>JACAXG010000091.1:2229637-2490188 GCA_018881555.1 Amblyornis subalaris
GRRGGGGSMRSCSGGGGGGGGGATTGGGTTCTCCTCCCAGGGAACAAGGGACAGGACAAGAGGAAACSGCCTCAAGYTGTGCCAGGGGAGGGYCRGRTKGGACRTCAGGAGGAATTTCTGCATGGAAAGKGTGGTCAGGCATTGGAAAGGGCTGCCCAGGGAGSTGCTGGYGTCCCCATCCCTGGAGGTGTCMAAGGAATGMCTGGACGTGGCACTCAGTGCTCTGGGCTGGGTGACAAGGTAGGGATCAGGCACWGGTTGGACTCGATGGTMTTRGAGATATTTTCCAACCTTAATGATTTATGTTTCTACAATTCTATTAAAAAGAGACATTTGAATGTCCACAAACCATGGAGAGAAGCTGGAATTGCATTATCTCCCTGAACCCGACACCAATAAAGATTTGGCTGTTTGGCACCACCCTGGGATAATTGTTTCCAAGGATCTGAATGTAGAAAATACTTTAAAAACAACTTTAGAATCAATAGCTCTTTTAATTTGCAACTTGCAGCTCACTTTGACAAATAACCCAAAAAGGGAGGATAAATAATGCAGCTTCAATTATATTTCTGTACAAAATTTGTCTTATTTTGTGTAGTGTACTGCTGAGCTAATTCAATTTTCTGCTGCCAGCCCATGCTTGTTTCCCTTTCACTTGTAATATATAACTTTATGAAGAGGGACTAAATCTTCCTACGTGAATGGCACTTTATCCTCGAATGTGAATGTTTCTGGAAAATAAGAGAAAATAAACCAACAACAATACTCTTCATGAAACTAAGAAAAGCCACACAGCTGAGTTATTTTTCAGCAGGGACAAATGACACACAATGCAGGAAAGCAGGTGGCAGCTGGAAAACATCCAGAAACCCCCAGAGGCTTCTGATTTCACAGCTGGAAAGCAGGACCTGATACCCCCTGCTTGAACACGCGCTCCTTTGAATTCCCAAGCCTGAGGGGCTGATGGAAGCTTCTTCCCTGCTCTTCCTGCTGCCTCTCTGAAGGACACACCAAGATCTGTGATGTAGAAACGGTGGCCCCCCCCAAAAATGAAAATTTAAATTTGTTTTAGAGCTTGGGGATGGAAATTTCAAATTTTGTTTACGTAAGTATGAAGATCCAAGGTCAATGGCACATTCCAGCATGTCCAGGGGCGTATTGGAGCACGGTGCCCATTCAGCTGGGCTGGCATCACCAACCCTGTGTCTGTTTAGTGGTGTCACTGTCTCTGGGCCTGTGCTGGTGGCTGGCACAGCCCAGGGGTGGGATCTTCTTGTCCAGTGGCACAGGACATGTGGTGGCAATGCCACAGCCCCTCCATGGTGAGCAGGACACAGGGAGGGGACACTCTAAAACTTTTACCCATCGCTCGCTTACTGACATTTCCACAACTTTTGCATCCTGCCATTCGCTCTCGCGAGGTTGGAGCTATTTCTGCTCCTATTCCAATGCCTTTTAATTTCTTTTTCTCCAAATTGCTGCCTCTGGAGGGGGGAAAACAAGCCACGAGCACTCGTTTCATGTCTAAAGGCGAAATGTCAGTGAGGCTTTGCCTGCCCATCGTCTCACACGGTCCCAGTGTGACCAGCCCGGCTGCTGGGAGCCAGCAAAGAGAGAGAGGAGCCTGTTCAGCTAAAGGCTGGGAATTGTTCGCAGCAAACCGACAGATGTTTATGGTTCATGAGTACATTCCCAAAAGGACAATGTTAGCAGCTTGGAAAAATGGGAGGGCGGAAAGATGGAGGAATTGATTTAACATCTGTGTTTTTCTTGAAAAAGTGTTCTCTCAGGGATGTTGGGAAGCTGACATTTTCACAAGCCGGGAGYGGGCTTCACGGCTAATTGTGGTCCTGATGGTGAAACGGAGCAGAGGATCCAAGGGAAAGCTTTGGAGGCTGCAGCRGCTCCTTCATAGCTCCTCCACCTCCTGGAGTACTGACAGTGAGAAAATACGGGCTCACTGCAACTTTGTCCTCTTGGCTGGTTTCACACACGGTTTGGAAAGCGATGGCTTTGCAGCCTGTCCCTTGKCTGAGCCAGCACACAGCCTGGAGGGAGCACCACTGCTCCAGAAATGGTGCTGGGAGAGAAACCCGCCCTCGGCTCCCGGCTCATCCCTCTGCCTCTCTCCTCTGCTSACAGCCGGCCCCGCTGCTCTGCAGCCTCTCCCATGCAACACTCTGCGTTACAGGTGTTTGATTATTTTCTAATTTTCCACTAAACTGGCGCTGCTCTCACACAGACACCGGGCAACAGCGGCGGCAGGAGCGGTGCGAGCAGTGCCCAACAGCAATAACTCTGTCCGTGCTCCCACAGTCCAGAGTTACGAGATCCACATGGCACTTCCCTGCATGTCAGCCTGCTTGGTGTTGATTTTAGCACCTAAACTTCCTCTTTTGGAGCTGAAAATGCAGCTGATAACGTGGTTAACAACTGTTGCTGTGTCCTCCCTTGCTGGAAGGCAGCAACATCCCTGAGCCCACTGGGGCTGCGCTGCCAGGTTTGCCTCGTAGCTCCTCCCAAAATCGTGGCAGGTGCTGGTGAAGCCATGGGCACCACGGCCCTGCACTCCCTGCTGGTCTGACTGGATTATTAGACGAAGTTTAGGGTATTTCTACCACGGGTAATGCCAGTTTTTATGTGCTGGATGAGTCTGCGAGCGCTGCCTGTGTCCCCATTGCCCATCTCTGCCGTGGCTGTCAGAGAGCACTGGGTGCTCCGGACACTCTGCTGGCAGGGGACATTCTTGGGAGCAGGGAGCCAGATGTAGCATGTGTACTGAGGACGTACAAGATGCCTTCTGTCACTCAGCTGGTGCTTGGTGCTCTCTCCTTTGTCCGATGGGTTGGGGCTCCTCGTGGAGCCTCCCCGGCRCTGCTGGCCGGAGGTGATGCTCCAGCTCTGGTCGCCACTGGGGCCCTGGAACTACAGAGGCTCCTAAAACACACTGCTAAAGTTTTGGGGGATCCCAGCTCTGGACCTGCAGGGAAAACCAGGGGCTGCAAGGTCACTGGCACGTCTTTTCAACCAGACCACAGAGGTGTGAAGCTGCACACCCCCAAACTGGGTTTCAGTGGACAGGGTGCAAAAGGAAAGCCACAGCTCTCTGCCAGAAATCTGGATTAGCCAAGAGCAGAATCAGCGGAAGCTGTGGAGTTGTTCTTTATTTTCAAAGTAATAAACTCTGTAATTAACCATAGCTTAATAAGTCATCAATCTTATGTTAAAAAAGGAATAACGAACTAATTAACTAGAATGCATTTCCCAGTGCAGACAATCAATGCCTTATCTTAATGCAGGGRTATCTCTGGAGGGGAAGGAGGGAGGCTGGAAACAGTAAAGATACTAAATATTGAGAGAGAGAATGATTTGTTTTTCCCCTAAAAAGGAAATGGATTAAGAGACAAACTCCAGTGTTTGAAACCTAGGGCACTTTTTCCCCTTTTTAATTCTTAGAGAAAATACAGAATAAGAGCTACCCCTAGTATTCTCCGAGTAGCTATTTTATGTTTAAGACAAGAACCACAAGGCTGGCAAACCCCTTTTAAATCAGCCTCCTTCCCCCTCCCCARGTTTAAAGAAATGTAAATTGCCATTCCAGAGGCAGTGCCTTCAAAAAGAGGGAGTTTGCATTTCTGTGAGATTTCGGAATGTGCCTTTCTAATCTTCCAGTCTCACACATATTTATTCCAGTGATTCCCTTTGCTTCCTCTTGTCAGACTGAAGTTAATTCAAGTCATTTTATACTCCAAAAGTGGGTTTTCTCTTGTATGTTTAAAATACAGTTTGAACCTCTCCCAGTTCAGTAGAGTCACTTGGACTGCGAGCAACTGCTCAAGCAACTGCTGCTTCTTCCCTCCAGAATATTACATTCTCTGGTGCTCACAACAAAGCCATCACGAGTGTTAATATTGTTGTCATGGTGACTGACAGCTGCTGCAAACATGGCTGATATAAAGTTAAATTACTGCACTTTGGAAGCGGCGCAAAGCTTTGAACGTCGCTGGGGGATCTGTTGCATCCTCCTGGGGAAAGCTCAGAGTTGAGAGGCTTCCCCCAGTGTCATCACAAGAAGCCTTGCACACATCTGTCTCCGAGTGAGGGACGTCTTATCTCTTCTCCTGGGCTGAGCAGCCCCGAGTCGCAGGGCAGAGAACAAGGGGCTCCTCCAGCCCGGCCGTGGGGGCTGCGTGGCCGAAGGGGAGGGGGAGAGCTCTGTCAGCAACAGTCTGTCCGTGAAGGAACAAAAAGGCTCCCACGTTTGGGTCTGGTGACCACGGCACAGCCCAGCTGAGCTCCCAGCAGTGAGAACTCACCCCGTGAGCTGGAGGGTGGCAGACTCAGAGCGAGCCGGGCTGGGGCGTCTCGCTGAGCGCAGACACCCGAGCGCTCACCAGAAGCCAGCAGCTGCACCAGGATGCCTCTGCTCTGTTTGTTCCCTTCTATTCCACGGCGATATTATCCTCCTGCTTCTTACCTGCGGGTGTGGCGTGGGCTCCACGCGGCAGGAACGAGAGATGCGCCAGAGCAGCTCTGCAGGATGAGCTGCCACGAGTGACATCACCCGGGTGGGTTTGATCTTCACACCCAGGTCCTGGTCCTTCACCCAGCCCTCCAGAGAGGCTCACTGCCCCCACCAGAGGAAGAAGTTCTGAGTCAATGCACCTGCCAACAGGTGAGCACCACCTTGGCTCAGTAACCGTCTTCCACCTGGTCCCTGAAGGGCTCAAAACTCCACCGAGGAGTAAAACCCACGRTGGAGTTGGTGGGAAAAATCAATCAAACAGATGGAAGTGTGGGAGTGGCGTCTGGGTTACAAAAGGCCAATTTCAAACCTTATTTTTAATTAAATTGGGGAAGTTTTTAACTGATAAAAACATCTTTAGTTGGACTTAATGGCATTTAGCTGCTTTAATTGGGATGTCTATATCTGGCGTTTGTAGACAGAAATAGATAATAAGGCAACAAAAACAGATCACAGGGGCTTAAAATCCTGGCATTTGCATAACCCAATTGTTCACATTATGAAACGGAAACCCTGTTATCAGCTTGCATAAAACAGCTTGTTTTGGTAGATTGCAAATACTGTGTTTAATTAACCAAGCTTCAGGGACAGTGAATCTTATTGTTACAAGATACCACTCTGTGGAAATAAAGGCATTTTCATTTAAATAAAACAAAAGGGGATGTTTATCAGGATGTTACTTAATTGTCAGCATTGCTAAAGAGTTTTGTTCCTGCTACAATTTATGAACTGGAATTGATCAGTGAAGCAGGGAACCAGACGCCTTTGTCCTGTACAATTAAAGCTCTGTCATCCTAAATCCTGGCATTAATGATGCCAGCAGCCGAGAGGAAAGGGGGGAAAAATCTGCAAGTGCAATGGAAATCCTGGGTTGTGAATGAAAACCCAGTTTTACCCAATCAGCCCTCTCAAAGGATCTCAACCTCAGTATAATTCATCTCTGGCTCTTCCAGAAAGTTCGTTCCAATATCACTGAGGTCCCATCATGGTCCCCACCAAAGACCAGAGGAGAAAGCCTGGCAGGTGTGAGGGTATTTGCCACTGACATATTCTTTGCCACCTCCTCCCTCAGCATTCAAGCAGGAGATCCTTATCTGAAATCCGGGAGCTGTCCACAGAGTGAGATGGAAAATAACCAAACTGCCATGAAGGGAATGATTAGGTTTTCCTTGCAGAAAACACTGCTGGGAATGGAAAACATTTGTTTTGAGCTTAAGACACGATAAAAACTAAACATTTCTCTGTCTAGATGTACATTCACATTTCCAGTGTGTCAGAAACCATATTTCATTAGGGGGAAAAAACTACCCAGGCATCTCCAGAAATGTTGTTTACTGTGCTGCAGCCTCCCTGGGAACCTGCCTGAGGCCACACCTGGATGTGGCTGTGCCACACCAGCATGACAGGAGCATCCCCCATCCTGGGAGCACACCAAGCTCTGGGAAAAGCAAAAGGGAAGGAAAGGAGATGCTGTGCACACGGAGTACAGTCCTGTCCACATTAACACTAACGCAAACCCTAACAAACCACAGGATGTTTCTCTGAAATATGTAATTGTATTTGAAAGGACACAAAAGCTGCAGCTGCTGAGCTGCTTCCAGCAACAAATGTATTCTGTGGCCTGAAACAAAGTCTTATTTATTTGCTGTGTTTTCCTGTGATTGCTTAAATGTGCTTATCCCACTGCTCCTCTTGCCGTGCAGCACCACTGAATTCCTTCTGTTCCGGCATGACAATGTGCAACATCTGATTCCTGACCACAGCCAGGCCCCCCAAATACCTGGAGGCAGCGAGGAGAGTCTGCCAGGGAGTTCAGCGAGGGCAGAGGCTGCTGGTGAACCCAGTAAAGCAAAGAATCAAAGAAATGTGCCGGAGTAATTGGAGGGGAGAGCAGATGCTGCCGGCAGTAAAAGCCTATGTGAAACCCAGCTGAGAAGCCAACTGTGAGACCACAGGGGTAAATTTCCCTGTGTGTGGGACAAAAGAGACCCAGCAAGTGAAGAGCAGAAAAATCCATCGCAAGGTGCCCATTATCAGGCAGCAGCGAAGCCGCAAAAAGTAGCAAATTGGATTTGAGGAGGAAAGGGAAGCAGGCACACTGCAGACACAATTACAGAGCCAGCTCAGGAATTGCAGGGTGTGTAAATGCAGGAGCAGCGGATGGGAGAGGTCTGAGGATGAACCAGAAGCCACCTCCCCACATGTGCCAGGGAAATGCCCAGCTGCCTGCCCCTGCCCCTGTCCCTCCTCACTGCCCAGTGCCACCAGCTCCTGCCTTTCCCGTTGTCCATCCCCTCCATCCCCTCCGTACCCAGAGGTGACCGGTGGCTGTGCCCCAGGYGATGGAGGTGCCCAGCAGCAGGGCACGAGCCCACCAGTGTCCTGGGATTCTGCTCCCAGTCCAGCTGGGATCCAGCACTGCACAGCCTTGCCCTACCCCGGCCCTGGATCCTCCCAGGAAAACTTCCCAGCAGCCGGGCTGCTCTTGGAAAAGGTGAACCTGGTGCTTGAAAGGCACCAAATCCTTTAATCCCTGCAGCCACTTTAACCCTTGGCCTCCAGAGCCTCGCTGAAGGATCTGAAAGCTTGCTGAAATCCCAGAGTATCACAAGGATCATTGTACATCCTTAAATAAACCTCCCTGCTTTAGCTCTCTCCCTTTGTGAGGATTTATGCTCCGAGAGGCACAGCTGCTCCTGAGGAAATGGCTCGAGGTTCCAAACCCCCTCCTGGTCTTCYCTTCTTGCCTCTGGAGGGTTAACAATCCTCGGGAGAGCAGAGCAGCCTGTCTATCCACTTTGGTAATTGAAATCAATTTCTCTGCCTTATCTGTAGGAAACCTATATAGTCAAGACACTAATCTGCTGGCTCTGGCATCTTCTAAATGAAAACCTATTTAAAAAGAGAAAAAGGTCTTTTCCTTGCCTGCTGGTGCTCCTTCGTTCAGCTTCTGGGGGTGGGGACAGACAACACTCCAGGCCCCAGACTTATTTTGGGAGCTCACATGCTGGCCGAGGGGATATCCAGTGGGAGAAGGGATGCCAGGAGCAGCGGAGAGAGGGGCTTTTGGCCGGATTTCTCCCTGCTACAGCTCCTTGTCTTGCCCTGCAGTTACTCCCAGGCTCTGCTCCTGACTCCTGTAGACAGCAGGCTACTGCACAAGGGTCACAAAACCAGGATGTCCCAGGCACAGCCACGGGCAGGGATGAAGGAGCAAAGCCCCCCCAGCCTGCTCCGATGGGATCGGTGCCTTCCTTCACAAACGTCGCCAACCTCCGGTTACCGAAAACCAATCCTGCAGAGAAAGAGCAGCCCCAAACCATGTTCTCTCCTAATCCTGGTCATTAGGAGTCCAGCYAAGCCAATAGATTTCTATTTTGCAGTCAATCAAGCTTGAAATCCCTGTAGTTTTGATTGTAATTACACAGATCAAGTAATCAATAGGGAATCACACCTCCGTGAGCCTAAAACAGGGGAGTGAGAACCCAGGAGCAGCCTCAGAGCAGGGAATGGGGRACAAAGCACAGAACTGATGGTCAGACCAGAAACTGAGGCTCCCACAGGAAGCAGAGGCTGAAAGGACCTGAGTTATTACTGACCCAAGAGTCTTACATGTACTTCTGTACACTGACCCAACCCATGGCCCTTCCCAAACACCCATCCCACTGCTGGCTGCAGAAGGCACCAGCACTGTCCTCCAGTGAGAAATGTGCATTTACCAAAAGTTAACAATTTGTAGTTTCCTTCCAACTAAGTGCACTTTTTGAACAAGACAATATAATTAAATGAGGCACATTAATACCATGAGATAAGCATCACTGACCACATTTATGACAATATTAAAGGAATTCGCAGAGAGAAGGAACTTACACCCTATAAATCAAAGTATTTTGGTGCATAAAATTTGGGAACAGGAGTCTATGAATTGTAATAGAGCATGACGAAGTCTCATCAGCAGAAGTAAATATTAAGCCCCCGATGACAAACAGACACACACATCCTATCTGAATGTTTTTTCAATTCAAAGCAGTTCCCTGATTCTTATTCTCTTAATTGAGGTAATTTGCTTTAAGTGTCCCTTGCAGCTGAGAAATTACAATTGCCCCTTTAATATTCTGGTAATACAAACTGCATTTTCCCCATCTGATGCTAATCCTCACGTTCCTCTGAGGAGGAATCCTCTTTGGGYGAAAAAAGCTTGATAAGAGGCCAACATGCACATCAGAAAATGAAATGTCTGACAGTGATTTGACTGCATAAGGGTAGAAGAGGGAACGGCCGTTTCCCTGGCCTGGCTCCCCCAGCCAGTTATCCATTATGGAAAATTGCCGTTATATTCCTTTCAGCTCCCCAAGAAGTCAATAGAACATAATGAAGTTATCACAAGATGGAGCTTCCTGAGCTAATTTGGTGATGGCAATATAAACCAGCTCTGGGTAAAGGTTGGGAAGAGCTTTGTTTGCAGAAGGGAACATGAGAATTGTTGGGGTTATAGAGGACAGGTAGGAGTTTCTYCCATCATTCTTGCCTTTTCGGACGAGATTTTTTTTTTTATAAAATGTCGAAAAAGTTTCAATACTCAATGTCACAGCAATAGGAATCTGAAAGATCAATACAAATACAGGCTGCTCTTGCCTCTATCCATTCAATGTGCTAAACAAAAGCTTGTTCCATTTCTCCAGGAGCACTTCCACACGTTTTTTCAGGAAAGCCTGACACACACACGTTCTTTTTCTCAGCAGGAGTAACACAAAAAGAATAAGAATCACAGAATGGTTTGGGTTGGAAGGGACCTTCAACCTCATCTTGTTCCAACCCCTCTCCCACTGGCAGGGACACCTTCCACTAGACCAGGGTGCTGAATGCTGTGCTCGTCATCGAATAACCCCTCTGAAGCACAGCTCAGCCTTTTTCCCTCAAACTCTATACACAAATGGTGCACAAGAGGTCCTGGAAAGGTGTGGACACAGTGCCTGTCATGCAGCAAGTGCTGAGTACTGCCAGTCTACAACAACCTGGACAGCCACCTGCACACAGCTCGCTGTGTCTGCCGGTGCCACACCGTCGGTTTTGACGGCAAACTCCACCCTGACCACGGGGAGTACTTCTGGCTTCATGGTGAACCCCATTCCAGCTGCAGATSTCCTGCCTCCTGCTCGCCTGGGGCCAGGCACAGCCCTCCAAACAACACAGCTCCTTGTCCCCTGCGGCTGGACACTGCCAAAGCCACCCTTTGTAGCCACGCAATTGTGGCAGCCGTTTGCCAACCCCGTTCAGGAATGAGGAGGACCTGGGAGCTGCGTTAATCAATTTATTCTGCTCCTTGGAGGAATATTTATCCTGTTTTTGGGTTTTTGGCTTGCAATAGTTCCTCTGTTAATCTGCAGTGTACCAAACCGAGCAGGGGAACACTGGGGGAGCATTGCACACACGTTTTGGGGCACATGGCCTGCAGGAATAACCCCACAGCCTTTAGTCACTGCACTCACACACACTCCCCGTTAACTGGTCACTAAAGGAGTGACTACAAAACACACGGGGAGTAACTCTGGCTGCTGGCCTTGGAKACTGACAGAAAGCCAGAAGGTACCAGAGGAAACTAAACTAAATACTGCACTGMAGCCTGGGCAGCCAGGGGCTTCGGGGCTGCATCCTCCTGGGATGCTTCCTTGCTGTGGAGCAGCACGGCCACTCCAGTGGGTCCCTGGGGAACGCTGGGCCCGTGCTGCCCAGGAGTGGCAGGAACAGGGACACTGCAGAGTCCAAGGAGGATGAGYAGCTGAGAGAGGAGTGGATTAGGACAAAAGTTTCCAGACTGGAAATTCCAGCCATAAGGATGGAATTCCMGCTGAGGCTTCCCAGAGCCTGTGATATTTAGATTATTACTGAGTTCTGCATGCAAGCACCACTGGGACAGCTCTGTCGGCCTCTTGCCCACTGTTCACTGAGTCATCAAGGAAGGAGGGTGGGCTTTAGTTTGGTTTTTGAGAGAAGAATGAACAGAGTGAAGGTCAAGGAGCAACGTGGACTGACCYGTACAAATCTGGCATTTTTACTCCTGTCTCAAAGCACCATGATAAACCACCCTGAGCACAAATCTGCCTGGAAATGAATCACCGAGTGCTTCAGGGAGCAGAAAATTGCAAGGGGACACTGTGGGCCCTGGGCACAGAGAACAGTTGTTCCCTCAGCATTTCTACTAATTTTCCTTCCCCCTCAAATTTCGATAGGCCATGTCTAATTATTGACTGACACGTGTTCCCCCCCACACCGGGGTGTTATCAGAACATGTCGCTCGTGTCAGTCCACAGAATTAGCAGCTATAATTGGACCCTTTTAACAAGGTACACAACACATTTTAAATTAAATTGCATTCCATAAATCAGGTTAACCTTTTCAACATCGCTCTAAGAAAATTAATTACTCATATCGAAGCACATGACCTTTTCACAGTGCTTGGGATTAGCTTCCACAATTCTTTTATTTTCCCTTCTCTCTGCTCCTCCCTCCTCTCTCCCCCAGCCCAGACTTCTTTCTTGGCTTAACAGCATCAGAGCCCAAAAAGCATCAAGGCTGAGCACCTTGCTTCAGCTCTCATAGCTTCAGCCTAGCACAACTTAATTGCTTAATCTCCTCTGATAAGCTGCCCCTCTTCCCTGTCCCCTCTGTCCTGGCAGATGAAACCAGGGCTGCTGAGGTGCCAACACTCAAATTTATCCTCTGACCCTTGACTTGGGTTCCATGTTTGCTTCAAACACCTGGGAGTCTTGTGGTCGTGTGAGGATCTCCATTTCCATCGTGAGCGATTGGCAATATCTCTACTTTATTCGCCTCAGAACTACAAATAAAGTGTGGCTGAGTGCCTAAAATCCTCAGAAGGAAGAAAAGGGAAAAATGCTTTGTGTTAAAGTTTGCCAGAACTTTCTACAACAGTTCTGYGGGGTTAATGGGAACAAACACCAACAGAGTCCCAACAGCAGCAGAACAGGACTCCTGTGGCAGCCAGCAACAGGGCACCCTGAGACCAAACCCGGTGGGAGAAACCCAAACCGGTGCAATCCCACTGTSCCCACAAGATCCGACCTGGACCTTCTGTAATTTGGGTTCCATGAGCTTCCTTACACCTTCCACAGTGAGTTCAAAAGCTGGATTAGCARCACCTACAAGTAACAAATCTCTGTGGGGATTGGTGTTGTCAGGCTCCATACAAACGTGTGACTTACGGAAGATCCTCAGAAGTTAAGAACATCTGTTGTGCTGTTTCTCCCCTGAAACAGGATAATCTATGTAGTTTTACTATAGACTGTATTTCCCAGCTGCCTTAATTTCTTTAAATTGCTCTGTGAGTTGCTGAAGTCATCAGCAGAAATGCTGGAGTCAGCTGGATTTTAAACATTTAAAATGATATAGCACCATTTTCCTTCAGAAAGAATCTTAAAAAATTTAATTATTCTTTTTCTTTTYTTCCTATTTCTTTGCTTTTCATTTAATGATGGGGTTGTTGAAACCTCCCATTAAAAGTGCCATAAAATAAAACAGACAAAAAAGCTTAGAGCAGAATCTTAGAATGTGACAAAGTTTTGTTGAAAACATCAGGCATTTGCTGCTGCTTTAGTGCCTTTTTTTTACGTAGAGAAGGAAGGAGTGAGGAGGAGGGCGATGCCTGAGGGTGGCTCCTGTGTTATGTGCTAAAGTTGATGCCTCATAACCAGCACAGCAGCACRGTACCTGCTCCTCAGAAACCAGATAAATGAATAGATAAAGGTGTTAATAACCTAAGCACAACTAAAACAGCTGTTGCAGCCTGGGTCTGGCCCAAATCTGGCCTCAAGGTGAGGGTGGTGAATACTCTGAGCACACACAAACCAAAGGACACTGATGCAAGACTAAATCCTGACCCCCTTTAACRTACTGGGAAGATTTATGTCTTCTGTAATTTCCCAATTAACCAGCCTGGTCCAGCTGAGTTGATTCCAGAGTTTTAAGTTGGAGACAAAAGCTCATTTGAAATGAGGAAACCAACATAGGTTTTCCCCTTGTAGTGTGCTTAAGCTGTGTTTGTTTTTGTTCCTGTGTACCCAGACACACATTAAAAAGATTGAACATAATAAGTTAATTGTTTGCCTAATCCTTAATGAAGATTGCTRTTTCCTCTTCAGAATTGCTGCTTGAAGTAAGATGCATTAAAGCTCCGTCGGAATCGTTGGGAGTAGGCGGAGCTCAGAGGGAGTTTTTGTCTTGCTGCTGTGAGTCCCTGTCGTGGGTTGAGGCTGGCTGGGCGCCAGGCACCCACGGAAGCCTCTCGCTCGCTCTCCTCTGCAGCCGGACACAGGAGAGAAAACTTCACAAAGGCTTCACGAGTTGAGATWAGGACYCGGAGAAAACACTCATCAAACACCATCCAGGGCAAAACAGGCTCGACTCGGAGATATAAAGTGAATTTATTACTAACAACGTCGGAGCAGGATAATGAGAAATAAAATAAGCCCTTAAAAACACCTTCCCCCCAGCCCTGCCTCCTTCCCAGCTCTGCTTCYTGCCCGAGCAGCGCAGGGAGATGGGAATGGGGGTTTTGGTCAGTTCATCACCTGTGGCTTCTCCTGCTGCTCAGGGAGAGGAGCTGTTCCCCTGCTGCGCCGTGGGGTCCCTCCCACGGGAGACAGTTCCCTGTGAACTCCTCCAGAGTGGGTCCACTCTCACGAGCAGCAGCCCTCCCAAAACTGCTGCAGTGGGAGTCGCTCTGCCATGGGGTGCAGTCCTCCAAGGACAGGCTGCTCCAGCCTGGGAGCAAGGCCTCTCTCTCCATGGGTCTCCCACAGGATCACAGCCTCCTCCAGGCATCCACCTACTCCAGCGTGGGCACCTCCGTGGGCTGTGGGTGGATCTCTGCATCCCCATGGATCTCCAGGGGCTGTGGGTGGATCTCTGCATCCTCCATGGACCCCCATGGGCTGCAAGGGCACAGCTGCTTCCCCACGGTCCTCCCCACGGGCTGCAGGGACATCTTGGCTCTGGTGCCTGGAGCACCTCCTGCCCCTCCCTCTGCACTGGCCTTGGTGTTCACATGTTGTTCTCCTCACACGTTCTCACTCCTGCTCTTCTGTAGTCACAACTAAAAATGTACCACAACCTTTGTTTTGATTTCTTCTTAAGTCTGTTATCACAGAGCTGTTACCACTGCCTSTAATTGGCCCAGCCTTGGCCAGGGGCACATCCGTCCTTGGATCCATCAGGTATTGGCTCTGCCGGACATGGTGGAAGCTTCTGGCAGCTTCTCATAGAAGCCACCTCTGTGGCCCCCCCACCACCAAAAACCAGGCCCTGCAAAACCAACACAGTCCCCTCYCAACAGGGGGATCCTGTCAGAGCTCTGTTCCTCAAAGGCATCTTCCCCAAACCAAAATACAGGCACAATTAAAATACAAGTCCCATCAGCTGCAGTTTCTGCAGAAGTGATCCAAGAGGATCACCTCGAGGGTCATTTCCAGGCAAACATCTGTAGTAAATATCTGCTGGTTGGTTGTAATGCTGAGGAACTCCTGGGAGGGTGTGTGTGTGTCTGGGAGCTCTTTTCTGTCCCTTGTTCCTATGAAAACATGGAGTTTTTGGAGTTGTTCTGAAGGCCTTGCTCTGTGGTTGGTTCTCCCCTCCGTGGCAGTGCTGGCTACCCCGAGCTCCCTGTCATTTATAATTACGATGGTTTTGTTCAAGTGATTTTGCATCAATCCATCCATCCCTGCCCTCCAGTCGTAATTATGCTTTTCTATGCCATTGAACTGCAAAGATCTGGGGGGAAATGCTTTCAACATCTTTGATAGCAGAATGTGATACATCATTCAGCTGGGCTGGGGCARTGGCTCCTCCGGCTCGCTCCGAGCGCTAAATCAGATGTTTTGATGGTRAGCGACAGAGCCATGGAAATGTCTCGTTTACAGATTAACTGAGTCCCTCAAAGCGAGCAGCTAATACTTAAACAAAGCCAGGGYCCTGTCCGTGGCCAACTGGTGCCGATGACTGAGCAAAGAGTGAACTCAAACAACCCAAACCAGTGTCAGATCAAACAGGGCAGATTTGCTTCTAACAGGCGTATTTTGCCCTGAAGTTTCATTTGTTGCATTTCACTCGTTTCAGATGTTGCTCCAGTAGCTTCTTCATTACAGCAAATCAAATAAACAAATGAAAAATTAAAGCTATTGTTATCCAGCCGCTCCCTCGGGGGGTCCGCGGTTCTTTGCATATTTATGATGCTTTTTGGGCCGCGTGTGGGATGAGAACAGATGGCTGATGAGTTCCACTGACTTACCTGCTCCAGCAAACTGGCAGGTGTCCACACCTTCAGCAAATGAAAAGCCACAGAGCAGGTTTGGGAAGAGAAGTACATTGTAGTCATTGAAAGCTGTTTTCAATTGCTTATTGTGTTTTTTTCTCGTGGTCTCTTCTCCTCTGCTGTTCATTAGCCCTTCTGGAATTTAAATGGCACATTTTATGGATGAGAGTTAACTCGGTTTGCCAGATAGAATTGCTTCATTGCCATCGCCTCTCTGCATGAATATAGAGATGTGGACATCGATAGGAATGCAAGTCACTCGAAATGTTCTGACTGCTAGAATATTTCTTTTGCTTCCTTATTTAATTTTGCTGTTTGGAGTGAAAGGAACACATTTAAATAATAAAACGAACCACAATGTGCCTGCTGCTCTATTCAGGGAGTTTTTCTAATTTCAGTCCTTTCTGCAGAACTGCTATAAATACTCTGACATGAGAATGCCCGAGAAATAGGTCACAGTGAAAACTGCTAATATGTACATTTGATAGAAGTCCTTCCAAAGTTGATTCCTTTCAGAGTGTTTCATAATGCAAATAATGTGAAGATTAGGCTGGAGTTTCCGAGAATACCTGTCTGAGAGTGGGAACCAGATGAACATTCCTCTGCTGCTTTTCAGCCCCAGACGTGTTCTGRGTCCAGATCTCACGAGGGACAGGTAAAACTGCTGCAGGCTGGAGTCCTGTGAGAGCACCAGGAACATGATTATCTCTTCTTGGGACAGTTTGGTTTGTGAAATGACCATACTTTGGCAGATGCTGCTCCTCCAAGAACTGGTTCCTGGGGCGTCTCCTGCGGAGCGCACCCAGGGGACATGGAATGCTTGGCGCAGTGGAGTCCTCTTCACTCACAGAAAATCCGCATCATCTTTCCCTAATGCTTTGTTCTGGGCGTCAATCTGCTTCACTGCCAGCGTGAGAAGCAGTGGGAGCAGCCTTGCTGGGCTGAGCTGGCAGCGTTCCCCGGGGGGCAGGAGCAGGGATGTGCTTGTGGGGCACCCGGCGCTGCTCTCCAAGCAAACCTGGCACGCGGGGCTGGGGCTGGGCCACCTGGCTGCTGGAGCTGGGCTACCTGGCTGCTGGGGCTGGGCCACCTGGCTGCTGGAGCAGCCTTATCTTTCGTTCCAGAGGTTTGCAGTGCTCTTTGATCGAGTTGTCCCAAGGGGGCTGTGCGTGTCAGCGCGTGGCACCTTCCCCCGGGGGCTCCTGTCACCTCTCTGGGRGGTGCTGCAGGGCCCAGCTGCTGGAGAGGCTCCTAAAGAAAAGTCCTCTGGGAACAGCCCATTTCCGTAAGCAAAGGAAAAAAGGCGTTGAAGTTCTCCTCAGCGAATGTGTGACACAATAAAATTCTAAACTGGCTTTGGCATCGGGCTAAGTAGAATTTTTGGCTGGGACTGTGGGGGCTCTGGCGTGCTGCGAACAGTCAGGCTGGAGCTCCAGGGGTGGGTGGTGGGCACTAACGGGGATCAAAGCCCAGAGTGTTGGCTGCATTTTGGCAAAAGAATTTGAATTTTGAAAATCTCTTTTTAAGCTTTTCTCCCGGSGCCTGGGAGCTGGATCTTTTAAGAGAGCACTGAGCACACTGCAGCTCAATCTGATTTATTTTTTTTTTTCCCCCAAAGCAGTTTGGAGGAACTTCAGATAATCATCGGAATGTGTGGACGCTTATTTAAACTGAACAGAACTTTGAGCTGTGAAAAGTTGCTTAGAAAAGCTCTTTTGGGAGGAAGAGTAATCTTAAAAGAGAGAATGGAAATATGCRTTTTATTTTTGAAAATTCTTCGTGGTCTTCTAAGTATTTTTGATGATAAGGGAATTCATGGGCATGGTTGAACCTGAGTAGAAATTATGGGCTGTGAAAACTTATGCGTTTTCGGATGATGCATTACACAAAATCAAATTAAGCTTTAGATTCTCATTAAGGTAATCTGTGTATCTTATTTACACTAATATAAATTAACTGCTTTGATCTAAGATGGTTAATAAACCAAATATGTCCTGAGGTCTTCCAAAGGGATAACAAGACTGGTGTGCTTTAGGGCACTTGTATTGAATACATCTGGAAGCATTGAATAAGGGAGGAATGGGAAAACTGGATGCAAACAGAATACACAACATTTATTGTGGCAGCATAAATAAACGTTTGGAATGTCGGAKCCTGAATTTGAGGCAATAACCAGTAAAGGAAACCAGTAGGAAAAAACATGCAATAATGGCAGAATGGAAAAATTAAAATTTAATCCCAGCACTAGTAGCAGCGATACAATAGCGATTTTTTTTCACGGAGGCTGATCCCCTGGGATGTTGGTGACCTGCCCACTGGGATCAGGGATGAGGCTGAAGGGTTCCCAGGTTGTCTGTTGGCATCTTCTGGGCCACTAGGTTCCTCTCTGGTCCGTGCTCCTGCCCAGCCCAGGTGTGCAATGAAATGCTCTGTCAGCAGTGTGGGCACAGGCATTTGGTGTTTAATTACTGCTCTGCTGCTGTTAATTCTTAATATACTCACAGCAATAAGTGCAAGATGATCTATTCTTGCCARGCTCCCAATGTTTATCATTAATAGAGAATGAACTGACATAAAAGCTTAAGTATCTCTTTCCCCTCCTGTAGTGAGTAAAAACTTGATTTCCTTAACTAATAGATTGCTGTCAGTGTAACAGGAACGGAGTTTCCAGCCTGTAGTTAAAGAAAAAAATCACTTGCTCCATTTACTTCATATAGCAAAAAAAAAAAAAAAAAAAAAGCTGGAGAGCTCGTGCTTTGTGTATGAAAAATTCTGTGTTTTGGAGGCAGGGATGGCATTAACATTCTAATGGTGGCTGCTTAAGAGCAATCAATGTATTGCAGGTGTTCAACAGATCCCGGGGATGGAGCGTTCCCTGTCTGAAGGTGGAATTGGCTGCCTGCCTTCTGCTCTCTGGGGGCTGATTCAGTTTGTCTGTTTGCTCATATTTTACAGTAAATTAGAGACCTGTGACCATCATATTAATACTTAGAACAAAAGCCTTTGAGTACTTTTATCTTTAGAGTAAATTATACTGACTCGAATTAGAGACATTTTGAATTTTCCTGATGAAATAGGAATGCCAGCAGAAGGAATATGTAAGTCCCTTTTGCCATTTTCTAGATATCAAAGTCTGACATCCAGCACCAGGTTGGAGCTCAGGAGATGCACTTGATAGTGGAGAAAGCACTAATGGCTGTTCTGTTGCATGTCTTTGGAGTAAGATATCTTTTTTATACTGTGTTGGTACATCATGAGCTGCAGGAGTGCTCCTGGCTGGGCTTTCCTGGGCTGCTCTTACACCAGGACACAGCTCATAAGAAACCAGGCTGCTCTGAGATGCAAACCTTGAAATCAGCTGGACAAAGCCAGGAACATGCTGATTGTTCCCTGCTTTGGGGCTGCATTTGCTCAGCAGCTGGAGTCAAATGTAGTGACCAGAGTGACACTGGGTTGGAGCTGAGGCAGATGGATAAATGATTTATACCAGTGACTTTTGGTTGTCTTTGTAATTCTTCTCCCTTGGGCATTTGTGACTTAATTTTCAAGGGTGTTGGTCCCTTTATACCACTGTTAATGAACCCAGGTTTTAAAGAGAAAATGAAAACCAGATTTTCTCTGTGGATTTTAAAGATGCTCACATAGATTTTGGGTCCAGAGCATGCTGCAKTGAAGGGAATCCTGAACTTATTGAGCTGGGCAGTGAGTAGAGCCACAGAAGAACAGAATTTGGCACAACAGCAGAGAACCCCCAGATGTCTGGGTTCACTGTGGGCACTTAACTGAGGACAAAGATTTYGGCAAACTGGCAGAGCTGGGAGTGGTCAGGGTGCACTGGCACCCCCAGGGAAAGGAGAGCAGGCATTTTGGAGAATGAATGTGTTCTTTCCAACCCGACAGTCCCTGTGGACCTGGAGAATGCAGAGCAATCTCATTGTAAAATATTCATAGACAGCTGCTCTATAGCATTTATCCCAGTGTTACTTCAGTCTTGAGCTAGTCTATAATTAAAGCATTTATGTTTCAGATGCTTAACAGGGTGTTTTAAAATGTTTAGGTCTTGTAAATGATGTTTATTTATGGTTAGCTAATTAAGCCAGCAGGGTTCAGCTTGGTCTCAAATCCAGTCCAAAAGACGAGCAGTGACATTCCCTGTTACTTTGGAAGCAGCTGATCCAAAAGGCATCCCCACTCACTCATTCCCCGGGCAGCTCTGGGCGTGGAACTGCCATGTGTTGGCCACCCGGGTGGGATGTCTGTGTTCCCGGCCCTCCTGGCTGGGAAATGAGATGCACAGAAATCCAGCAGTTGTTAAATGAAGCTGCCTGTCCTGCTGTCGTGAGTGCTGAGTCCCCACACCGTTGGGTCTTTGGTGTCATCCACCCCTCCAGCCTCTTACTGCTCCATTTGGTGCCAAACGCTCCCCTTGGCCACATCYCTGAGTGAGGAGGGTTGTGGTGGCAGCTTTGCTGCTGTGGTGGGGTTCTTGGTTCTGGGAGAGGAGAGGAGAAGTGTCAGGTGAGTGCTGGCTGCTCCCGGGGAGCAAGGTGAGGTTTGGGACAGCCCCTGGGCTGGAGGGGACAGTGTCCTGCTGCTGCTTGGCCTTGGGACGTGGCATCCAGCGAGGCCACGGGATGAAACGGAGTTTGGGTTCTTGAAATGAAAGCGAAATTTTGCAGCACCACCACTGACAGTGAGCCTGGTTTGGGGCCACCCTTGCCTTCCACAGGGATGCAGAGCCAAACCTTTATTCCCAGCTCCAGGAAGAGCCTGGGGAGAACACACAGCSTGGAGGGGAAACCTGGTGCCAGCACTGAGCTGGGTGCTGGTGGGCTTGAGCTCACTCTGCAAACACACTTAAGTGTTTCTCTGGTGAACAGTTAATTACCTTTCCCTTTTTGTGCGAGGATGAACTCCCAGGCTTTCAGGGCAGGAATTGTGTCTCTGCTGCTGGCGGAGGCTGAGCCGTGCTGGCTTCTGAGCGGTCTCAGTGCTATTGTGATGCAAATACCAATAACACAAGGGAACATCAAGGTAAAGAGCTGTTGGCACCAGCTGGCAAGCTCAGATGCATTTTGTTTCCACCAGATAATCCTGCAAGGCTGTGATACCCTGTCACTATTTCTCAATTTCTTTTTTTATGCATTACTGAAAGTATTCGTGTGAGTGGTTGGCCTTTGGCATCCTTAAATTCTTGCTTTTAATACTTGACTTCTTTTATTCACGTAATTATTCCTGTCCTCTTTCTCCCCACTGTGAAGTTTTGCTTTCAGAAGAATTTTACCTTAAGAGCAGCAACTAAATGAGGTCAAAAAGTGCATATATGGAAAGAATATCTTGTCTAAAACATGCAAGTGATGGTTCATCAGCCTCTTGGCTGTGTTCAGGACGATACTAGCAATAGCATGTGTAACCTCCCGTTGCTTTACTACCCATGTTTTTTACTGCATGTTTTATCCACCAACGCAAAAGCCTCTRCTCAATGAGATTTGCTGATGGACTGGTCCTATAAAAAAATTCCTGGTGGTGATCAGAGCAGAGCTCAGACATTGCCCCCGAGGCAGTGATGCCCTGTGTGCACTTTACAGGGGCCAGATGGTCGGGACGCGTGCCAAACGCCACATATAAATTCATGGCATCTCTGTGGCTAACCAGTGCATTTCAGTTAGTGTAAATCAAAACACAGCCCCAAATTACTTCTTAACCAAATTGTAGCACTTTGATATAACTGTTCCCAGGCCGGCTCGAGTGGGGTTTGGTTTTGTTCATTTCGGGAACCATCTGTGCCTGCAAGCACGGCTCCAGAGCAATAAAAATAACTCCAGAAAGCAGTGTGAACATACAAAGTGGGCTAAATCGGGTTAAATCAGCTTCAGTACGAAAACTGAGAGAATTCCTCTCTTCAGTGCTGCCTGAAAGTGGAATGTGTTGCCACCCAGTGCAGTGCTGGGTTACCCTGTTCCCTTCAGGTGAGCTCGGAGGGGGGAGAAAGGCAGCTGGGAGCCCTYGGGGGGCTGAGCCACACCGGGTGGGTTCATCTCGGCACTGCCTCTTCCAGGAGTTGCCCTGGTGTAGGGTGGATGGACAGACAGGCAGACACCGGTGCAGCTGCACAGCACAGACACCACCAGGGTTATTAACCAGGGATATATCCTGCAGCTCTGCACAGGAGAGGGAATTCTGGGAGCARTGCAATTCAGATTGGAGCTGTGATTCAGCTCCTGAAATTCATTGAAGCAGCAGGTCTAAATCTGAACAATTTTACCTGGATCTATGCAAATTTATGGCATAATATAACATGGAAATATATGTAAATGTTGTCAATTATTGTAAAGCAAAGGAGCACATAGATGGAATATTCCATAAAATGTTTTATACAGCATTTTTTGAATTTCTGAAAAAGAAAACCTGAGAAATAACAAATGAACTGGAATTGAGTGTGGATGTTCCAAGCCCATTACATTGGGACATTTTCTTTGAACTGCTTATTAATCTCACCTTCCATGCAGGTTTTCAAGAGCTCACTTCTCTCTGCTGCTACATTATACCTTTACAAATCAGGGAAATGTCAACTCGTGATTTACTGACAAAGCCGACAACTGACATAATTTATCTCACTTGAGATCAGTTCATCAAACTTGGGAACATCTTGGCTGCTGTAAAACCCAGGCATTCGATACAATCGCGGCTGCTTAAAATGCAAAGGCTAACCTACATTTTTAAAACGCTGTAAAA
This sequence comes from Amblyornis subalaris, assembly GCA_018881555.1. NCBI lineage: Eukaryota > Metazoa > Chordata > Aves > Passeriformes > Ptilonorhynchidae > Amblyornis > Amblyornis subalaris. Next base: position 2,251,225 of record JACAXG010000091.1, read on the forward strand.
AGAACAAGAAGTGATGCCAGGATGAAAATTTATGAGGCAGGGAGCCGGGCTCTGAGTTTAGCGTTTGCTGTGTTTGGAGTGTTGTTACTATCTTGTTTGCACAGTTGAAAACGAGTGTTAATGGGAGGATGGAGCGGGAGGGCTCGGCTTTAGCATTCGAGTCCAGCGCCGGCTCTGACCTGCTGCTACGCAGGAATTCTAAACGCTCATCCTCGATTTAATGGAACATTGTTTGATACCAGTGGCTCCTTGTTAGTGAGGCTCTGATTAGAGCAGCACGTTTCGGCAGTTTGAGCTCTTGCTGCATTCAAATTCAGAGATAAACCTGTGAAAACACAGATGAAAGCGGAGGAATATTGTTTAATATCAACCACCCTGATAATATTAAAATGGAATTAGCTTTTGCACCTTCTATCAAAAGATGTTCTATTTAACACGTACCAGCGCTGCGAGGTTTTGGGGGGTAAAGTTTGTTTTGGGTGTTTGCTCAGTGCTCGGCACAACGTGCAGGATGTGGCTGAGTGCTCCGACAAACAACAGCTCCCGCAGTTCTCAGGGTAAGAGATTTCCTAGGATATTAAAATACAGAGCTTTAGATTAAAACCTGATMGCCTCCTCCTGTTATCTCCAGGTGCCTCGGTAATGGCCGAGCTCTTTGGTACAAATTGGTACAGATTCCTCTGTGGGGATGGAAAGCAGAACAACTGCCATGGGAGAGGAGTGTTCTTGTGTTGTAAGACAACTTTGGGGAACACTTGGCTCTTACATATTCATGACCAAGCCATCAACTSATGTGTCAAGAGCCATGTTGACACAAAACCTGATCCAAGGGTAAGCCAAGGCTCAGCCTCGATGCGCGGCTCAAACCTTCCTCGGGGTTTTGCACCCCAAGTGTGTTGGATGCTTCTGATCTCTTTTGCAGCCGGTGCTGAGCCTGGAAAGAGCAGGGCTGGGAGTATCCGGGGGTTTCTGCGGCTCTGCCCGCTGATGTGTGTCCTGGTGACACGCAGCACTGCCGAGAGAGGCTCTGCAGGTTATGAGGAAAAGCATAACTTGGGTTAACATTTATCTCGACTGTCATCGCTATTTGCAACACTAAATCTTTCTCATAAATAAGTGCAGAAATCTTTGCTTCAAAGTGAAAAATTCATGCTCCAGTTAAACCTCAATTATATTTCCAAACAATATTTATCAGATTTTCGGATGTGTGCTTAGTGCAGTTCAATTTTGTGCTATCAGTCAGAAGTGGCAGCGCTGGAGAAGGGGGGCTGGGAGGTGTTTTTCAGGTGGGAAATGGAGCGTGCAGAGAGGAGGCAGCGCTGCCAGGGCAGGTGAGAGGGGCCTGTGGCTTGGGTCCACTTTTAATGAAATATCAGTGCATTAAAAAAAAAGTGACTGTAATGTTTCTCCCTGCAGAACAAGGGAAGTGGATCTGAATTCTAAAGTCTGTTCCAGGGGCTTGGAATGGGAAGCTATTGTTTCGTTCCGTAATTCTGGGGAGGAAAAAACCAAGCACCTCTGTAATTTCACGACTCTCTGAATTTATTTCATCTAATCTTTTTTTCTACAGCTATTTACCACATTAATTTAGCAAAAAACCTGACAAGTGTGCGTATGCAGAATTTAAGCTCTGTCCTTAGGTACACATTAAGCAAAGATTTAAGGTTTGAAATATAAGATTAATTCAGCTCTTGCTTACAGTTGCATTGCAAAATTGTTGATTATCTAGAAATTCACGTTTCTTGTTCGTGTGAATTTGATCATGTGTAATACTTTCTATGTATAGTGCTAACACTTATGATTAGAGAAGTAAAATTCTTGAGCTGAATGGGAATGAGGGGTGTGTTTGAGGCTGCAACATGGAAGTGTTGAACAGATTCTTCTCAAAGTTTTCGGAGGAAACTTGTGGGCTGGAGCTGTGACAGGCTGTGTACGTGAGGGGCTGGCTCTCGGCTGGTGTTTTCAGCAGAGTCCCCGGATCCGGTGCCTCCCTGAATGTTCCTACTCCCACTCACCCACCCATTTACACCTGGAGCTGCTTCTTGAAGTCATTTGTGCCTCTTCCATTGATGCACTAAAATTGGACTGTTCCTTTTGTTCTAAGGGAGTTCATTCTTCGGTCCTGTCCTCAAGGCAGGAATTAAGCATTCATTTCAGTCCTGGGCAGAGGGAACTTTGTTTCAACAGGGATTCGCTCCGGGCCTGGGTAAATCTGGTTCTTTGTGGGTTGGTGTGAGCACAAATTACACCTTGGTGAAAGCAGAAATGGTAGGATGTTTCAGAAAGTCTCTGAACATGCAAGGCACATATTGTTGTTTATCTCTGATCCGTGCTTCAGAACGGGGCATTTTATATAGAAAAGGAGGAACTGAGACAACTGTTGGAAAAAACCACCAGTACCCAGTGCCGGATTCCAAGATTCCCATTTCAGATACATATAAAGAGGGAAGCTATAGCAGTATCATTCAAATGTGACAGCAGTCACTCCAACCTTTGCTATTACGGCACAAAATTACATGTTCTTGCCAGAGAAATAGGAAGGGCTGATAGGGACGACAGCTGGGATTTGCTTTCTTATCTATATTTTACACACATGCTCTTTCATTTCCCTCCCTCTCCCTCTGTTCCAGGATCCAGGCTAGCTTTTAGAGCTGCTGTTAGTCTGCAAACAATGGGGCAGCTTTGTACCCTTTGGTTCTCAGCCCCACAGATCCAGGTTGAAAATTAAATTACTTAATTCTTGTGCTTTGTAATTGGCAGCATCAAGGGTGAAGCTCTGCCTGCCATGGGCTGTTTGTCCTGAGATGTCTCCAGAGGTCCTTTCCTGAGCTGTGGGTGAGRGATCCAGCTCTGGGGAATCGATGTGTAGCGGGTTTGACTCGGCTGTAAGTAAATGGGAATGGGGATGCAATCTCAACCTGCACTGCTCCATGGCATCAGGAGAGAAAATGCTGAGCTGAAAATCCTGAGCAGATTCCGGGAGCTTGCATGACCTTGCTCTGCTGGAGTTAATGGCAGCTATTACTTACTACTAATAGCTCATCAAAGCACTTTAAATTATCTACCTCTTGGGTGCATATTATAGATTCTATAAGTTGTAAGATTTATAGTACCCTCTTGGCTCTGCCTTCCTGCTTATTTTCTTGATCTCTGCAACACTTCCTCAGGGGTTCACCCCCCCAGTACTCTGGGAAAGTCCATTCCCACATTTCCATTGCAGATTGCAGAGGGATTTCTGCAGCGGTGCCAGGGTTGTGCAAACTGAGGGATGTGGAAAAGGTGATCCAGCAGTCACTCCTTCATGGGATTTGCAGCAGTCACACTGGAGAAGAGTGATTTCTGAGCTATATTAAATTTAAAACCAAAGCAAGATGAGTGGCTGATTTGATGGATTAATAGAAAAGCTAATTGGCCTTCCCCAGAATGATTATCATTAACAAAATGCAGCTGCTAACCTGCCAGAACCAATCTGCGGTGACAGGGTTCGGGGTTTTTCTGTTGGGCTGGTTTTTATTCTGCTCATGACTGCTTGTGATAAAGGTACTTTTCCAGTCTTTCTGTTCTCTTCTGATCGAGCTTGGCGTGGGCTGTTTCACTGGTGACTCCACAGCCGGAGCTGTGGAAGTGGRTGAGCTCCAGTTCCGAGGATGGCCACGAAGTTGGATCCGTGCCCGTGGTTAAGGAAACTTGAACTGACAGGCACCGTGGGCTGGCTGTGCAAACGCAGGGAAGTTTTCTGTGCCAAGTCAGTTCCATTAATCTTGGGGCTGTGACATGTCTGTGCTCTTATTGATTTCCCAGCAGGCTGATCATCACCACTCTCATCACGTTAGGAGCCAATATGGAGAAGGCACAGGGGGGAAATGGGGCTGGTGTGTTTATCTCTAGGGCACAGGATGCTCATAATCAATGCCACTTGGAGACAAAGCCAGATGGGTTGAGATAATTGATGAAGAGTGCCTCAAAGTAGGAGAGGTTCTACATATCTTACAGAGAGGGGAGGGGAATGGTTTTTAAGGACAGCAGTTATCCGTGTAGCCCTGATAGTCAGAGCTGGTCCAGCGAGGCACTGACCATGCCTGCCCAGCCCCATGGGCCAGGTGAACACCAAGGTTGGCTTGTGCCAGGCTGTGACTTTGTGGAAGGCTCCTCTGCAGGGTGATGGAGGGCTGGACACAGCAGCAAGTCTGTCCYCTGGTCTACACAGACACCACCCAGTGCCACGGACCCCCACAGAACCAGCCTCGGGTCCCTGCAGCTCCAGCAGGGCTTGTGCAATTCTCTTGCTATGCCAAAAATMCAAAAACTCCCCCCAGAGTCCTTCATTTGGTCTCTGAAGCTTTCCTCAAAGCATTCACAAAATGTATTTTTGAGGAACTTAATTATTTCTTGTCTTCTCAATCAATAATGAGCCATCCCAGTCAAGCCCTACATATTAAGTTGTTTTCTTGTTGTTCTTTAAGACAGCTGCTTGGAATTAAAATAGCTCTTAGGCAAATCTTAGAGAAACAATTAAAAGCCTGGTGTTTGGGAGATTTTTGCAATTATGAACTGATCACGGTTTGGTCCTGGAAAGACTCGTGCCTCCGGCGTTAGTGGATGGGAGCTGCGTGCAGAGATAAGCACAGGAATATTTTTTTTCTTGATTGTGGCCTGAATGCAAACTTGGAGTTGCTGTTTGTTTATTTAGTATCACATAATTTATCTCGTTGTCTGCTTTGCACTTCCTGCAGTGGCTGTTGGCTGGGGGAGTGAGAACTGGGACAGGTCAGTCCTTGGCAGAGCTGCTCCTCTGACCCAGWGTGCTCTGCAGAGGACAAGGCTGATGGTTAATCTTGGCTCTTCTCTGCAGAGAAATTCSGCCCCAAATCTGAGAACTCTTTCCCTTGGGAGCACAAGGAGGTCAGGCATTGCTCACCTGAGCTGCAGGTGCAATCCCAGGTGTGCACTGGCCCAGCAGCACCTCAGCCCAAAGGCTGCGCTSTGCTCCCTTCGCTGCCCCGAACCCTCGCAGGGGAGGGCAGGAGAGCCAGGCTGGGAGTGAACGGAATGGTTTGCCTGGAATTCTTGTTTCTCTCCAACTGTTGCTTAAAAGAAACAAAGCCCAACCAGCACCACCAAAAAATAAAAAAATCCCCAAAGTGTGTGTGTTTGTAGAATCCCAGAGTGGTTTGGGTTGGAAGGGACATTAAAGCTCATCCAGTGCTGCTCCCTGCCATGGGCAGGGACACCTTCCATTATCCCAGGGTGCTCCAAGCCCTGTCCAACCTGGCCTTGGACACTTGCAGGGATGGGGCAGCCACAGCTTCTCTGAGCAACCTGTGCCAGGGCCTCACAAGGAACAATTTCTTCCCAATATCCTGCCCTCTGGCAGTGGGAAGCCATTCCMCCTTGTCCTGTTACTATATATCTATATCTCAGTGTATATATAGACATATACACACACATATACATGTATATTTGAYCTCACCTTGCCGAGGAGAGCCAGAAACTTGAAATAACAGAACAGGTTCAATTTTTGAAATTAAATTGATCATGCTGGTTTCATAACAATTTATTGTTTCATGTTTCTGGATATCAAAGAGCTTTTTCTACCTACATAGAATGGAGCGAAAAAAAATCTAATTTATTTTCTGTAGCTCATAAAAGGAAGCCCCCTTCCCCATGGCAGGACTTCTCCTGTCAGTTAATAAGCTGCTACAGCCAAACCTATTAGGAGCACTTTTAAGTGGTTGCCAGCATGGTTTAATTTGCAGCGCCCCAGTGTCTGTTCCCACCCTCTGACAACTTCAAGTTGACACAATTGTTAAGCCTGTAAGTTGCAAATAATTGCAGTTGGTGTCTTATGTTGTGTCTGATCAGGGACACATTTATACATCATCAATATCAAAAGTCTGTCCTTTGGGGAGCGGCTGAGGGGGCTGGGGGGGCTCAGCCTGGAGAAAAGGAGGCTCAGGGGGGACCTTCTGGATCTGCACAACTCCTGACAGGAGGGGGCAGGCAGGGGGGGTCGGGCTCTGGTCCTATGGAACAGGGACAGGAGGAGAGGAAATGGCCCCAAGTTGTGCCAGGGAAGGGTCAGGTGGGACATCAGGAGGAATTTCTGCGTGGAAAGAGTGGTCAGGCATTGGAAGGGGCTGCCCGGGGAGGTTTAGAGTCCCCATCCCTGGAGGTGTCCCAGGAAGGCCTGGATGTGGCACTCAGTGCTCTGGGCTGGGTGACAAGGTGGGGATGGGGCACAGCTTGGACTCGATGTTCTTGGAAGGCTTTTCCAACCTCGATGATTCTGTGATTTTCTGCACCTTGGAGAGAAATAACACCATAAATTCTGTCATCCCTATCCGGCGTCGGAGCTACAAGAGAGAGCTCTGTAATTAATGTATTTCTTTCCCAGATGTATTTCTTCTCTTTCACTTTTCATAAAGGAATGTCGTTCCCAAGGTGGGCACAGCCAAAGTGGGCTCATGACGTGTCATTAGGAGCTTTAGACCTTGTGCCTTGCAGGGTGTTATTACTGTTCAGTGTGGGAGAACAGATGCTATTTTACTGAAAAAGCAAAACTGCATTAAATTGACAGCACTTTAATTTTTCATGGTAGTAGCAAGAATTCTTATTTCCTATTTTATTTGCATTTTTATTACTGAGAAGCACAGTGACTGAGCTACCTGGTGGTTTTGTCAGTGCTGCTCATCGACGCAGGCTCTGACCATCCAAGTAGCAGCTGGACTATGAATATGTATCATTTATTCATATGACAAACTTTTGGTACAGGATGCTGAATAGATGGAGGCTTCCTGCAGTTAGTGACCTGGAGAGTGGAGGGCAAAATGAAGTGCCTTGGAGTGGAACACTCCATCAAGGCATTTATTGCCACCTAGAAGTGATTCTTCTGTTGTTCGAATTCTTGCCCAGACCATTATTGTCTGATTCAGAGCAGTGTTGAGGCTGGGTTTGAGCTACAGACTTGTATTGATATGAGTTATTCAAATCAAAGATGCTGCTTTGAAAAACACCAAGATCTGGCATTCTCCAGCCAAATGTCCTGATGGGCTTCGGAAGACTCAGGGATTTTATTTTTCCTTCTTAAATTTAGCTTACACTAAAAGTTACTAAGGTATCTGATGCCTTCTGACCTCCTTCCTACCCAGGGACACAATGCTGATTCATATATAAACATCAAGGATATTGCTATTGCTCAGTCTAGAAAAGATTGACCAGAATGTTGTTCTTCAAATATGTAAAAAAAAACCCCAAACAAACCCCCAAAACTCCACAAACAATAGAGGAGGAAATTCTCTTGTCTGTTCTAGACTGGGCTAAAAGAAATGGTGTTAAAGAGCAAAAACTGGAGGTTTAATTAATCTTCTGCAAAAGCTTTCCACTGATGGACCAAGTGAAGCATGGGGTTGTCATGGAGAGCACAGGGTGCCTTTCACTGGGAGCTCTTTAAGAAGGTTGGACAGGGATTTGCTGGATAAAATTCTTCCCTGTGAGGGTGGTTATTCTTTCCTGCATGGATATGTATCGCTGTGTAGTTATTTATAACGTTTGTCCTCCTGTGAAATTCTGACGGGAGTCAGTAAAAATAGAAAAACTTGTGATGCTTCGGGGCTGTGTCAAGAAAAAAGTCTGGAAAACACCGAGGGTGGTCCCTGGCTTGGGTGAGCACCATCTGGAAGGGGTCAATCCCATTCCTGATGTGTGTGAGTCCAGGCAGGACGATCCTCAGGGAGCTCCACTGGGGCTGCACAGCGGCTGTGCCGGAGTCAGAGGCGCTGGGGACTGGTTTCACTGGAGGGGCAAGTGGGGGAACTGCAGCAGCCTGTGGTGTGCAGGGCTTTGGAGTAAATAATTGAACTGTCCCCACGGCCTTAAACTCCGTGAACCTGTGAATGATTCAATTTGCTGCTGCTGGGAGCACCAGTGCGCTCTGGAGATGTTCATCCCCGCGCCTGGAGGGTGCCCAGGCAGTTCCAGCCCCTTGGTCTCTTTGCTACAATTATTTATATTTATAAAAAGTGCGAAGTGCCTGCAGCACTTTGCCTAAAATGGTAATAAACACTCCTCAACAATGCAAAAGACTTTCTTTTGATAAGATCATTTTAAAAGGTAACTGCTTATGATAATACAATTTATTCGTAATGGCTTGAGGGCAAGCTAGGATGGAAATGAAGCATGTCTTCCATTAGAACCATACAGAAACAAACTAATAGGCTGCAGAGAGAACCATTTGTAATGTTACTATAATTCACATGATTCATTAAACTGAAATGGAAAATGATAGCATTTCCCCCTGAAAAAAAATCCGTATGGAATTACATGCTGAGATCACTTAGCTGAACTATTTTATTGACTAAGCATCTTGTTGTGCTGATGTGGAGATTATAGAGGCCTGCAGCCATTTATTTTTCTGATTTCTAAAATTAGAACTCCTTTTTCCTTACGGGAGTGTTCTAATGTGTTTCCCTCCGGCTGTAGCTGCTGGCCACGGCAGGGGCTGCTCTTGGGGCGTTTCCTGGCAGTGGGCATTACTGGATCCTTGGAAATGGACTGCTGGTGCTCACTCTCCCAGGTCACTGGGGGGAAGAGAAGGATTGAAGGGCTGTGAGGCAGTAAAAGGCACAGAAGTGATGGGTTTCAGCAGCTAGAGATAAAAACAGCTGCTTTCCAGGTGATTCATGTCTTTGGGATCTGGAGAAGTTTCTCTTGACATGCACACTCAGCCCTCCCTAGAATGTCACCCCTGATGAATGTCAGCAAACACACTGTGCCATTTAAAGGATTTTTGGAAAACAGCACATTGAGCAGGTTTTAATGCTGATTTTTTGACAGGCTTCACGTTTGGCCCTGACATCCTGCAGAGGAAACTTTGTCTTCCACTGGCCATTTATCAGCAGTATCACAGGACAGAAAAAGACTATTTTAAATGAGCTCAGGATGACCTCAGAGTGGATTAATGTATTTGGGAGGACTGATCAACCTGACAATCTCACATTCATCAGTGTGAAATCAATCTGAAAGGTACAATGGATTGTATCTACTTAACTGTTGATTGAGGATGCCAGAGCTGACAGAATAACCTGGCACTTGCTATTTATTGCATAGGGATGCAGAATACTTGCCTGTATACATAAACATCTCTTCCCTCTTTTGCAGCACGTTGCATGGCAAGAAAAACTAATGGCAGTCTGGGATAACTGGACATTTTCTGGCAGCGTCCCACACATCTTTAATCGTCTCTAATTCCAGTGAAATGCCTATCCCCATGCCACGCGGCAAAGGAAAGCAGGAGCCACACGGATGGAATGTAACTCTTGTGCCAGTGTCATTTACATTTTGCTTTATTAGACAAAAGTCAAGTAATTAATCAGTTGATTGCTTAATTCAAAATTCAGTCAATTGCAATTGAGGCTTCATCACTCTGCTTTCCACATGATGAGATCTGGTTGATAAATTTGATTCTGTTTTGGTTGCCTGGCTCAGAATAAAGTGAGTTTGGGTACAGGCAAGCCAGAGGCTTCGGGTTTTGTGTGAGTAGAAATTGAAAAATTCGGCAGTGGGCAACATTCCACAGGGAGGTTTTCAGACAACTCTGTTGGATTTCAGAAAGTGCACTCAGCATTGTGTTTTCAGAAATGCTGAGCCTTTCCTGATGCTGGAGAGAGGGGATCTCATCAATCCATACAAATATCTCCAAGGGGTGCCTAGAGGATTGTCCCAGACTCTTTTCAGTGTCAGGATGAGGAGCAATAGCCATAAACTAAAACACAACAAGTTCCATCTCAACATGAGGAAAAACTTTCCATGAAGGGTGGCAGAACTCTGGAACAGCTCCCCGGGGAGTTCATGGAGTCTCCCTTTCCAGAAACATTCCAACCCCACCTGGACACGTTCCTGTGTCACCTGCTCTGAGTGATGCTGCCTTGGCAGGGGGGTTGGACTGGATGATCTCCAGAGGTCCCTTCCGACCCCAAATATTCTGTGATTGTGTTTTATCCACTTCTTTCAGCTGATTTTGGGTGCATTTACCTTTGCAAGGTTCGATTCTGTGTTTCCAAGTGGGTAAGGCTTCCCTGCTCCAGGCAACACCCACACACTGTAAAATACACCCGAGCCCCAGTTCAGACCCTCAGGGAGGATGCAGGGCTCTCCTCCAGGGCTCTGGGGAGCTCCTGGGCAGGACAATTTCTCCCTCTGTGCCAACGCCCAGAGGTGCAGGACCTCACACTGCACAGACCTCGTGCAGTAGAGCACTGGGAGCAAGTGGGTGCAGGCAGAGAGGTGGGGATGAGGGAGGAGCTGTGCATTCCACGGATGTGCCAGGTCCCTTCTCCAGCACTAACTCGGCCGTCAGTGCCTCTGAGCAGCCCTGAAGTAAGAGCAATACAGAAGAGACTTAAATTCCTGCTTTTAAGCAAATTGAAGTATGAGTACAAAGAATAACCAAATGTATGGCTTTGGAGATGCTCACTTCCCCGTGAAGAATATTCATTCCGTGGTCTCCTACCTGCAAAGTCATAAATCTGCACTCCAGCCTGGATTCCCCCTGTAAGCTCGAGCAGAAGCTGTCATTTCCTATTGTCTAAAACAATTTACAGCTGCCTTAAAAGGGTGTCTCAGCAATCTTGACATCTCGACTTGATCATAAATTCAGTGCTATTGTTGAAGGAAATGCTTTTCCCTTTAGATAAGCCTGGCAATGGAAATCTCCCAGGTCGGAGCTGCGGGAAGGTGGCTGTGCTTGCCTCTCCAGTGGGGCTCTGCAGTGCCAGCCAGCCAGGGCCATGAGGGTGGTCCCCTTGCCCTGCCCTCGGCCAGGGGCAGGTACAGGAATGCTGCTCTACCAGCAAGTATTTCATTATCAGCTTGTATTGCTTTAAGAAGCTCTCTGCAGTGGAATTGTAATCGGGTAAACCTGGGGCCCATGAAATGAGATTTTCAGTTCTGTGAGTTAGCAGTAGGTGTGATACATTAAAGGAGATTTACTCCCCACGTGAGGGAGATTTTGATGAGAAATCTGATAAATTAACCACAGAGATTTCTGGTGCAGAGCACAGCTCGCCTGCTGACCCACTACCCTCGTTTGGCTTTTTCATCTGCTTGCTGTGTTTGAGGGAGTGCTCCACAAATAAAATTAGCCATAACATTACTGATACTTTTCTGCAGAGGCAAGGCCAGGGAATTTATTCTTGAAGATGTGGGAGGTTGTAAGAAGGTGAAACTGCAAGGATTTTGTCCCCAGTGTTCATTCCAGGAATAGAAATGGGGGTCTGGATCCTTCTGCTGACACCAGGAACATCTGCTGAGGCTGCTTGGCACCGATGGTGCAATTCATCCTGGATCCCTGGTGCTTCCACAGCCCTGCCCCTGCTTCCTGGGAGGCAGGGCAGGTGCCAGGTGTGCCAGAGCTGTGAGCTGTGGTGCAAGGAGCAGCTGTGACCTTGCCCTGGCGCTGCCGTGGGTGTCCTGGCGCGGTGCTGGCCTGTGTGTGGCTGTGTCCCCCCTGCCACCCTGTCCTGCTGCTCCTGTGGGTACAGCCAGGTACGCTTGGCACTGGGGCTGGCACCCTGGGGCAGCCACAGACCCAGCAGAGAGTGTAAAGGCTTAGTGACATCAGCGAATTTCTGCTCATCTTCCTGAAAATCACTGTTTTTTCTGGATTCCACAGTTTCGGTTCTCCTTTTTCCCTTGCTGTTATTACAGATTTCCTTCTTTATTACAAATTTTCTCCCTCTCTTTGCCCTCTGGGGCCCCTGTGCCCTTTGCCAGGTTTCCCTTGGCGTGGCACAGATGGGGGTCAGGGGGGGTCAGTGTCCGACAGCCGGGTCAGGCCGGGCCCCTCTCGGCCGCGGCGCTGCTGCTCTCCGGTGTGACACCATCGAGACAGCGCCGGCGTTCGCCTGTCACACTGCTCAGCCCTGCAGTCACCCGAAGGGAAGGGCCAGGAGGAATAAAGTGGCTGCTTTGTGCTCTCTGTGCCGACACGTGCCCCGGAGGAAGGCGGCTGTCCGGCGGCAGTGGCCGGAACAGGGGCAGGGCAGAGCTTTGGAGCGGAACTGACCCCGCACAGGGAACCCAGCGAGGGTCCCCAGCTGCACTGGGCTCCGTGCAGCTGAAAACCATGTTTCTTACACAGAAAGTAATGGACTTGGAAATTCTATTTTTATGAGCAGTTTTCACAGCCCTGTGGGTGAGGCTAACGGGTGTTGTGGCAGCAAATGCAGAAGGAAACAGGATGGTGCAATGTCAACCACAGTGACAAGTGTCACTGGAGAGAGCTGGCAGGCGTGTGACAGGGGAAAAGTTATGGAAGCAACTAGGCAGCAGGTCACGGGGAATTCTTGCAGCCACTTGTGTGTGATTCCAGAGGGAGGAATGAGCCTCGCTGCGTGTCTGTGAGCGGGGTACCTGCAGCCACCCCGGGCAGGTGGGGGTGTGGCACTCACAGCTAACGGGTGTAACTCCGTGTTTACCCTCACTGCACACAGACGACCCCAGCTGCATCCATTTATTCAAAGTTTTTAATAAGATGTAATTGGAAAGGACTTACACAAGATCTGCATGTGGATTTGACATTTAAGGATATGATTAAGTGAAAGCTGCTGAGGTCATTGCTTGACTAAATTGGCTTAATGAATGTTGACTACGCTGTACAAGTTAATTTAATTTAGTGAGATTTTTATCTTCTGGGTTGGCTATCACCTTCTGTTCAGTTATTGATTGGAATACGGGCGGATGCCAGGACTGGTTCTGTTTGAGTCGATAGGTCAGTGCAGCCCTGGCTGCACAGTGTGCCTGGGACCACAGAGCGTGTGCTGATCTCTGTGTCTGTCTTCCAGGAGAGAGCCTTTCTCTCTCCACTGATGGCAAAACTCCCCCCAGGATCAGGAAGGGCTGATGCAATGTTCAGATTCTCACAGGAGCTGCCCACGCAGGCGTTCTCGGGCTGTGGTTCGTGAGGGCGTTGCTGATGCGCGGCTGCCTTTGGACAGCTGTGGGAACAGCGCGGACGGAGCTGCCTCTGCTCACACGAGAGTTCTGGCTTGTGGGCTGSAATCTGTCTGCAGAAGGGAGCGAAGAGAATAAAGTCGCCTCCTCCAAAAGGCTGTGGAAAACTTAAGTCATGAGGATAATAATGGGTCTGAGCGTGTCTCGTGTGAGGCTGTGGGCGCTGTCCTGGCCAGAGCGCCGTGACGGCGAGGCTGGAGCTTTGCTGSCTGACATGGGGCTCTCTGGTGCTTTGTCAGGAGGGGTGGGAGAGGAGCTTTCTTTCCCTCCATCCCTCTCCATTCCCATRCTTCCAGACCCTACCCTTCTGCTCCACCCTGGGATGGCAAAGGACCCAGAGAGCCCACGGCGTCTGGGCTGTGACGCTGCCGAGCAGCCCCTGCCCGCAGCACAGGCTGAGTGCGTGGGGAGCTGCGCTGCTGCCTTTGGAGAGAGCTGCTCCTGAGGGAGCCACGTTCCATATGGAATGTTTCAGTGGCATATGCCGTTAATCCTGTGTGCTGAATTATTCAGCACTCCAGAATAATGAATCATTGAACAAAACYTGGCTGTGCAGCTCCACGGGCCTCGGCTGCCTGGTGCAGCGATCCTGGCCAGTGCTCCTGGGTGGGAGCTCTGCAGCTCAGTGTGTGACTTTGCCGGAGCTGTGATTCCAGGGAAATGTCTTTCAGGCCATTTCTTCTGGCTGCAAGAGCAGCACCTTCCACTTGGCTGCCCAGGAAAGCTCAGTGCTTAGCCGGTGGAGCAGCTCTGGCTGCTCCTCTCCAYGATGTAGAACAGCAGCTCAGAGTCAGAGGGTTGTTTTGGTTGGAAAAACCATCCAAGGTCGAGTCCAACTGTTCCCCCAGCACTGCCAAGGCCAACACTAACCCATGTCCCCAAGTGCCAYATCAACATGCCTTAAATCCCTCCAGGGATGGGACTCCACCACTGCCCTGGGCAATCTGTGCCTGGGYTTAACAATCCTTTTGGTGAAGAATTTGTCCCCAGTATCCAACCTGAACCTCTGATGGTACAACTTGAGGCCATTTCCTCATGTCATGTCCCTTGTTCCCTGGGAGCAGAGCCCAACCCTCACCTGGCTGCCTGCTCCTGCCAGMGAGTTGYGGAGAGTGAGAAGGTCCCCCCCGAGCCTCCTTTTCTCCAGGCTGAGCCCCTCCAGCTCTGCCCCTGTTTTCAGAATGTTTTACTCTATGTTGGCAGGATCATATTGTAATTCTTGTGATCTTTTAAGATTCCTGTAGTTCTACTGCTCATAAACTCAGTTTGGAATTCCTGCCCAAACCCCAGCTCAGAAAATCACCAGGAATCTTTCTTGGAGGCTCAGAGGTGTGATGACAGGATGGRTAAGGAGGGCAGGCAGCCCTGCTGCAGGGTGCCCTGGCTCTAAACCCAGCTTGTCCCCGGGCAGGCAGGTGAGGGAATGTCTGAGGAGCAGCCCTGGGACAACAGGGAGCAGAGCTGAACCGTGCTGGGCTCTGCAGAGCACGGCAACAGCTCAACCCAGGCACATTTCCATGCAAATGGAGGGTTTCCCTGGCAGCCCTCTGACCAGGCTCTGTGTAGCTGGGGAAGAAGATTATTCTGGATGTGTGAAGACTGTCATCTGGATACCCCAGGGGAGAATTGCCACCTGCTTGTCCCCAAATCACAGCCTCGGTGGGGCTGCTGGCAGCTGAGCCTCGGGGAGGTTTTGCGCTGCCTGGCCCTCGCTCCTCTGCCCCTCATCCTCGATTCTGCTCCTGACAGCCCTGCAATGGTTAATATTTGTAATCAGAATTCCTTCGCTCACCTCCAGCAGGTCTGCCCTGTGCTCCAGGTTAGGCTGGTCACTGGCAGCACCCGGAGCTGTGTGGGGGGAGTTGCTGGTTTTGCTTCCCACACACGTGACCCACGGAGCTGAAGGGAAACGCTCGGGGCAAGGATTAAATTTAGATTTTTATCTGAGTGAAAACTTTGTCATCTCAGCAGATGTAATGTGCTCCAAAGCAGTAAACCCGCTGTTATTCATAGGAGAGCAGAGGAAAATGGATCTTCTAATCTCTGTTCAGAGCTGAGCAATACACTTTGTTTTCAGTTAATATCAGGCTGACTTTCCAGGCAAAACCAAAACCAAGTTAGATTTGGCTAAAAGTTGATCTCAAAAGTGTGGAATGTCTTAAAGCTGAAACTATTTTGCTTTGTTTGAAAAAAATAATTTTTAGCTAGTAATTTTGGCATTTTTATAACAAAATTTCCCATTTCAGAAATGTGTCTATTTTGATATTACTGCATTTTTCCTTTTAATTTCAGTGGCATTTAAAAGTTAATGTTTAAAGAAATACAGCTCTGCTTAGTATCTTTTCAGCTGATTTCCAAGTTGTTTTCCAAGTTGTTTAGCTCTGCTCCCCAGAGCATCCACTGGTTACTGAACTGGTATCAATTGCTGAACATCAGATTGCTCACTGTAAGAAATGCTGGAGCTCTCTGGGGTGCTTGAGCTGCAATGTGAACACCACTTAAAAATGCTTAAAGACCAACATCCTGGAACTTCTTGGGATGATGCTCTGACATTGTCTGACATCTGCACCGGTACATCTCAYCACCCACCAATACCCCTGACCCTGGAGTCGTGGAGCGTGTGCGAAATGGAGAGAAAAAACCTGGAGAATGAAGGGCTACAATTCATAACAGCTTCCAAAATAAGTTAAAGTCCCAGAGCAACCCATTTAATGAGCAACTGAGCTGAAATGCACTACAGTGGAATTGCTGACGTTCTGATGTTGCTCCCACAGAGCCCGTTAAAGCTCTTTATGCAACGTTGCCGCAGCCACACGTTGCTGAAGATTYCCTCGTCGTGCATTTCGCTCGACGGTTTCACGTATTTTAATAATTCTTCCTTTTGTCCTTTCAATTTAAAAAAGGGAAAAATCACGATTCAACAACCTAAATGGCTTAATAAGGGGCRAGTGAAATGTCTCATTTCTTTGGAAGGCAGGTTCTGGTGTTTCAGGTTTTAGCAGCGCAATTCCATCCTGGAAAATAAAAAGCGGTGTCTGCTGCCAGCTCTGAGAACCTGAGCAATAAGAAAACTGTCGAAAGGAAAACATTCAGCACAGCAWTCCCCAGCAAGCCTATAAAAGTTGGCCACAGCCTGTTTATCGAGAGGAATGGGCTTCACTCTGGACTGTTGCATGGGAAAGTGGTGGCCGTGGCTCTTCAGGAGAGATTTTGAATGGGAGATCGAAGGCTGTGGCTCTTTGGGCAGGATTTTGAATGGAAAACTCATGGCTGTGGCTCTTTGGGCAGGATTTTGAATGGAAAACTCATGGCTGTGTCTCTTTGGGTAGGATTTTGAATGGAAAACTGATGGCTGTGGCTCTTTGGGTGGGATTTTGAAAGGCACAACCTGGAATTATTGTGTACTGCCCCCCGAAAGGCTGGAGCTGGGGCGGGTGCTGTGTGGGTGCTCTGCTGCCTTTGAGCACCCCCATAACACGTCTGTGGTGCTGCTGGRGGTGGGGACTGGTGCACAGTTTCTTAATCGCTCTCTGACAAACACTGTTAAGCCTCATTAATGCAAATTACCAGATGATCTATTTTTGCAGAGTCTCAGTCCCATTGCTTGAACTTACACTATACAGCAACTTTGGAAAAATCAATTTTTAGTCCTTACTACAAATTGATTTATGGCTTTTTCTGCTTGGAGCTGCTGGGGCCCTGAGCCCTGATCAGGCAGGCTGCACGTTCCCCTGCGTGCTCTGGCCACCGTGGGGCAGAGGGGGARCACTGACGTGGGGAAGGTGTCTCTGAAAGAAAAATTAGTCTTGGGATTTCTTTCTGAAAGGGTGTGTACAATCTTACAGAGCCACAGGGCTGGAAAAGCCCTCTGAGGCCGTTGGGTCCAACCCTTCCCCAGCACTGCCAAGGCCACCACTGAACCTTGTCCCCAAGAGCCACATCCACRTCTGTAAAATCCCTCCAGGGAGGGCGACCACTGCCCTGGGCAGCTGTGTCAGGGCTGGACAACCCTTTGGATGAAGGAATTTTTCCAGATGTGCAAAAAGAAGGTAAGGATTTGAAGTGGCTGTGTTTGAGTGCAATCCTTTCCTTGAAGTGTTACAATAAAAATGAGCACAYGAGTGACTTGTTTGGTTATATCCCTGGTGCCTCACGGTTATCTTGGGGACAAGAATCCTAAATGGGAGGTTGGAAATCACAATCACTTCACTTGAAGATGGTGTGGTCTCCTGGGCTCTGACCAAGTAATTACGTTTCAAACTTGAAATGAAATGTCTCTCTTGAAATGGGAATTTAAATGAATTAGCTGCATCTCTTGGCAGGCTCTGGTTTAATTTAAGCTCCAGGTATAACCCTGGCTCGGCACACGGAGCTTAATTGCACTCACTTCTAACAACAAATAAAAACAAGGGGAGAGCAAAACCTGGCAGAGGCAAGTSCTGGGGCTTGAAGTTTTTTACAAGTACTGAAATGGCTCTCTAATTAATTAACCCTGACCTTATGGTTTGCCTGTTGAAGGACTTTTGCTGGATCCCTCAGCYGAGTTGCCATTTACCACTCAAATCTGAGCCATCAGGGCAGAGCTGAGGTGCCACACTCAGTGCTCTGGTCTGGTTGATGAGGTGGGATTCAGTCACAGGTTGGACTCAGTCTTGGAGGTCTKTTCCAACCTGGCTGATTCTRAGAAGCTGCAGAAGTCACTGCTGTGGGGGAGGCTGTCCTGGTGCTGGTTTTGGGGTGTCAGACTTGGCTTTTCCTCCAGGGAGAGGTGGCAGGAGGCCTGGGATGGCAGCAGCCTCGAGCAGGATGGCTGGATGGGATCTGGGAATGGCTCTGTCTGCTGTGGGGCAGGGTGGAGTGACAGGGATAGTGGGAGTCAAGGTAAAAGTGAGTGTGTTGGAATATTGTAAATGCTTTTAAATGTACTGTATCCCGAAATGAAAGGGAAGATTATACCCCTAACGACAAAGTCATGAGAACAATTTCATTTCCTTACAACTAACATGAAATTGTTGGGGGAACACCGCGGAGCTTCCCAAAGAGAACTCTGAGCTAATCACGAAGTCATTTGTGGATTCGTGAAGTCACTTGTGGATAAACCTCCTAATTTTGMGTGTGATATTTATTTAGCAGCCTGAAATGTTGCTGTCATGTCTCGGAAGCCACCTCATTAGCCCTGTTATTTGTCCCATTAGCGCAGTCGCTCACACGTTGGCGGTCGYGGCGCGTGGCTCGGAGCAGGGGCTGGTGCGAAGGCAGATGTGTTCCACGGGCCCGGGTATAAGCTGGAGCTGGCAAAACAGGGAGTGATTTAATGAAGTTTTGATACAGCTCATCAGATACCGAAATGGGAAGATGCAATATTAATTTAGAAACGCATTATCATTTCAATTGTAGTCGTTCTGAAGAGTATTAATAACAGGGGAGCTTGTGGCGGTTTGGGAAGATGATGTATTATTCTAAAGGCAAAAATATTCTTCAGAATTATGTTTCATTTGACACCTAAACATCTAGCATATTCCCATTATCACTGTGTAATCAATTTTTTTTTTGCTGTGTCTTCCRTGCTTACAAACATAATCACTGGAGGCATTTCAGGCGCTGCACGGGAGGATCCGGAGGGGGGAGGCAGGATGAGCTTAAAACACCAGGCTGACGACTTCTATCTTTTAATCCTCAATTCTTCTGTGGGTTTAAATGGCTTGAAATTCTGTTTGACAGCAGGAACTCCTTTTGCTGTCACAAGCAAAAGAAAGATGCAAATGTCATCTAAAACGTGTCCCATCTGCGCCGGATCAGGCCGTGTCCTGCGGGTGGGGCTGACCACCACCAGTCTGAAAGGTCTGACCCTCCTTATGTAGGACTTGGTGGATCCTGGGGCAAACAAGGGGTGTCCCCCTCTGCCTAAACAGCAGTGCAGTGCTTGGCTCAACCACAGCAGCATCCCTGGTGATGAGAGAAGACGTAGAAAACCTATCTTGATTTTTCTGACCTCAGGTGCAGTTGAACAGAAAATTTGGCACTGGGYTCATGATTTGGACAAACCTGGATTAACTGTTACTTGGTGATCTATGAAACCACTGTCCTTTTTACTGTGACACCTGGGCAGGACATAGCCCCACTGTGAGTGCCCAGCCTGAAGTCCTCATGGAACCATTCGGGTTGGAAAAGACCTCAAGGATCATCGAGTCCAACCATGAATCATTTTGTGCAARGGCCGAGTTCAGCCTCTGAAGTCAGTAGGAGCTGGTAGGAAGGGATGTGCTTTCTTTTTAAAAGTGTGGTTGGGAATGTCCCTCCTGGTGTACCTGCACCGGTGGCATGTCCCTGTTCCTCAGCTTTCTGAGGTAAGATGAGATAAAAATGATTGTTCTGGAAAATACTTAGATGTCCTGAATTGTACTTTTGAAGCATGGAAACATGTAAATGGCTCTTCACTCTGTCACGAGTAGAAGTCCTGTGATCCTGCATTTGAGCTATTAGATCCTCCTGTGATGTGGGATGTGACCAAGGCCATCAGTGTCATCTGTTCCTGCTCCCTCTCGGACCCATCCCAGTGGAGCAGCTCTGGAGCCTGGGAAGAACCTGCGGTTCCCTGTATGTCTCGGGCTGTAAGCAAGGCATATTCACATCCTGATGGTGCTTTGGGAAAATGGGCAGGTTCCCTCCAAAAACCYTGCTCATGGCTTGGGCGAGCTCCAGCCTGAACAACCACTTAATTACCACAGTCTCCTGGCACTGCTGCACAAGCAAACTCCCATCTAACTGCAGAACCAAAGCAATATTTTGTGTTTATTCTTAGTCACAACCTTTTAATCCGTGAATTCTTGAAATCCTCAAACGAGTTGTCTGCAAGGCAGCTCCTTCCTGAAGTTTCACGGTGAATTCCAGCCCGCTGCCTTCCTGTGCCAAGATGCAGATCCTGGCTGCTCCAAGCTGCCCTGGCTTGGAGGACTCCGGGGGCCTCAGGGCAGTTGTCCAGCAGCCACACCAGCTCTTCACAGCAGGCTCTGCATTCCTGGGCACACACGGGTTCTCAGAGGGCTGCTCTGACACCAGATGTCATCTTCTGTTTCCAGCTGCTCCCGAAGATGCCTTTCTGGCAGTGTCCCAGGAAGTTTCTGAAGATCTTACTCGGTCTCTGGACTTCAGCTTTTCTGCCTGGGTTTTAATAAACTCGTTACCACGACCTAGCTGGATGCTTGGCAGCTCTGCTGGGCTCCAGCTGCTCAGACTGCAGCGCTTTCCATAATTTTCCTGACACAGGCAGCAAAACAACCTTGGCTGGTTTCTCCCAGCCTGTGGGACCTGTCATTCYCCCAAGAAGGCTCACAGAGCCTGCTGGCTGGTTTCAGCCGGGCACAGCACTGGTGGGGACGGGCAGGTGATGGATGAGCAGCGTTCCCTCGAGTGTGCAAGCAGCAGTGCATCATCTCGGCAGGCAGAGGCAGGCGGGCACGAGGCAGAGCCTGTTTGCTCAGAACACACTCGGGCTCGGAAACAACGTGTTTGCTGGACGCTGTCCCCCCAGGGAAAATGCTGGAATTGAGCTTTTCTCAGGGAACTGTGAGCCTGCTCTTGCAGGCAGGATTAATCCTTTCTGACACCAGTTTTTAGTGGCCTTTTGGAAATACCATCAAGTGATTCCCTAGTACTTCTGAGACCATCACTGCAGGGGCTCAGACACTGCTGTCCCCAAGGACTGGCACGGTGGGCACTGCTGGTGACTGGCTTTCGRTCTCCCTCCATGGAAAAGCAGGCATTTCCAACTGACAGAGGGCAGGTTTAGATTGGATATTAGGAAGAAATTCTTCCCTGTGAGGGTGCTGAGGCCCTGGCACAGGTTGCCCAGAGAAGCTGTGGCTGCCCCATCCCTGGAAGTGTCCAAGGCCAGGGCTTGGAGCACCCTGGGATAGTGGAAGGTGTCCCTACCCATGGCAGGAGGTGGAATGAGGTCCCTTCTCACCTAAACCATTCCATGATTCTCTATCCRTCCATTTGTGCTCAGACCTGAGTGACTGTGAAGGAAAAAGTYGCTTCTGGGGATGCTTTGGATCAAGTCAGGCTGGAAGATCTCACACTCCTGTTCCAGGCATAGGTAAAAAATTGCTTGGATGGTTTCATGCAAAAGTTGGGAGGCAGCAGCCGGAGACACGTGTTGTTGCCTCCACCATCTCATGGAATGAGAAGGTACCCGCTGGTTAAAAAGGGCCAGATGCTCCAACAGCTGCCAGCAGACACCTCCTCCTCCTCTTAGGGTGTCTGCTCGCAAAACAAGGATTTTAGCCTGTTGTGTGCATATATATGTAAAAAATAACCAAGGATGAGCAAAGACAAATCTGACACTTCAAATAAAATAACAAAATTCAAATTTAAGAGAATGTTTCTGTTAAGCAGAGATGTGAAAAAATAATTTCCTCAGTAACTTCTTTGCTTGGTCCTGAATCAGGACACAAAAATGGGCTCAAACCTCAGCTTTTACAGCAGTTTTCCCCACTGGGGACTGTGTTGTAGCTGCCCTCTGGCTTAGATTTTGACCCTTACTTGTGTTTCAAATCTTTTGCACACTTGGCTGCCTGGAATAGGAATGCAGGAGCCCGACTGTGGTGGAATGGCCCATCAAGCAGTGCTGGGCCTCAGGAGTCACCACAGGACACGGTGGCCTCGGGGACAGCTTTTGGCGTGTTCTYATTGAATCAAATCTATAAAAATAAATCCTTGTGTTAGACTGCTGGTTTCACAATAATTTAAATCAACAAAGGCCTGAGCTCCCTCTCCAGTGGGAGGCTCTTGCCATGTGATGGGGGAAGATAAATAACAAGGCAATATTTTACTCTTCAGGCTCTGCCACTGGCAAATGCTTCCA
Organism: Amblyornis subalaris; assembly: GCA_018881555.1. Classification (NCBI taxonomy): domain Eukaryota; kingdom Metazoa; phylum Chordata; class Aves; order Passeriformes; family Ptilonorhynchidae; genus Amblyornis; species Amblyornis subalaris. Next base: position 2,273,099 of record JACAXG010000091.1, read on the forward strand.
AACATGCTCTGTGAATTTATGCTGCTGGTGGCAGACTTCCCTGGCAATCCTGGTAATTAATCACTCCGTTTAACAATGAGGAACATTTCACTGCTCTGATTAGCACCAGGTGAAGTGATCAGCACAATTAATCAAGTGCAGGGAAAGACTGGCATTGGATTTGGGCAGAGAAAGTTGAGTTTGAAACCCAACAGTTTCCTGTGTCTGGTGTGAGCAGAGCCTTGGCACTTGGCTGTCCCCCARTTTGGGGGACCAGTGCTTGGGATAAGGGCAGAATAAAGTGAATCTGGGAAAAAATATCCCAAATACGGAACCAGGTCCATCACCCTGGGAATTTGGGATGGCCAAGTGACTCATGTGAGCTACTCACAAGTACCTGCATTAGCACGTACCCATGGGAAAACTGCAGAAAGTTCCGCAAGTCCCAAAATACCTCCTAAAAATATATTCTTTAAAGATACTTTTCCTCTTTTTGCTGTTTATTTTGGCTTTCTGCTGCCTGCTCTTTGACTAGGAAGACTCTAACGCGCTGGTGAATATTTTATGTGGCTCGGTTCCCAGCAGCCTCTCTGCAGAGCCCTGYAGGAGCCGGGTGTACCCGTCACCGCGGTGCTGGGTGATGTGACAGTCCCTCCCTCGTAGCTCTGCCGTCAGTGCCGCGGCTTCTGTCCTGTCCTCACCTTCAGAACTCATCCTGTAGCCACGGTGTGCGTGTGTAGGTTTTAAATCGCAGCTTTGGGCCCGTTTGTGTGTCACACAGACCCTCGGGTTCGGGGTTTTAGCGGTTGTAGCTTGTGGTATCAAATCGAACGGCCTTAGGGAGCCTCTGTCGCAACCCTTGGCAATGATTTGAATCTGTTGGTGAATTACAACATACATTTTTCAGATGTTCATSTATTTACCCATTCCCATGGTTCTGCTTTTCCTTTGGAGGAGTGTGCTGATAAATTACCATGGCAGGCAGTGGAGAGGGACAGCTTTCCTTTGAGCCAGGTGATGTGGGCAGCCTTCAGAATCACTGCAAAGAACAGAACAACATGAAAACAGTGAGAAATACCTTGAACTGTGCTTGTTCTCTTATCCTGTGCCTCCATGAAGCCTTTTTACCTGTTCCCAAAGCGAGGTTGGCAGCAGAGGTGCCTGTCAGTGAACATCCTGAGGGAGAATCACAGAATCATTAAGGTTGGAAAAGACCTTTAAGACCATCAAGTCAAACCATCAATCCATGTTCATCATTAAACCATGTCCTCAAGTGCCACATCCATGTGTTTTTTGAATGCTTCCAGAGGTGGGGACTCCACCACTGCCCTGGGCAGCCCATTCCAATGCTTTACAACCCTTTCTGTGAAAAAATGTTTCCTAATATCTAATCTAAACCTCCCCTGGCACAGCTTGAGGCAATTCCCTCTCATACCTGCAGCCCAGGCTCTGCTGAAGCATCACTGGCTGGGGGTGACTGTCCACTGGGATTCCTTGATGTCCAGCCAGGGGTTTTCCTCTCGGGGTGGCCGAGATGGGAGGAGGTTTTTCCCGGCCGTGCTCTGCTGTGTGAGATGCAGACACTCCAGCCTGTTGCCTCTTCCCATTCCACATGTTCCTGTTTCCCAAAGGCACTGGCTGAGCTCAGGCAGGGTGTGGCAGCACACGCAGTAGTTTCTCTGGCTGGAGTTTCATTATTAACACTTCCAGCGTGCACCAGCAGCTCCTGGTTGTTGCTGGTCCCCTCTGGGAAGGCTCTCCCAAGAGGAGGCAGCAGCAGCTGCAGCGCTGTGGAGTCTTCATCACCAAGTCACAGAGGAGACCTCAGACACAGACAGGGTGATTCGTCCGGATTAAGGCAGGAAACATGTTTCCCTGTGTCAGATCCATCTTGTGAATCCCAAGGCAGCTGCAGCTCTTCAGCAGCGTTCAGTGAATCCTTTGCTTAAATTAAACAGTCCAGCGATAGGGGAGATGCAGGAAATGGCTCTCCTTCCCTTTAAGCTGACTGCTCAGGTTCCTTGCTTCCTCTGTTTGCCTTTTCCAAAGGTAAGGCCAGCCATTAATTTAGTAATTTGTGGGCCCAGCAGACTCGGAGGCTTTCAAAGGTTATTGCTCACACAGCCTCATCTCCCAATACTCTGGGACGTGCTCTGCGAAGTGGTGGAAATGGTGCACGATGAGGGGGATGCCCTTTGGAAAAGGTTAAGCCTGCTGCCGGTTCATCACGCGGCCCCGCGGGCAGGGAAGGGGCCGGGGGGGGAAACCAGAGGGAAGCAGCCCAGCTCCGCCGGCTGGGCGAGCCGGGCCGGCCGCGACGGCCGCGGAATTCGGATGAGCGGGATCGGACGAGCCCTGCCCTGCCACTGCTGCGTTCCAGCTGCTCATGGGTCTCTGGGCCAGGGGGTGCAGAACCCCCTCCTGCAGCGTCGCTGGGGCAGGAGCTTCTCCGGCCCCGCCAGCGCCAGTGGGGCGGTGCTGGTTTCAGCTCTGCCCCGTTGGTACCCAACCAGCCAAACGCTCTTTCCAGGCCAGTGGCTGTGCTTGGATTCGTGGGTTTTATTCTGCAGAAAATCCCGGAATCACTGAGCTGGGAAAAGGCCTTCAAGGTCATCGAGTCCAACCTGTGACAGATCCCCACCTTGTCACCCAGCCCAGAGCACTGAGTGCCACATCCAGGCATTCCTTGGACACGCCCAGGGATGGAGACTCCACAACCTCCCTGGGCAGCCCCTTCCAAAGCCTGACCACCCTTTCCATGCAGAAATTCTTCCTGGATATGCATAATTCTTCATTTGGAAGGGAAACAGCACACCATACTCTGGACAACTGGAAGGAATGAGAACAGGAGTTGATATTTAGCTATTAATAGTTTATACTTCAGCATTGTAAACTCAATATCTTCATTATTGCTGGCCCCAAGCACCTCCATTACACCACAGTTGTGAAACTGGTTTTAGTCAGTGTTTTTGGATTAATTCTGTTTGTTCCTGTTTCTGGGTACTTGGTTTTCCTTCAGATCAGGAGAACTGAAACCTCACAGCAGCCGACACAAGGAGAAGGGGAAATCTGGAGAGGMAAGCCCAGAATTTGCAGCCTCATCAAGGGAGATGAGCTGCGCTCTGTCACTACCCCCTGTCCCAGGTGAGCTGCGTCTGCAGCAGGGAATTCTGCAGGTTCCCTCTGCACAGCCTGCACTGGGAGGGAACATTCCTGCAGCTTTTCCAGCTCCATTAGGTAGTCCAGCTGAAATGGATGGGACTAATGAACATGTGCAGGGGCTGGATGGCTCAGGAGCTGGAGGGCCTGGGAGCAAGGGAGACAGAATTAGGCAGGCAAAGAACCTGATTGTTTATCAGGTGATAAAAGATTGGTGTGAATTGCAGGAGACACTGGAAATTCGGAAGATTTGTAGATCTAAATGAGTGCGTTTGTTCCAATTAAATGAGGGTGAGGGGACAGAATGCCTGTTCAGAAGCATCACAGACTGAGGTTTTCATCTTATTTACTCTGATTCCTGGGAGAACAATTAATGGGAATGGTCCTGTGKCTGGAAAGCCCTTGGTGCTGGTTAAAGCCTCCTTCCCATGTCCTTGAGAAGGGACAGGATGGCAAACCAAGGTGACATGGAAAACCCTTCTGATAAGTTGTTTTTCAGTGAATCTGAACCTTCCCCTTCACTATGAGGCTTAGTTTCCTCTCTGTAAAGTTTTGTTTGGTTTTAAAAACAAATTGTAATTGAGAGCTTTACCAGGTTCATTTCCAAAGCTGGTATTGCTTTTTTTTCCAATTACAAGTGTTCTTCCTGCAGCCTTTGGAAAACACAATATTTCTGTGAAGGTTTCAGGAAGCATCTCAAAGAAAATTTTGATTAAAACCCTGCGAACTGAAGCATGTGAGAAGTGTGTTGTTACAGGCGGCCTCCCCAAAGTAATCTATTTTTATGAAAAACTCGAATGTGCTCATTTACACCCATTGCCCTGAGGGCACAGACCTCTCCTGGGAGGGGGAAGGATCTTTCCAGTGGTTTTGGCACAGAGAGCAGACTCAACTCCCGAATTTCTCTTCTTTATGTCCCATCTTGAAGCTCCTGCTGTTGCTGTCACCCCTGCCCTGTCCCAGTTGCTGTGCAGAGTGTAAACASAGCGATTTCCCAACCCCAGAGAGCCCTCCAGAAAATCTCCTGTTGGGTCCATACAGCCACTGCTTGGCACCTTCCTCCCATTCAGGGCTCAGGATTACTGTGGCATTGATTGAACAGGAAATTCATGGAGGAAAATTAAGCCTCCAAAAGATACAATAATTTAAATAATTGGCAATTTTTTTGCGTGTGTGTGAGAACACGAGAAACGCAGCGCGTTCATTCACTGTCAGTTCCTCCAGGACTGCGTTACAGGAGCAGATGAATTCTTATGGAACAAAGATTCTATTTTCATGCAAATRTCCCTCAGTAATAAAATACCCAGGGAATAGAAATGACAGGAAAATGTATGAAGTACAAGCAGAACTGTTTCCAGAGCGGTGTATTTCCCACGAAGCCTCAGCAGCTCCTCGCACCCTGGGCTGCAGTGGGGACAAGGTGCTGTGCAGGATCGGGCTGGGGAGCAGTGGGATGGRACAAGTGGCTGCCTCTGCTGCTCATGGAATCGGGAAACCATTAAGGGTGGAAAAGATGCAGCTTCTGAACGGCAATTTCTGTGCAGAAATGATCTTTTCTACTCCCATATTGCGACAGGGAAAACCCCTTCGTGCAGGGTTGGGAAGAGCCCGCCCGAACTGCTGGGAAGGGAGGAGGTTTTCAGAGTCACAGATTTGGAGTTTTTCTTCCTTCTGTCTAAAGCAATTTTAAATTATTCTGTCAAAGCAGAAGTCTTTTGTTCAGAATTCCTCTGATTGCTGAAGCTGTTAACGAATTCCCAATTCCTCCCTTTGTTGAGATCGAGGTGTGAGGAATTCACCTGGACTGGCAGCTGGTGGGATGTGGGGCAGGGTCAGCCTGTCYAGACTCCAGTGGTTCCCACAGCTCTGGTCATTCCCATCCCACAGGAATGACCTCAGCTCATTCCTGCACGGTGTGAATTGATYCTCTCCGTCCCTTCCCTTTGGGAATGCCAGGTCCATCTCTCAGRCTGCTGGGTGTCCTGCCAGCCTGTTCCAACAATAATCAGGTTTTTTTTCTGCTGTATCTTGGGCCTTCCAAGCATGGATTTAAACATTAGATGAAACTAAATTAATCAATGGATAAATTAATTACCAAAAATGACTTCCCCTCAGAGGCTGAAGCAGGGATGGGTGAGAGAGAAACCTAAATGCCGAAATTAAAATCTCAATCAAACTTTAAAAATAATGGATAATTACAGGGCTTTTTTTTTTTATGTTCATATTAAATTGTAAGGAATTATTAGATATTTAACTGACATTTATCCAGATAGCCCACAGCAAGTTAGGTAGCGCTTACATGCTGTAATAAATGTCAGCATTTAAAAATTAATTGCTGTGCTATCTAACTTGCTGTGGGCTGTCTCGTTAAATATTAATGGGATGTCTAAAAATATGTTATGAGCTGAAAGGATTATTTGGATATGGGATTGCGGAGTTCTAAGGCCTAGAGGGGAAAGCTGTTTGAGCATCACCAGTTCCTTAGGATTGCTGTCTGATGAGGCAGCTCTGGCTGTGCCTTCTCCAGCAGGAATGAGGGTCCGGGAGAGCCCGGGCTGTGGGAGGAATCCTTCCCTGGGAGGGTGGGGAGGCCCTGGCACAGATTGCCCAGAGAAGCTGTGGCTGCCCCTGGATCCCTGGCAGTGTCCAAGGCTAGGTTGGACAGGACTTGGAGCAACCTGGGATAGTAGAAGGTGTCCCTGCCCATGGCAGGGGGTGGCACTGGRTGCTCTGTATGCTCCCTTCCAACCCAAACCATTCTGGGATTCTGTGATCCTTCAGCTCCTTTGATAATGCCTTCAAGGAAACCAGTCCTGGCAGAGATTGATCAGCTCCTCAGCAAGGAAGTAGATAAGCAGATTTTTTCCCCCCCAGAGAACAATCAGGAGCTGTGGGTGCCCCGGGACCCCACTGGTGTAGGGAGAGCCAAGCAGCTCCCACCTGATCCCGTTCTGTGCTGTGGTTCCAGTGAGTGCAGGAATGGGATTCTGAGGAAGGAAATACAAAAAAATTGGAAGTTAAGACCTGGTTGTGCCTGTTGTACCTCTTTGAGGACCTGGGAAGCAAACTCAGTGTTGCTGTTTCACATCYCTCCTGCTCCCCATCTCCAGGATGGGGACGGCCCTTGTGCTCAGGCTGGGGAGGAGGAGGAGGAGGAGGGGGGAAGGTCTGAGCATGGCCTCGGCTGTTCCCTGCCAGCAGGAGATAACACACGGTGGGGAAGGAGAAAGAGGAGCGAGGGAGGTCCTGTCCAACACGAGTACTGGTATTTATTATTTATTTTGAGCAAACCGTGCCAAGTGCTTTGCAGAGAACTCACTGTGAAGCATGTGAGGGGTTTAAAGAGCAGTGCAAGCACCAGGAGGGAAAAGTCTTTTTCAGCTCAGTGATAAACCAAAGGGATATTTCTGTCCTCAGCCTCCCCCATGAATTATGCATGCTGGCCTCCCAGAAACACGGGGTAATCAGGAATACACTGTGTCCGTGGTAAACACAATGCACATTGCTGTAATAGAGCTAAAGACCATTCTCAGCCACTCTTACTATTAAAGCTAAGAAATGTGCAGTGTTTTCCCACTCAGCCACCACTTTAACTCCAATGCTTTGCTATTCCCCAAGCACTAATAAAGTGTTTAGAGTGAGTGAGAGCTTCTGCACGCAGAGGAAAGGCTGCTGGCTCAGGCTGCGGGATGGTTATTCCCGTGGTTGTGGGGTTTGGAGGCAGTGCAGGTGCCTGCTGGGGTGCCCTGGTGAGCTCCTCCCCTGCAGGGTCACTCACAGAGTGAATTAACTCTGCAGCCAAGGAAATCCCACACTCGGCCAGGCTGGCAGGGAGTGAGGATCAGTCCTGGGAGAGGATCCATGTGTGTTCCAGCTGCTGGTGCTGCAGGGCAGGTGCCACAGCCCGGGTGGGGTGAGCTCAGGGGCTGCATCACTCCTCTCTGCCTGTTTTGCTTCTCTTGTTTTTGTCAGTGGCAAACAAAGTCCAAAAAAATTTGGACTTGGTGATCTTGGAGGTTTTTTCCAACCTAAATGATTCTGTGATTTTGTAGCCTCTGAGAGAAAATCCACCACGACGTGGCTTTTTGGTCAGCTGAAGTGCGTGGAACAGACCTGCGTGGATTTTGGAGAAGTGGCATCTTGGAAATAGAAATGKTGGGATTGCTGCAGGAATACCTGCTGGGTCCTCTGCCCGCCTGGTGCAGGAGAAGACAGAGCATGTCCTGCACAATTTCTGTCCTTTCCAGCCTCCATCTGTTCCCAACATGCCCTGAAATACTCACAAGAAACAGAACATCCTCTGCAGACACTGAGGCTGGGTGGTGCTTGTCCAGCAGGCTGACTTTGATTCAACAGAAAACAGCAGAGAATTGAATTGAAGATGATTCAGAATTCCCACTTCCTTTCCCCAGAACAGGCCAAGGAATGTGATTTCATTCATCATACACTCAGTTCAAAGCACCATTTACTGCTAAAGGATCGAGCAAATATAATTTAAAGTTCCACTGTGCATGTGACAGATTTAATTAGTGTACTTGGGAGCTCGAAGTTACTCAGAAAGTATTTGTTTGCATAAAACCAGGCTATGTCTGCAATTTAAACTGGAATAAAGTAATGCAGTTACGGAGGACTTAATGAGTTGTTGCGTAAACACCATCCTGGATGGGGAATTCGATTAGGGAATAAAACTGGGTTAGTAAGTGCTCCCAAATCCAGCTTGCCATGTCCTCCTGCCCACGGCGGCTGTTAATGCCGTTCAGTTAACGTGGATGGAATTGTGTGGCTGTGGGAGGAGCAGGAGYGGGAATCCCTGGTGCTCGTTATCCCGTTTGTGCATCCGCTGGAGCATCGTTCCCGTGGCCGGCGGTGACAGCGGCAAAGGCACCGGCTCGGACACCGTGTGGGGTCAGGATGGCTCCTTCACGTGGCTGTTGGGGGAAAGCCTTGCAGATAAYCTCATCCCTTATGGTGCCTGGAAAGTTTGTCCTAAAACACTGCGAAGTTTTGTGCAGAATTGTCAGAAAAGGCTCGGCCTCGGCTGGGAAGTGACGCACAGACAGAACCTGCTCTGTTGTTGTCTCCTGTGCACCACGCTCAGATGTTGTGTGTCCACTGTGGGCTGCTGGCAGCCTGTTCAGCACCTGGCACTGGAGCTGGTGAGGATTCAGGTTGGAGGGAGATGTGGTGACACAGCCCGGATTGATCTGAGGAACAGAAAGYGGCTCACGAGGCAGGGATGCAGCGGCTGCTGCCGCGGGGGGCAGGGTCACCGGCACAGGGCAGCGCCGTGGGCAGCATGGGAGATGCTCCGCGGGTCCTGGGGAGGAACCTGTGGGGATTCATTAAAGCCGACACGAATTGCAGGCAGATGGTTCCCGCTCCCGCCTCCCCAGTGGAATTTCTATCCTGCATTTCCCATATAAAACCCGTTATCTAGTACAGCCCTGAGCTGCAATGAGGATCTTGGGGGAGCGAACTCTTGTTTCCGACTTGGGAAGTTCAGTTGTTACCTGGTACCTCTGGAGGTCACTATAACAAAGAAAAATACAGATACTGGGAGTGGGTTTTAATGTTTTTATTTGGCTATTTGCTCTCAAAGTTATTTTCTGTGTGACAGCACATGCACCTGTGAGATCTGACCAGTTCATGCAGGTGTTTTAATTAATTTCTGTGTGGAAAGCTCTTGATGCTGCAAGATTTTGATCCTTCTATCTGTCCTCCCCGTTACCTACAGCAATGATCACCCACTGTGCCTTCCCAGTTTGCAGACTTTCCCACAGGTCAGAAATGGAAGACCTGACCTGGCGCTTCACATCCTGCTGATCTGTGCGGAGCACCCAGGAACTCTGGGCTTTCCCTGGAGAGTGAGGGGGTTTGATAGAACTGTGTTTAACGCTTTTTACACCCATGCCAGAACTGCAACATGGGGTTCTTAAGAGACAGAGTTTTAAATAGGAAAATTTTTAAGGCAAATTAACGCAAGTAGCACCTAATCACATCCCCAGCAGGTCGCGTTTCACCGCTGGGGTATCAGCTGATCCTTAATAAAGCAAAGAGGTGCTGACGAACTGCTGTGGAATTTAACAGCTGTTAATTGTCTCTTTTTGTAATATGCACCAAGCCAAGAAAGAGCCCAATTCTCTCAGTATTTAGTTTCTTGAATGCTTCTCTAGACTGCAGAGTGATCAAAAAGATCTTCAGCTACGGAAGAGCAGGAGCCACCCAGGGCGTGTCAGCCAGATGTCAACACCGTCCTGAAAAACAGACTCAAACCTTCATTTTAGTGACAACCTTCCTGGAGCCTCGACTTTGGCTTTGGCATTATCGTATTTCAGGAGCTTCCCACGTGCCTGGTTGCTGGATAATGGAAGAAAAGCCGAATTCCTCGCTGTGAGGGAAAGGTGTTGTACCACGTTTGGCTGAGTTAACAGGGGCTGCTCATTGATCCTCGTTAGGGAGGTACATCTTGAGCTTGGCTTTTCTGCTGTGCAACGAGGCATGGGCTTGGACTTCAGCCTGCTCTCAGAGCATCCCTTCTTGGTCCATCCTGCATCCCTCCTTACCCTGTCCCACATCCCTCCCTATCCTGTCCCACATCCCTCCTCACTCTGTCCTTGGCCCCTGGAGGTTCCTTGGTGTTTGCTGAAAGCTCAGAGCACAGGCTAAAGGCTTTCACCCTGTAGTACCACCATTCTCTCTCCTCTCTGTCCTGACCCTTCTCGAGGAGTCACTCGCAACAAGAGTTTGACGTCTCTGCCCTGCCAGATGTGGCAGAAACAGGCCAGGGAATGAAGGGGTTTCTGTGGGAAGAGGGAATGAGAACAGCCTCCCATGAAGCAGAGTGTTACCTTGTTCCCTCAGCAGGAAGAAGCAGCACAGAGGTCCCAATGTGCCCGTGGGTACCTGTGCAAGGAGCCACCCAGCCCAACCAGCTCCCAGGTCCCTGCTGCTGACACTGCAAACGGCCTGAATTTGGAAAAAAAAAATCCCTACAAAGAGAATTTGCATTAATGCTACTATTTAAAACATCTTTCATTTGAAAGAAAGGTGCTTCGGGAGCCATTTCCATTGGTTTCTGTTCAACAGGTTCTTAGTCCTTGCCGGCAGAGGTGGGTGCTCAGATCTCAGCAGCCGTTTCACACCCCGTGTTTTTCTTTATTCCAGGGTAGACAATTGCAGCATCACTCACAAGATGTTATTTGGGGACTTTCCAGGAGAAATAAGAATTTTTCATCCYGGTGATATGCAGCATGACCTTCAACTCCGAACACCCTAAAATAAAGTTTGTCTGAACTTTCCCATTGATGTATGCAGGCTGCGGGGTAAAGCCTGGAGGCTTCTCCTGCTCGGAAGCTTGTGCTCTCCAGTTGTTTATCACCTGGAAAGTACAATGTCTATTCCCTGATATGTCAGGATAGAGACACTATTTTTTGTTTGATGGCTCAGCTTGACTTTTCAATGGCTAAAATTTACATCGTGGGCTTTCAATCATCTGAGTTAGTTCTTAGCCAAACTTCAGATGCCTTTGATTGCTGCCCATGGGTTAACTGCTCTGAGGAGCCTCAAAATTGTTGGTATTGTTAAACAGACAACATATTTTTCTTTTGATTAGACACCGAGGCCAGCACAACTGTCTGCTGTGCAGAGTTATCTGAGCAGCCTTCTCAAGTGCTGCAAGTTTACCCTTGAATATGACAGATATAAACCACCTTTTCTGTGTCTGTGTATCTTTCAGTCAAGTGATTGATCTGCCACATTAGTGCGAGCTCCAGCTTTGTCACCCTGGCACTTGCAGGCTGAGCTATATATTCTGCAAGGGGAGATTGCCAAGGACACTCCTAGGATGGAGTAATCACCAGAAGAAACCTTTGCATCATTTGCAAATACAYGAATTTGGTTTGTACACTAACAGGCACAGAGTGTCCCTAACAGAAATTGTTTTCAAGGACAAGCTCAGAGCCYAGAGGAAACGCTCCTGCAGCTTCCAGCCTCAGTCACATCACTTAACATCTTCTCTTCAGTGGGCATTAACTTTTCAGAGGTGCTACCAACCAGCTGGTTAAAGGCCTCTGCTGGTATTATTTCAACAGATCTGTCATATTATTTCATCAGATCTGTCAGGACATACAAGAAGGACACGAGGAATGTGGTGTGAGCAGCGTTTCGTAATTTTTCTTTAAATTAATTTTTGGAAATGAATGCAAAAAAGATGAAGATACATTGCGGAAGTGGGACAGAGCATGGCGAATTCAATCACTTTATTCAGGACACGGATAATTCCTAATGACAGCAGGCAGGAGAGCAAGGCCCTATCAATTAATGCCAATCAGGTGATAAGTGTAGCTTCTGTTCCAGAGTAAATTGTGGGCAGGAGACGAAGCTGCTGCCTTAGGTTTGCTGGAGGAGCTGCTGGAGGAGCTGCTTGTTCTCGGTGCTTTCTTGTGCAAAAGTGAAGCAGAAAAAAGCCCATCGTGTCCCCCCTCGGGGCAGCGCGGGGTGAGGGGCTGAGCATCCTGAATTTCAAGGGCTTTAAGTGTGGAGTAACTTCCTTTGGTAAGAACAGGCGCAGTGCAGAGWGAACAGGATGCGTTGGGTCGGGGGAGAGGGTGTCCCTTGTTCTGCTTTGCAGTCATTCCATGCAAAAAAGAAGGAAAAAGTAAGTAAGACTTAAACAATGGTCTTAACACCTGCAAAGTTAGGAAATGATAAATAGCAATTATAACTGAAAAAGGAGGTTTTTGACAGTGGCACTGGAAAGTGATTTTTTTTGGAAACGAACATGTAAAGAGAAGCCAAACCTACTGTGGTAACAGAAATGGAATTTTGTACAAGAACCAGCACCTGTGACCTGATGAACCGGGCAGCAGCAGGTCCAGGCTGTCCTTCCCTCAGTCCTGCCCATGCAGATCCTGGTCCCAGTGTGACTGTGATGTTCCTTTGGGATTTGGGAGCTTTCCTCTCCAAGCCTGTTGGTGCCACAGTGGGTGGCATTGACCTGGGGGGAACCTGGCAGASTGTGAACTGCCAGATGAAAGTGGGGAAAAAAGGTCACTTGGAGGTTTGAATGGCAGCTGTCAAACGCGCAACTGAGACCAACCTCTGCTTAATTTTCTTCAAGGGATGAGAAATTCCTTGGTGACATTTAGTTCTCTCACCAGAGGTGTAGAGGTGAGGGGTTTTGGAGACCACTTCTCTGAAGTGCYACAGAATAAGTATTCAGTTCTCTTTTCTCCTAAGAGACTCTGGGCATCTTGTTGAAATACCAAGGAGAGAAAGGTAGCAAGACATAAAAAGGTCATTAGAAAAATTTAAGAAAGTGGCATTTAGCAGGTGTAACAGCCCTGTGTCGGCTGCAGTGCTGGCCTTCCCGCTAATTGTGGCTTGGAAAGATCACCMGGAATGGTTTTCAGAGGAATCTCAGAGAAGTGTTCCAAGTCTCATTTGTCAACAGGCCTTACTAGGGGGCTGTTGATGGAATRAAACAGGATCCAACACATCCCTCTTCACTGCAGGATCACTGGCGTAAAAGATTTCCTTGAAATTACAATAGGAATTGCAAACACCAACAGGTTGTGTCTCCCAGGGTTATCGTGTAATTCCAGGCCCTGACATGGACAGGGACACCTTCCACTGGGACAGGTTGCTCAGAGCCCCATCCAACCTGGCCTTGAACGCTCCCAGGGATGGGGCAATCCCTGGAAGAATGGAGATTTGGTGGTTCYTGGGTTTTATTTATTTGCTTTCAGAACAACCTCGCTGTCGAACGTTTTGGAAAGAAGTCAAACAGGTATTAAAGGAAATTTAGCTTTGGTGGTTTTTTTGTTTTGTTTTTGGGGTTTTGTTTTAATTAGTATTTTAGCATGAACACCCCCCCTCCTCCAGATCCCCTCCAAGTCCAGACTCTATCTAGGGGAGAATATTCCCATACAGGGTTATTCCCTGGTGCGGATGTTCTGACCGGCTGGGAGGAAAGCTTGTTAAGAGGATTTTTCCCCAATTCCTCCGGCTCTCCTCGTTACCCTGTTTGATGTGGGCAGATCTGGTATGAAGGCAGATGCACCTTCAAGTGCTCAGGAAGTGCCAGGATCTAYGGAGATAATGAATTAAAGCGCTGCCATGGAGCTCGTTCCACCTCTGATGTGCATGTTTAATTATGTGACAGGTTTTGATAGAAAGCACAATGTTTAAGTGTCTGTAAATTCCAAGCATCCGGTTTGATGAAACGATCTTTATGTATTCCTGCCTCATAAATGGCTTTGAATGCACTTCTAACAAGGGACTGGATTAGGCATAATAGGACAGGGACAGCACGGGGAGAACGTTTCAATTGGCATCTAAAAGGCATCAGTTTCTGTGCGGGGTGAGAGTGTGAAAGTGCCTCTTAGAATAACCCGTGAAAAATGCAGGAGATGAGTTAAATGTGAACCCAGGAGGAAGGTCTTGAAGATTGTGCTTGCAGCAAAAATGTGATCAATGGGGACCCGAGAGCGAAACAATGCGGGGCTGCCGGCGAAGTAGGTCACCCGTTAACGAGGCACTGCCTCACGCAGAGGGAGAATTTAATTTTTAAACACCGAATCCTGCATTTGCTCGGAATGAAACGTACGTAGAAATTTAGCAGCTGGCCAAATAGGAGAAAAATATTTATGTTTCATTCTACTGTTCGCGGTTTTTATTAGATTTACTTGTATAATGCTTTAATAGCTTTTAACRCTGAAGCCTTGATTAGATGTTGCTGCTGCTCCTGCAGCTCAGGACTGCCATGAACCAGGAGCTGTTGAACGATGGTGGCTGTTGGGGTGGTGCAGGGATAAAGTTGTGCCTCGCTTACACTCGTGCTATGGGAAGCTGATAGATTCAAGTTCTTTGTGTCCTATCTGATCACAGAAATAATATAAAAATAWATGAAAAGCACGAGATACCAAACCATTGAAAAAGCAGCCGCTATTGGTGTATCCTTTCCGTAACTCAAGGGCTGTACAAAGTGTGAGTAAAGAGAAATGATTCAGATCAGGGCTTTCCCAGCATATTTGCTCTCTGTGAACAGCCCATAATTCAACATGCTGCTGTTCCTCCAAGAGCAGCTCCACGTTCACTGCAACCCCAGCTAAAACCTTCCTGTGGTTGTAATTAGTATTTTATCTTATTGATTAATGGAGAAAGATCTATAAGGCAGGTCTTAAAATCATTTAGCAGTAAAACACTGTGCAATAATAGTGTCTTTGTAATCCTTTTAATAATGACACAAAGAAGTTATTATTTCTTCTCAGGTGTCCACACTGGATTTATGTTAATGAGAGGGAAATTCCTCGCRGATCTGTCTGGCCACAGGCTGCAGTTCTGGAGTCCCTGCCTTGAGCAGCTGAGCTGTGTTCAGCCAAGGCTCAGAGGCTCTAATAATGCTGATAAACCACTAATTTATAATATTTAGCCCCGCTGTCTCCTTTCATCTGCTACACTTTTGCGTTAGTGGAAAAATATCCTCCCGTTTCATGGCCATAAATTTTCCACAGAGCAAAATTTTTTCTGTAGTATTATTTTTAATTGCTGCATTTGCTGCTTAGCAGAGGGTCTGGAGGAGCCCCTCGGGGTGGGGAAGGGAAGGTCCTGGCCACGGGATTCCAGAGGAGAACAGCCCGGAGCCCTTTGCCGGGGTGAGCTGTTCCAAAACRGAGCGCTCTGAAGGCAGGATGCTCCATTTTTGGTCACACACGAAGTGCCTTTTTTATTTTTCGGTCCCAACTGAGCCGAGTTAAGCCCACATCATCCCATTTTAAAGAGAATATAAAACATCCACGTGAAGCCGTGCCCTGATTTAATGGGAATAGCTGCTCTGAGCCGGAGAATTCTAAATTGCAGCCGGAGACTAAAGGTGGAATTTTTGCCATTGTGCTTGGGCTTCTGCATTATCCAGAGCAACTCATTCTCGCGAGGTTTTTGAAAGCATCCTTGAGAAATGAGCACAAATTCTYGACAATGACCAACATTCAACTGGCAGGAAAGTGTTTTATGTCTGGAGAATGTTTGAAAAGAGATTTGAACCTTCCCCAAGCTTCATTAGTGGATGAGCTACCTGAAGAAAACGTTCCAGTGGAAGGAATGAAACAGGAATCGGGACAATGATTTAAACAAAAGCAGAATAATGGTCCTCTCCTGACCCCAGAATCGTTTTCCCAGGGAGCCAACCCTGTCCGGGTCTTTCCTCTGGACCATGGCAAAGGCTAAGACAGGGACTGGTGGAACTGGAGAGGGAGTCTCTGTGCCTTCACTTCTGGTGGGTGTTTTTACAACTAGGTGCTCTTAGACGTTGGTCTAAAATAATGAAATGCATATGTATTTTTAGAGGTGATGTGAATTTTGGATTAATTAAGAATGTAAGTCCCATGCTCCTTCTTTAGATGTTAACTCTTATTAATATTTATAAAAAACGAWTCCATATTAATACACTCATAATACATCAGATATGTGGCACTACCAGGTTTAATAGATTTTTTTTAGAACACCATTTTAACTATGAGGATGTTCTCCTCTGTCCTTCTCCAAGTTGAAAGAGTATTCATATGGATTTTTCTCCCAGTGTTTARACAGGATTTTTCTGAAAAGCCTCCTTTTTAATTACCTCGCCAGTCCATCAATAAAGAGCCGCAGGCAACGTAATTTCAGCAGGGAGGAGATGGATAAACTGCAATCGGAACACTCGAGGAGCAGAATTGCTGCAGGTGTGGATCAGATCGAATCCAATACCTGGCACTGGTGCTGGGGAATGAGAATGGGTGTGGGGCTGGGGCTGAGGTGGGCTTTGGGACCTCTGGCCCCGCTCTGAGCACACGGATCTCGGCTGTGTCCCCCTCCTGGTGCCTGCTGAGGGGCTGTCCTGGGCCACCCGGGCCAGGGGCTGCTGCGGGGGCACTGCCGGGGCTGGCACATCACAGGGACCCCGCGGGGCAGGAGGGGTGTCCGGCTTAAAACACAAAACTGTGCAGAAATTGCTTTAGACTTGTGAGCTGGGAGTGAGGTGCGCTTTCATGGAGGAAAAAGCAGCTCCTTAAGTCTTTCACAGAACCATAGAATCTTGGAATGGTTTGGGTTGGAAGGGACATTAAAGATCATCCAGTTCCATGGGCGGGGACACCTTCCACTATCCCAGGTTGCTTCAAGGCCTGTCCAACCTGGCCTAGGACACTTGCAGGGATGGGGCAGCCACAGCTTCTCTGGGCAACCTGTGCCAGGGCCTCCCCACCCTCACAGGGAAGAATTTCTTCCCAATACCCCATCCAACCCTGCCCTCTGTCAGGGCGAACCCATTCCCCCTGTTCTGTCACTCCAAGCCCTTTATAAACAGTGTCTCCCCATCTTTCCTGCAGCTCTCTTCAGGCACTGGAAGGCCACAATTATGTCCCTCCAAAGCTTCTCTTTTCCAGCTCTCTCAGCCTTTCCTTGTGGCAGAGGTGCTCCTCTGATCATCTTGTTTTTAACAATAAATAGCAAAGATGTGGGCCTCGTGTCTCCGTTTCCCTGCACCTTTGTGCTGCTGTTGGGCTAAACTTCCCCCAGCTCCTTCCCCTGCAGTAATTAGGATTCCATATTTTTTTAAAATCTTTTTAACATTCCTCATTTCAAAGTTAATTTGCTTTGAGAACAACCCAATTAGAGGTGAATCACTCTCTATATGTGCAATTCTGCACTAATTGCTTTATTTGATCATTTTATATTTRTAAGGTAAATGCCTTATTTTCTTTAGGAGGGAGCTCTCGCTGCCTCCCACCTCTCGCAGCTCAAGGTCTTTTCCATTTGTGGGTGGCTGCTGGCAATAAAGAGCAATGTTATTATACTGCTGTTCGGAGAATTATGTGATTTGCCAAAGAATCCCAGTGCGGAGCCACCGCAGACCGTGAGGGGAGGYGGCGTGGGGGGCTCGGAGAGCAGCGTGTCCTCTGCGACATCACGGACGTGGAAACTTGGATTGAATCCCTGGTCCAGGAGCTGGGGAAAATAATCCAGTAGTTTGAGACAGTTGTCTGTGGCACTGAGGAGGGATTTGATAGCTCATCATGCTTGCAGTTATCCGAGTGTTCATCCTGAACTTTAACCGCACACAGTCCCCTGTCCCGGGCTGTTGTTTTTAGGGATTGAAATAGGTGTATCTTAGTTTGCAGAAAAGACAAATCAATAGTTATTACGTGTTTTGTTGCGTGGGTTTAGGCTTAATTCTGAATTGGTCCACAGTGGTCTTTAAATAAAACTGACTTTAAGACATTTTGCTGTTAGCAGGAGTGTGAAGCCAGGCCTGGGTGAGCCAGCTCGGGGTGGCGGCTCCAGCTGCTCACGGCATTTCTCCAGKCTGGGTTAATGTCCACCAATCATCCCTGCCAAGTTAACACCCAGCATTTGCAGCCAGGGTGTTTATTAGCTGGGTCAGCTGCAGCAATCTTATCGGAAATGTGAATTTTCCCAATCCTGGTTTTCCCTCGGAGGGGGTTGTCCTGACCATGTACCCATCACTGTCATCCAAATCCATCATGTTCAAAAAAGAGCAAGTGTGCTGTACGTCCAGCTCAAGCAACAGAAAATCTAAATATAAAATATTGAGGAGGAGGGTAAAGGTGAAGCAGAGAATGGGCAAAATTCCAGATTGAGCAGTGGAAGCAACTCATAAACCAGGCCTAACCCTAACCCTAACCCTAATGCCAGTCCCTATTCATGTGGCATTAAAAATATCTATCTCCTTAAAAATATGACACAACAAAAGATGATCCCATGTTTTGAAGCCTGCAGAAAATTTTCATGGGAGAGAAAGAAAGCTGTTTGTTTGTTTTTTAATTTAAAGAAAAAAATCAATATTTAGGTGAATTTCCCGGTGGTATTTATAGCATTGACACTTGAACTCCTGGTTTATTTATAATTCCAAGGATCCTGTATCCAAATTAGTAATATAAATATTGCCATGTTCACCCATTTCAGGGCAGGCAGCACTCTCCATCCCTAGCAGAATCCCATCTCCCAGCCCAGCAGCAGGGAAAGAAACTGGCACCGATTCAATTCATTCAGGCTGGAAATAACATTGGGAAATACCATCACCTTAATTCATTATTATTTTCACTATGTGAGTTGTAATCTTGTCATTATCCTTTATGCCAGCCTTAAGATCACTCTGCTCTCTGGGGAGTTCCAAATGCTTCTTGCCAGGCAGCAGGGATGGAGCTCCGTGTTCCCGGCTGGCACAGAGCCCTGGGGGAAATCAGGGGTTCTGATGCCTTTCAGAGCCCACAGAGCCCCTGTGGGGCCAGGGAAGGTGCYGTGCCCCTTGTGCCACCCACTGGTGTTGTTCCCCAGGTGTGTGTTAGATCGAGCTGGTTATTAATTCCATTGTATCCCTGGCAGTCGCAGCTCCCGGCATGGAAAGCCTCGGGGATAGGTCAGGCCATAAGGAGGTCTTGAAATGCGCTTGCTTACCCCTGGCTGYGTCTGAAATAAGGAGTTTTTGTAAATCATTTCCAAACCCACTGGACCGAGCAGACTCAGGGTGAGAACCTGGAGCCTGCAGAGCCGGGACAGCTCGAGGAACACGTTTGGGAATGTTGGTTCTTTTTGCCTTGCCCCAGTGAAATCGGGTGTGTAACTGGAGGCCCTGGGCCAGAGTTTGTGCCCCTGGCTGGGGCAGGAGCTGGAGGGCTCTGGGTGGGACCTGCCTGCCCTGCCCTCAGCACCCCTGGCAATTCTGTCCCTGCCCTCAGCATCCCTATCAATTCTGTCCCTGCCCTCAGCACCCCTGGGAGTTCTGTCCTGCCCTCAGCACCCCTGGCAATTCTGTCCCTGCCCTCAGCATCCCTGGCAATTCTGTCCCTGCCTTCAGCATCCCTGGCAATTCTGTCCCTGCCCTCAGCATCCCTGGGCGTTCTGTCCTGCCCTCAGCACTCCTATCAATTCTGTCCCTGCCCTCAGCATCCCTGGGCGTTCTGTCCTGCCCTCAGCATCCCTGGGAGTTCTCTCCCAGCCCCGTGGTCAGGGCTGGGGCAGGGCTGGACAGTGGGATGGAGAACACAGATAAGTGCTGATATGTAGGACAAATGCTGATGTGCAGGACAAGTCCCTGCAGCAAAGCTCTGGAAATCGCTGTAATGCAGAAGGGAAACAAACCCACCCCTGGGAGGGGCAGGTGGGGTGGGTGCCCCAGACCCACAGGCCGGGACCCTCTGGGTGCTGCTCCCGTGGCTGCCCCGGGACCCCACCGGCCGCCAGAGCCCTGGCRAACACGGAACTCCTGCATCCTCCAGCTATAAAAATCCATGATGGGGAATATCTGTAAGAGCATCAATCTTCATGAGTGAGGAGAGGATGGAGCAGGGGAGTCACGAGTGAGTTATCCTGTCACTGCTGACAAATGGAGATAAATCGCGTGACACCGGCTATTTATTTACACACTTTGCTGGGTTTGCATATGGGCGTGAGCAGGAGGAACAGCATCGTGTCACACGTGTCACTGCTGCTGCACAGGGCCCTGGCCAGGGTGAGTTTTGGGTGGTTATCGCTGCGTATGGGCACAGCAGGCCAGGACTGGGCTCCACAGAGACGGATCAGAGAASAGCTTTTCCAGCTGATGCTGTCTGGGCTGGATCCCTTTGTTTCCTGAAGCCCACAGTGCTGTGAAGATTGAAATCTGTAATTTTGGGAGCTCTGTATTGTTGGAACAAGGCCCTGATGGAGTGTAATCCCTGATGTTTCGCAGTGCTGGAAGCACACGTCTGACGGGGAGAGTCTGGAAGCTGCAGGATGTGCATCGTGGCCTTTGCATTATGCACCTTAGAGATGCAAATTTATTTTCAAATTAACCCTCAGCCCAGTGCAATCCTGCTAATCCTTTCACAAAGGCATGAACTGTTAATCCGAGTGCTGCACAGGGCTCACAGATCTCTGAGCAGTCTCCCAGATTCCTCTCCATGTTTGAAAGGAAATCTGTATTATTTGGATCAAGAGTGCAGTTGAAATTGTGGGTGACTTTTGCTACCCTGGAGAGGTTTCCCGGGAGTGAGCTGGTATGAAACCTTCCTTCCAAGCTGCCAGAAATAAGGAGCCCTCACAGCCCAGTGCTGCAGTTTCCTGGGATGGGGATTGCAGGTGGCTCATGTGTGTGGAGCAGTAAAGGTGTTGTGCTGATGCAGTCCCGTGTGGAGTGCCTGCAGCAGATASTGCAGATGGGGATCAGGGCAGGGAGAGGCTGGGCTGGAACGGCCTGGAATGGCTGGCAGGAACCATGCCCAGGAGCAGCACACAGAGACACAGCCTGGCTCTGGTGGTTGCCTTATCTTCCATCAATATGTTGATAAACTGTTATCACCAAATTACCCTCAGTCTGACACAAGCTGCACATGAGTCGGGTYTGAAATCCATTACTGCCCACCTCACACTTGGCCTATGGAAGGAACCTGGTTTCTCCATTAGATTTTGGTTGGATATCTTTATCTGCCCATTGCTTCTCCTGGAACTCCTTCTAATGGGATTGGACTAATACAGAGTGACAAAGAATCAGACAAACTGACACTGAATTTGGGGGCCTGCAGAAGCCTGTATTGCCCTGACTTGGCCTTGTTAAGGAACGGGAAGTCTGAGTTACTTTAAAGGTTTGTTCATTCAGTGACTGATCCCATGAGCTGGTTTCTTTGCTTAAAAAAAAGTAATTTTTGTTTTGGAATGAATTCAGTGTACAAATGTCATCACCCAGAAGAATATTTACTGTGACCAGCACAATCACTCCCTGGACCCCTTTCTCTTTATAAAATCACCCGGCAAACCTGCTTTATAATTCACTATTGTTTTATTAATTTTATCTTGCTGTTCTTGCAGCAATCATTCCTGTCACAGTCAGGAATTTGCTGTCCGAGCCAGCCAGCCAAAAACCCAAACCAGTTTGCAAACACCCAAACAGAAACATTAATAGGCCAGAGCTCAGCGCTGTACGTGCAGGGTCGGTGTCTCGGCTCTCCTGCCAGCCCCGTGGTGGGGGGACATCCTTGGGTGCTGGGGGTGCTGCGGGGCTGGACACAGCTGAGTGACCCCTCAGAGCCTCTGATTTACTGTGAGTGAGGCATAAAGGGTCTCCATGAGGAGAGGGTTAGGGAATGCTGCCGTCGGGAAGGGAGGGAAAGAGCCCCCTGTCAGCGCAACAACAGCGCTGCCCCTCCTGCCCATCCTCCCCTTGCTCTGTGCATTGAGGCTTTCTCTGACATTTCTGCCTGGAGGGTGTGTGTGCTCAGACTTATTTATTTATTTAATATTCCACGGACACATGAGATGAGACCAAGCTGTATAATTTTCTTCCCACTCCCTGTGTGCAGCCACTGAATTCGTCTTAATTTCCTGCACCAGTGCCCATGGACTGGGAGCTGCTTTCTGCSCCCCCCTCAAGTGAATGATGCTGCTCTGGAGCTCGGGTGATTAAAGTCTGCCAGACTCCAGCTAGGCACAGAAAAGGGCATTTTCTCGTGTGTGTTCTTGGTGTAATGCAGCAAAAAGCCAAGGGATTGTGGGTTGGTGCAGAGGGCTGGAGGGTGCCTTCAGGTGCCACCACTGTTTTTGTCTGTCACCACACAGAGACATGGCAAAGCTGAGCCCCAAAGAACCCCCTACAAACCACAACCTCACCCCCTTGGGTGTACTTGAGTGCTTCATTTTGCAAACCCTTTTCTTGTGCTCCGGTCTCGTATTTGTGGGGACCCCAGGGGTGTTTGTGTAGGGAGTCAGAACAAGGCTCCTGCAGCCCTTGCACATTGTGGAAATAGGTGTTGGCACACTGTGGCTCACAGCAGGGGAGGGATGGAGGGAAGTGGGACATTTCCCATTAAAGGAGGATCTTTGCTTCCCTCTTTGTCCTTGGGCTCCTCCTGTCCYGAGCAGAGCCCCTCAGTGTGCCTGGAACCACAGAATCATGGAATGGTTTGGGTTGGAAGGGACCTTAAAGATCATTTTGTTCATGCCAGGGACACCTTCCACTATCCCAGGGTGCTCCAAGCCCCATCCAACCTGGCCTTGGACACTTGCAAGGATAGGGCAGCCACAGCTTCTCTGGGCAACCTGTGCCAGGGCGTCATCACCCTCACAGGGAAGAATTTCTTCCCAATATCCAATCTAAACCTGCTCTCTCAGTGTGAACYAATTCCCCCTTGTCCTGTCACTAAATCCTCTTGTTAAAAAAAATTAATGGAAATAAACGAAGTAAACAAGAAGTGTTTTGTGGGCAGTCGGAAGGTCGGCACAGATCACACCGTGTCGTTGCTGCTCCTTAAACGTCCTTTCCTGGCTTCTTTTTAATCCCCAGGCAGAGCAGCCACAAGTGCAGGAGTTGTGTCTGTGCTGCCCCATCCAGCCCCGTGGGCAGGGCCCGTCCCTGCTGTAACCAGCCAACACCTGCGCCTGCTGCAGGGGATAATTTTTTGTTTATAGAAAAATCCATAAGGTTTGAGTTATCAAAAGCTGTGTGCACTAGTGGGAAGGACACAAAATCAATGCTGAAATATTGTCTTATTTAATGGCTGCTGTAAATAGCTCTGTTACCATTCTTTAGTAGCAGTGAATTATGACACGGAGCGGGAGTGGGATGGGCTGGTTTGCAGCCCAGAGCCCCACGAGCCTGGCCAACCCACCTGGCTCTGGGGCAGCTGACAGGAGCCTGTGACAGAACAGGGCAAATGGCTTTAAACTGCCAGAGGGCAGGGTGAGATGGGAGAGTGGGAAGAAATCCTTCCCTGKGAGGGTGGGGAGGCCCTGGCACAGGGTGCCCAGAGAAGCTGTGGCTGCCCCATCCCTGGAAGTGTCCAAGGCCAGGTTGGACRGGGCTTGGAGCAACCTGGGCTAGTGGAAGGTGTCCCTGCCCATGGCAAAGGGTGGGACAAGATGGACTTTAAGGCCCCTTCCTGCCCAAACARTTCTGGGATTCTGTGATATCTTAGTTCATGGGTTCATGGGAATGAATTTAATAGAATCAAAGATGCCACAGGCAGGGACACCTTCCACCAGACCAGGTTGCTCCAAGCCCTATCCAACCTGGCCTTGAACAGGGATGGGGAACAGGGATGCCTCAGGGATGGGGCATCCATAACTTTTCCGGGCACCCTGTGCCAGTGCCTCAMATATTTCTTCTTTCCCCTTCTCCTTTCGTAAGACATGTTTTTAGAAACATCATTGAGGCTTATAAATGAGGCTTTTAAAATCATTTAAATACTTCTCATTTTTATGGTTTGTTTCCATGTCATTGAGTGCAATTATCTGCAGGAGAAGTTCTTTCTAGAATGTATTTGGGTACTTGAGAAAACACTGGCCTTTCCCCCTCTTCTGGAAAGCTCTGAGGTCTGGGTTGGGGTTACTGAGGTAACCCAGCTGTTTCCACCAGCAACAGTAATCACTACGGGTGAGAAGAAAATATTATTCCAGGACTCTTTGCTTGAAAGTCAGAAGGAATTAGGAAATCCTGCTCTGCATCGCTCCTTGAAGGTCAGGCAGGCATTGCTCAGTCCAATCACATGTGCAAACTCCAGCATCTGAGGGCTCASGGAAGCTGATAAAGAGTTTTCCCTGAAGTCCTGCCGCAGCCAGTGGGATCACGGCAGCATCGCCTCCGTCAATATTTAACTCTGGGTCAATACAGCYTGATGTTTGGCTTAACAGAACTTAATATCTGCCGAATGTCAGCCAAGCTCCTGTCACTGCAGGAGCTGCCTGGTTCTGCGGAGAAGGGGTTCCCGGCTGAGGAGCCGGCGTGGCGGGCAAGGAGCCCCAGCTCTGCTTGCAGGAGAGGGCTGTGAGCGGCTCCATTTCCTGTCCACCCCAACAGGCAGACAGCTTCAAACCCAGAATGGGTCACTGGGGCTGTGCAGGGAAGAGGGAGCTGAATTTCAGGGGGTGAGGCTGTCAGGGGTGCACGGGACAGTCACCAGGCAGGGCTGCAGCTCGGGGAGCAGCAATTTCTCAAGTCATCCTCATCTGCCCCTTTCTGTGTGAGCTGCTGGGGCTCGTGGAGCTCCATCTGGCACCCAAGATGCACAGGATAGAATCATAGAATGGTTTGGGTTGGAAGGGACCTTAAAGCCTACCTTGTTCCAGCCCATGTCATGGGCAGGGACACCTCTCACCAGACAGAATCCCCCTGGTCTTGTCAACATCCATGGACATTGTGAGTACTGCAGGTTTTTTCCTGTTTTTTTCATTCTCATGAGGTTTCCCCTTTCCCTGCCCAGCAGTGATGCCCTGAGGCTGCTGCAGTAAGGCCACTGCTGCCCCTCTGTCCTCCCCTCGAGCCTGGCACTGTCCCCTCCTGCCCACAGCCCACCTCTTGGGGCAGCAGTTAGCCAGTGACAGGGGTGCCTTTTTATTATGGTTTCAATATTCATGACACATGCAAATTAGGAAAAAAGGTAATTGTCCCAATTAACACTAAATAGGTTTTTCTCACACATCTTGAATAATTTGATGCTTCTGCTTATCTCATAAAAAGTTTCCTGGTGGAACTGCCTCAGCCTCGGTGTTCATACAAGAGCCTGCTGAGCCTTGGTAATTAAGCTGTGATTAGCCAGCTATAAATACATGGGGTGGAATTCTACATTGCACTTGTAGGGCACCCAGAGATAATAAAGTGATGAGATCAGTGAGCACCTCAGGTACAGCAGCAGCGGAGAGAGAAAGCTTTTGCTGTTAATGGCAGGTCAGCTGCCATGGGTCAGCTCCTCTGGGCCCCAGGCTGTGGCTGAGCCCTGGACCGAGCCTGTCACTGCTAGATCAGTGCCACTGAGAGTTTGGCTCCCTGTGCACCACTGTTTCTTCACAGAAAGGGTGGTCAGGCATTGGAAGGAGCTGCCCAGGGAGATTTGGAGTCCCCATCGCTGGAGGTGTCCAAGGAATGCCTGGACGTGGCACTCAGTGCTCTGGTCTGGGTGACAAGTTGGGCATCGGGCACAGGCTGGACTCGATGATCCTGGAGGTTTTTTCCGACCTTAGTGATTCTGGGATTCTGTGATTCTCACGTATGGGAGAACGGTGGTGAACTGGCTCTGTGAGGGGGAGGCTCATTGGGCTCCTCTGCTCCCCCTGCCCACAGGATTTGGGCTCCAGAGATGCGATGAGGGGTCCAATGAGTGAGATCCTCCTCCCACCCAGAGCAGAGCACGATTCCTGGGCTTGAAACCAAGGGCCACGAAGTTCTGCTCATCCAGCCAGAGACATGATGGATTTTGTGGCCCCTGGACCCAACTGCCGCTGTTTGTGATGTCAGGGACGGCTCACCAGTGAATTACAGCTGATACTCCATCACACACATTATTCTGGTAAGGAATAAACTGGAGGAAGCCAGGACAATTTGGAGAAGAAAGCGAACTGACAGTTCCYGAGCAAATGATTCATTATTCACTCAGCTCCGGCTGCTCAGTGCACTTGCCCCAACTCCTGAACAAAAGTTGGCTCCTTTCAAACCCTGCTGCATTCCTATTTCTCTGCTGTGACATGACCTGGCAGCTAAAATGTTCATGAACACGCTTATCTTGCGAATTAGAAGTTCTGTCAAACCTGATTCTGTGAACTGCTCGCAGGAAATTCGTATCAGCTGCTAATTTCCATCCCCTTACGTCTCAAATACCATTTGTGAGCTTCCTAACTCAATGCTATTTCAGTTTTAAAAGCACTTCAGGAAAACAACGTGGGATTATTTGGCAGGAGGCAGTTGTCTAAAGCACTGTCAGAACAAGCACTTTCTCTTTAGCAGCCTCTTTCCTCACCATTACAGCTCCTGCAGGGGCTGGTACAGACCCGGCCCCTTTGGGCCTGGCACTAGAGGAACAACGTGCACAAAATCCCGATGATTTTGTGGAGTTTGACATGCTGTCGTRGAAGTGTTCCAGTGGTGTGAATGAGGAGGCAAACAGGGAAATCTGGAACTTCAGAACAATGTGCGAAAGCAAAGGGTTGGGTGCAAAGAAGTGCAGCACCAGAAAGGGAACGGCAGAGCCCTCGTGCCCAGGTGAGGGGAGAAACAGAGGTGGAAGAGAAAACGATGAACCAGTTCGTGTAAAACCAGAACTGAACGAAATATCCACAGAGAAGATCCTGAACAACACTCAGAGAAAAAGAAAGAGTCGGTCAGGGGCCTGCACTCTGGGCTGTGATGTGTGGGCGGATGTGGCGTTTTCCAGCCAGCYCTGGCAGTGAAGTGCAAATACCTGTGAGCGGTGAGATCCGAGCTGCCAGCAGGAAACTTCCCGCGGAGGGCTGTGAATGCATCCCACGTCATCCAACAACTCTGCTCGCTGTTCTAGCCCGAGGCAGCGTTCGAATAACCACAGAGAGCACTAGCAGGCGTTAGCTTCGGCTGGGGCTGTTTGGCACAAAGAACCGTGTCCCTGTACGTGCTTATTCAGACTGGGAGGAGAGATGGAAACGTTCCCTTTCGTTGCTGATTTCTCCATCTGTTTTCTGTCTCTGCTTTGTTYGCCCGCAGCGCTGCGTGGGTGCCTGTTGGAGAAGGGCGTTCCAGAGCCCTTGCACGGTTTTCCTGGTAAACACGATTTGATAGTCACTTCAAGTGGGGCTTTTGCAGTGTTCTCACATTTCATTCCTTTATGCTCTGCCAATCCAGCCGAGTCCTGCTGCTCCTTTTGTCCCTCTGCTATCCCAGCCCGGCCCTGCCCCCGCCCACGAACGCGCTGAGAAGTATTTTTCCCAATTTAACGCTGACCAGTTTTTATGTGTAGCTGTTAAGTGGGTCCATTAGTGCTGGTCGGAGGAAAGCTGAAGAACATTTGGCAGATAATTGGGCCTGGGTCCATCAGAAGGTCCTGATGTGGAGCCGGCAGCGCTCTGTGCCGGCGAAACATCTGCGCAAAGAGCTCTGCGGCTGAGCCTTTGTTAGAACTGCCCGTCACGACAGTCCTCTTAAAGCTCTCAATACACCAGGGGCTCCTCTGGGTCTGCCCAAAATAGCAGCTCTCCACTCAGGCAGCCCTGTAGTGGAACGGGACTTGTCTCATTTAAATGTTCCCGGCTGTAGGYATGACCTGGGCCCCTTTGTTGGGGTGTGCTGAGCTATCAAAGCCTCACTCTTCACAGCTCTCGTTAGKCCCGAAAGACGTGGGGCTGGAGATGGCACCCAGCTGCGTCCCTGAGCCGAGTGAGTAATTTTCCAGCCACATCTGGAAAGGGGGAGACACGTAATTGCATGCAAATGGTCATTTGTCACAGTGAAACTGCCTTTTCCAGTAGAATTATCCTTGAAAAGGAGAGTGTACCTTTGGATGAGGAGATAATTGTAGTGTTTGTGGAACTGAGCAACAGTCAGATAAAATCTGGGACTCTTTCCCCATCTCTGTTCAGATTCTGCTCATCCCCAGCCTGGCACACCAGTGCAGCTGTTCTGGGGTCCCTCACCACTGTCTCGTGCCTGACCCTTGTTTCCCTACAGGTTCTCCAGCTGTGTCCGTGCCCAGCTCTGCTGCTCAGTCCCTGCTCTGAGCTCGGACCTGCTGCTGGCTCGGGACCCTCCTGCACCCTGGCACTTGTCCATGGCACAGCGCTCATGGCAGCTGAGGATGTGCCTCCAGAACCCACACAGCGTTTATTTGGGTGACTGTAGGGGTATCACAGCCTCCTCTGAACCAAGCAAATGAACCTTCCATGAATCTCTTAAAAACATTCAACACTGAGAGCAGATGCAGAATGGCCCAGAGCTGATGGAAACCCTGAGGCCTCTCTGCATCTCTTGCACTAGGCGCAGGGAGATCCTCCTGGGTCTCCAGTTCGCTACAGCTTGGCCATGTCAACTGTCTTTGGATCTTCCCAAGGCATCAGCTCTTCAGAGTCACCCACCAGCTGTGTTGTTCTGCTGTTGTCTGCACCCCTGCCCTCTCCATAAACCCAGGGCAGTGCTGATGGATCCCACTTCCTTSTCCATCACCAAACACTGCACATGCTCGTGGTGTCAGCCTGGGCTGTGGAGAGGGGGTGTGGGCTCCCATCCCTGCTGGTTAATCTGGAAGAGACATTATTTAGGATTATTGTCGCACCACTGAGACGGAGTCAGAGGATGCTGCTGGCTTGCTGGGACGCGGATGGTGTCGTGYGGGATGAACACCCACCGAGGGTGATGCTGTGCAGGATGAATGCCAGCGAGCAGGGAGTTTTCAGACATKCAGATTTGTTTTGTGGATCATCAGCTGTTCCTTCTGTGTGCTACTTAAACTGGCTGTTGTTATGCAAATCCSGTAATGTATTTAGGAGTGCTCTCCAGAGATTTCAAATGGCATCTAATCTGGTTAGCAGATCCATTCTGCAAGAGACCTGGGTAATGTGTTCAGCTAAAGATGAGATATTGGTATTTTATGCRTTTGACTAGCGACAGAAGCTGTTTCATCCCATTCACCAAGCATTTACAGCACTCTGACCGGCCCGAAAYCCGTGTAACTGCCAGGAAGAAGAATAAACACACAAATAATGTGAACAAGCAAGTACAACGTATTTACAGCTCCTGAGAGTGCGTCGGAGTCGCTGCAAACTGGGAACTCCTGTTCTCCCGAGTTAAGYGAGACTGGGCTGAGCCTGTACCTGGGTGAGGAATCCAGGAGCTCCCAGTGCTCCTCACTCTTGCCCTGCATCGCAGTCATTTCAGGCCCCACTGCACCATCCCTCAACTCCCTGGATTTAGTTGTTACCAGTTTGATTTGCAAACAATCAGGGAGCTTTTCGTGCCTCTGGACTGATGAGAGTTCCATGCCTGGGCTTCTTCCTGTTGTCCTTCTGTCTGTCCACTGCCTCCTTCTTGGGCCGTGGGATGTCCAACAGGAAACGGATGCCTGTTTATTCTGTTTCTAATACAATTATTTTCACGCAAATAAGTGTTTCTGTTTTACTGGTTGAACTTAAAAACTATGTGTATCCACTTGGAATGTTCCACCAAAACCACTTATTTCCAGCCCAAATGACAACCCAGACTTTTCGACCAAATGGCACTTTAGTTTCTGTGAGCTGATGCAAATGTTTCTGATTTTTCTTTTAATGCTGCATTAGAATTGGGCTGAGGGAAATTAACTCAAAAGTATCTCGTTGAAATGAAAAATGTTAATTGAAAAAGTTTTGACTCCAAAATTAAATTTAAAAGGCAAATGTCTCCAACAAAGCAACGCGAGCGATTGATTAACTTTGATGTACATTAAACACTTTATCAAATTGATCTTTCACTTGAAGACTATAAATATGGTAACATTCRTATTTGTGTGTTCTGGGAATGCAGGGTTTGGTGGATTTCTTGTTCCTGGTTCCATGTGGCTCCTCATTCCCTTCCCCACCATCTGCTCGGTGTCTCCTACCCCGGAACTGTCCCACGTGCCGCTGTAATGTTCCTTGTCAGATGACAGATTTCGGGGAGCTTTAGTAATTAGGAACTCCACTCTCATCAAGGAAAATAATTAGTGTGAATGCTCGTGGTTTACTAAAGCAGCTCAATTAAAGAGAGTAACAAGCTTTTTACAGCAACAAAGGAGGGACTAAGCAGGCCTCGGTGAGTAAATAAAGCTGTAATCAGTGTGATTAATTTAAAGTCTCGGGAAGGCATGAGTTGGATTGATATTCCAAAAGTCTCATGCGTCTCATGAGATCTCAAAAGAAATCTTTCCACATTTTAGGGCTAACATGAGGCCTCGTTAMTTGTGAACAGGAAAAAGAAGTAAAACCTGACAAATGTAATTTGCTCTAAATTTCTTCTGGAACACAGATTTCGTGTGTGTTTTCATGGGGCTTCTAATAAAATCTGTGTATGTTCCCTGGCTAAAATAAACTCCAGGAAGGTTTAGGAATGGACTGGCTTTTAACCAGGATCCTTAAAAACCTCCTTCCTCTGCAATTTTTTTTCCCTGGCACTATCATGGGAACTCCCTTTTCTGTTGCTCAGGAAATTGGTGCTGCTGGTATTCCTTCTCTTACACCCGAAATTTGGCTTTCCTCCACAGTTAATTTTGGGATACAACAAGCCCTAAACAGCTGGACAGGAGCTTGGACTGTAAATCGTAACCAGCTTTAATTTAGTTCATTTCCCACCAGTGACTGATGGTTTTATGGTGCTTTACTGCACTTCGTAATAATTTAAAGCAGATATTTAGTAGGTCTATAAAATCTCTTTCACGAGGTTCTGGGGAAGGGAAGCCGTGTAAATACTCTTTATGTTTTTGGTTGAGTTACAAACTGTTGACAAGTCAATCTACAAAATAAGTCATTCCTGGGGGTGGAGGAGTTACTGAACCCCTTTGCTTACAGGGAACATGTTTCTCAGTTTTCTCTGATTAAATCCAGACAGGCTTAATGCTGAAATCAGTCTTTGAGCCTGGGAAACCTCCTGATAATGTTTCAGTCTAGAAATGTTGTATCGGACAATTCTTGCGTCTCCTTTTGCTGCAGAACATAAGGATTTAATAATTCCCTTTGGTAAGTATTTTTCGTTCTTTCTTATTTTCCTGGTGTTTCCAGCACACTCAACTTTTCTCCTCAGCGTTTTTCAGTGTAAAAAGAAAAAAATCATTTGAGTGTCTTATAATTGATGACTTCCATGACAATTACCTGTGAATAAGCACCTCTGGTTGCTGGGTCTTTCCCTTTGCACAAGGCAGGGCTCAGAGAGGTTCTGAGCAGTTCAAGTCCAGCAGCCCTGCCAGTCAAAGCCTGGGTGCACCCAGGTAGTGAGGTGAAGCCTCCCTCTCGGCTTACAGCTCGGGTTCTGCTCTTTCAGCTGTGTTTCTCAGAGTTTCCTCTTGCTAGAAGTGGTAAAATCATGTCTTKGCTGATGAAAACAAATCCTCCAGCGCTGTGTCACTCTGCCGCGGCACCCCGGAGAGAGACGTGGCATTTCGAGCAGACGTCTGAGCAGGGAGAAGCAAAACAGGCCCTAATTGAAAATACAGCTGGATGAGGAGAGCCCTGGTGTGGTCCTGGCAGCCACCGGAGGCACGGAAATCCRGAGGATCAGCGGCTGCCTGAGCAGAGTGTGGGCAGAGGCAGGAGTGAGGGGATGTGACAGGCTTTGGGTGCCCTCTGGAGAGACTCCGGTCAGACCAAGGTCAGCCTTCAGCGGGAAACCTTATAAAAACTTACAGAAGCAGCATAATTCTAAATTCTAATAGTAAAATTTATGAAGTTGTTACTTTGCAGTGTTGCCTGGACTGGCTGTGGCTCTTGAGAGCATCCTGGCAGTGCGATGCCAGCTCAWCCCCCGCTGGACACGGATCCAGGGCATCCCCACGCTGCCACACGCACTGCCCCCGTGCTCCTGAAAACACCCCCCCCTCCTTGAGAGGGAGTTTAATTGCAAGTCTTCAGGTTTTGGATTATCCCTCCCAATCCCCTGCAGCATTATGAATTATTTCCAAATTTAAGTTGAGGGTTTCTGTGAACCTTGCCCGTGAACTCCGCAGTAATTTGTATTGTAATGGGAAGGGCAGCACAGCACGGAAAGAGCCTTTCCATAAATAAATGCTGAGTGCTGGGGAGCACCTGCAGCAGGAATGAAGAATCAGAGGCGATGGGGCTATTTCAGCAAGTTCAAATTCCAACCAACCTCCTTGCAGCGGAGGAAAATGCCGTTCCAATACCTGCCATGCTGTTCATTTGCGCTGGAGAAGGATCAGCGTTTGCATTAGGTTCTCCAAATTTTGATAACCTCATTTCCCCTGAGGGAGTTTCCGGGCAGGATAATGTATAGCCCCGTGTTGTGTGTTCCGAATTCCATTTGCGAGAGATCAGGATTTTATTGCCAGAGCAGCATTTAAAAATTGCTCTCTCTTTTCTTGGCTTTGTGGGAATTTTACAGCCCCAGAGCGGAAAGAAACAGATTTTTTTATAAGATGTAGGCTTGATTTTTATTTATTAGTTTTGATGGGAATCTTTACCCCATGGATGAATCTTGCTAGTTACAAAAAGTAGTTGCTGAAAACGCCCAGCTCCTTCCTGTGGTGGTGCTGGAGCTGGAGCTGCTGGCGCAGGGATGGTTTCCCAGCACAGGAAGGGCTGTTCTGGAGCTGAAACACCTGGTGGTCTGAGTGCCCGGCCACCAGCATCGCCAGGCAGGCAGCTCCAAAGGCAAACRCTCAACTTTTCCTAAAAATAGGACTTCTTTGATGCATTTTAAGTCTTTTTCCTTTATTCCTGCCTTTATGCCATCGCTGAGCAGCTGCTGGGGTAGCTGAGTTGATGCTCAGGCACCTCCCTGCAGCTGCTGTTCCAGTGCTGGTGCTGAGCCTTCGGATCCCTGCGGCACYTCCTGCTCCTCTGGGCGTCCTGGCGCTCCCGGCGGAGCCGGCTGCTCGTCTGTTCCCGCAGATGGACGATGCGCCTGGAACAACCTTCTTCTCCTCCTCCCTCTCCTCCTTCTTCTGCTCTTCCTCCTCTTCCTCCTCCTCCTCCTCTCGAGGTTCCTTGCCCCAAGTGCTCTCCCGACTAACTGCCCCCTGTTCCCTGCGAAATTCTGCTGGATTTCAGGGACTGGGTGGTCTCTAGGAATTGTCGTCTTTGCCTTAGTGAGTTTGGGGAGCCAGGAGGTGTGAGCAGGCATGGTCATGCCRGGTTTCTGTCTCAGGCCAGATCCATTTTAGGGGTGTCTGGGTGCTSCCCACTGCTGGGTCAGCTCCTGGCTGAGCTCTGCTTCCCGGTTTGGAATGTGCATCAACTTGCCCACTGAGTTTTCCACTTGTTTTTGATTTAATCAAGCATCTCTCGGCACRTCTGCTTCTCGCTGGTCTCCTGAAGGATTTAGGGATTGATGCAGATCATGGGAATTATTCCTGGGGTGGTGGTCTGCGCTGTTCCACTCCAACCCAGCCATGGGCTGAGATCCTTTAAATGCACGTGTTCCTTTCCTGAAGCATTAACAGAGAAACTCACTAATTGCTAATTGCTGCTAATTAATCCTCTCTCTGGTTTCTCATGTTTATGAGCAGACGAAGTAGAACTTCCCCTCCTCGACGCCTTGAGAACATTTAAGCCTTTTGTGTGGCTTATTATCACATTTCAAACTTTGCAGTTACCAAAGTAGTCAGTAATTAATTGACATCCCTGTGGTACATTGTAACTGTGTGTTGGTTTTCTAGTCCTGCTTTACTCCATGTATTTTCATGTCATATGGCAAATTAACTTCAATTTCGATATTTTTCTCTGAACGTTTTCAGAGCCATGGTCCCTGTGAGGCTGCTCTCTGAGGTCCCTCTGCCCACATGGGTGACCTTTTAAAAAGCCTTCACTCCAGCCCTTCTCCTCTCAAAGTTCCRTTCTTCAAACCCAGACAGGGAATAGCAGCACTGGCTCCACAAATCTCATCAAACTTGTTGCTCCTTGGTAGCACCATGAGATAAATGGATCTTCCCTCCCCTCTGGGGGTAATGGTGATTTGAAATGCCCTGTCCTGCCTCCACTTCCTTCATTTGGCAGGTCTTTGGGAGTTTATATAATCTGGCAGYGATCCTCTGACTAAACCCTGTCCAGCTTTTCATGCAATAAACTTAATGGACTTTTCCATCTTGGAACAGCCGAGTTCTTTCAGAGCAGCTGCTCTGGTTTATTGATGGGCTCATCAGAGCACTGCCACTGGCCCAGGAGGGACTGTGCACATATCCCAGTGTGTAACATAAACTGGGCATTTCCGGATGATCCTGCTTAAAGGCTGGGAGCCCTGATGGTTGGGATTGATGGTTGGGATCGCAGGAGCATGGAACAGGAGTCAGGGGAGATGGAACTGGCGGGTGCAGGGAAAGCCAGAGGGCAGGGGCAGTGTCCCAAACCCCAGCTGGCTGGCAGGGATGCTGTTCCACAGCTTCTTGTGGGATCTGGGTCTTTTTGGGATAGGGGATTGTGTTGAGAGGCTGAGCTGTGGGTCTGTGTGTCCCCGCAGCCCTGCCAGGGAAAGTGGCATTTCTCTCACTACTACATTTGGAGAAAATCTAAACAATTTGAGATTGTTTTTAAATTTTCTTTGGAGGGTTTGTAATGAAATGATTCCCCCCAAAGCAAGAACATTGACCTTTCCACCCAGCTCTGTTGTTTACTTCATCCATCATCCTTGCTCCGGAGCTCATTTCATAGGAGTGCCCTGACAGGTTGCTTGGGTGTGAAAATTGAAATTTCAGTTCTTGTCCTTGTCTACAGAAGTCACCTGGCCTGTGTCCATCGGTGAGCTTGTCCAGACTGTCTCATCAGACCCTGATTTTCAGAGGAATGAAAATTCCAGCTTTATTTTCTGAGACCGTTCTGCAGCATCCGCCTCAATCACACCGCGGTAGAAAACATTTAGGATTGCACTTACTTACAGGGCCTTTCCAGWGATCAGCATCTCCTGGGAAAAAAGCCTCAAAGGAGTAAGAACAAACTCAAAAGGCTTCCAAATCTCGTATTTAACATTCGTGATCAYTTCAATGGTTCTTTAGGTCCCAGCTGGGGCACTCGGACCTGCAGAACTGCCCTGTCTGTGCAGCCSAGCTGGAGGAGATGAGAGGGAGGGGAAAAGCCTCGTGCAGCCAGTCTGGAAGGGCTGGGTCCTCCGAGGAGCATTTGGAGCACAGGCTTTGGGATAATCGGGGGTTGTGTCTGTGTGAGAGGGTGCCAGAGGCTGCTCTGCCCAGACTGCCCCTCACCCAGCCCACGCCGTGCCGTAAATCCTCCTGGAAATAAATAACCGAGCCGACCAGCAAGCGGCTCAGTCCTCAGAACCTCAGACGGTTTTGTGCTATTTTCATTTGCCTGGATAATCGAATTTGTTGGAATTAGGGGTTTGCCTGGATAATAAGGTTTTCTCGCCCTCTGGCAGGGCGGCGGGCTGCGGTGAATGCCGATGTGCCGAGCGCTGCACGGGTTGGGATAAACTGGCCCTCGATAGCATCAATTACCCACTCCTGATGGATGGCGGCGTGCAGGCTGCCAGCTTGGGACTGCACGGGATCAGCCGCGGCTTCTCTCTCTAGAAATGCTCTGAAGAAAGTGTAATTCCGCCGTTGGTGAGGATCTGAGCGGGTGGAGGGGACCCCACAGCGATGCTGGGGACCATCCTGGCACCCCCTTAGTGCCTGTGGGCTCTGGGCAGYGGCAGCCTGGCCAAACACCCACTGGTGACAGCGTTTGGCTGCAGGTCTGTGCCGAGCGACTCAGTAATCGCCTCTTTGCTGGTGTTCCCTGGGGATTGCTGGAGCCAGGCGCTGCTGGAGCTGTGGTGACAGGAGCAGGAGCACCTGTAATGCTCGGGAAGCCCCTCAGAGGCTGTTCCTCACCTGGTTCTGCAGGGTGAGGCTGGGGAGACAGGTGACAAGCAGTGGCTGTGGTTTGTGGGTGAGGCTGGGCGGACAGGYGACAAGCAGTGGCTGTGGTTTGTAGGTGTGAGTGTAGGTGGTGGCCAAGCTGTGTCGTATCTGAGCCCAATCCTGGTGCTGGTGAAGGATCTAAAATGTGGGTAATTGCTGTTCTTGTGTAGTTCTGTGTGGGGGGAAAGACTGCAGCAGCCACATCTCTTTGTTCCAGCTTCMCCAGCTCAGCCCAGAACCAGACTGGGTGATGAACCCTGGGGCTCAGGTGTCTGAGGAGCCTGGGCTGGAGCTGCTGGACCCTACCAGCCCCATGGACACAGGGACCCTGCTCATGTTCCCACTGGATTTCCAGCCAGGAGAGGAGCAGAGCCTCTCTGTGCTCCAGCCACAAGTGCTCCCCATGGGATCTCTCTATGTGCTTGAGAGTCTCTCCCCATCCAGGAGCAGCCAGGGATAGCAGGAGGGAGGTCTCAGGATAGAGACAAGGTGTGTTCTGTGCCRTGGAAGCACCAGAACAACAAGGGAAACTGGAAATCAGACGTGTTTRTGGACACACTGTGAAGCCTGAAGAGAGAGCAGGGCTGGAGGGRTGGTTCTGCTGCAGATCATCAGGGACCAGAATTCCTGCTCAAAGACAAACCCTCTCAATTGTATTACCTATTGTAACTGTGTGATCTGCAGGATGGACTGGGATTAGTGTTGTAGTGGCAACTTGCTGAGTAACCCCCGGCTCCTGCAGCCTCCCTAACGCTGCTGTGAACCAAAGGAGCCGTGTGTGTCCCTGTGCTCCGCTCCACCTGAGGGGACAAGAGTGGCAAAGCCATTAGCTTGGAGCACAGTCCTTAATGCGGCATAAGCAGCTAAAGAAGATGTATTTATGCTCCTTCATTTGCAGTTGATAATCTCAAGAGTGAGCACTGGTAATAAATTCCCTCGCTGGGGCTCCTCTCCCTCCAGCCCCGCCACAGAGGGGAAGAGCAGCTCATTTGCATGAGATAATGAAACTGCAGTGAAATAGTAAAATCGCAAAGCAACTTTGTTTTAATAATGACAGATGCTTCTTAAACACTTCAATTATGTCTCTCCGAGCTGTTTGAGCAAAGCCACAGAAAGGGAGGGCAGTATTGCTGAGATACTCGGAATAAAACTCATTCCCTTTCCACAACGTCTCCAACCCCAAACTTTTCCCCTCTGCTCAAATGAAAGCGTTTGGCTTTTTCCTGGCTCAGAGAATGCCTGTTTCGGATCCTGAGAGAGGACAGGTGAGTGCTCCCATGCAGATCACCATCAGAGGTGGGGTGGGGTGGGCTGTAGGCCCTGGGGTGCTGGGAACTGCCATTCCTTGTGCTGTCCTATGGGAATTGTAAAAATGGTGCTGATCTCTGTGGTTCACGACCCTGCAGGGACACAGTGTCAGCGCCAGCCTCAACTCCCCCGAGCTGAACTCRCTCCCGAGGTGCTGCAGACACTTTGCTACAAAGGAGCAGCGAATGGCACATCCAACAAAGCACAGGGAGCAAGATAAACACATTAATGGAAAAAAAGCCATTATGTGAGTACACAGCATGCATGGAGAACAGGGAGAGAGATTCTGGGCAGCAGGGGAGGATGAAAATAAGACAACTAGTGCTGAAGGGTAAAAAGCTCTGAGAGGTTGGAATGGTCTGTGCCTGTGAAAGCTTTCTGCAGCACATTTTTTGTATTTTCTGCGGTGGATCTCTGCCCCTGTGCTCTGCCGTGTGCCCCCATCCCTCCTCTAATGGTGCCCTTTTCCCTTCTGCTGGGGATCGTGCTCTGGTTCCTCCTGCCCCCCTTTCACGCCCACGAAGAGACACCTCCCCAGACCTGCTCCTCGTCGCAGCCCGTGCAGTCCCCGGGCTCCGAGGTGTTACCTGTGTCACAGTCACTTTGCTAATTTACGACAACCATTTCAAGGCACATTATACCCAGAGTCCATATGTTACCTCACCGCTGCCAAAAGGGTTCTTGTTTACTAAGCCGATGCTTTCAGCATGCTCAGAGTGTGCTAAATAGCACCATCGATACTACTTAAAATAAAAGGTGTCAGCACCTTGTCTGCCCCTGCAGATCGCTCAGTGCTCTCAGCTCGGAAATGTCCCTGTGCCACCTCCAGCTGAGCTGCTCCTGCTGCT
Organism: Amblyornis subalaris; assembly: GCA_018881555.1. Classification (NCBI taxonomy): domain Eukaryota; kingdom Metazoa; phylum Chordata; class Aves; order Passeriformes; family Ptilonorhynchidae; genus Amblyornis; species Amblyornis subalaris. The sequence goes on from JACAXG010000091.1 coordinate 2,310,690, forward strand.
CCCCCCAGCCCTGGAGCCTGATCTTGCTCTGCTCCTGGCCCATCCCTGGAGCTCTCCTGTGCCCCATCTCCCCGTGAGCAGCACCACGGGGGGTGTGACAGGAAGGCAGCTCTTGGCTTGGGGCAGGATGATGCACTTTTAATGTTTTTAATGCTCTTAATGCCTGCAGAAAGCCAGGGCCGTGTCTCTGCAGCTGCTGGTGCTGTCCACCTCCGGCAGAGGAGCAGCTCCTGGGGTGTGCASAGCCCACACAGAACCTGTTCCTGTCCCCTGTCCCCCAGTGCAGCTGCACCCCCAGGGTGTCCCCAGTGCAGTCCTGAGCTGTCCTGGTCCGATGGCCCAGGCTCCTKCTCCCCTCCCCTTCCTTGCCCCTCTGCACGGGACAATGTCTTTCAGCTTTTTGGTGTCTTCTGCTTTGTTTCTTTCCCTGTTTGCYCGAGCACAGCTCTCCGAGCCAGAGGCTCTGTTTTTCCTAGTTATAAGCACGATGTTAGTGCACAACTCCAGTCCCATGGCTGGTCGGATATTTCAGTTTGTGGTGGAAAATCTCAGATGCAGAAGTTGCACGGAAATTCTTGAAGGGAAATGTCACCAAATTGTTCCAAATGTCACAACCCAATTTCGGTCTGGGCTGKCTGTCTGAAGGCTCAGGGCAGGTTTACTTTCGTGCTGGTCAYCTTTCTGCTGGGCTCCACTCCTCGTTGGCATCACCCTCTGGTTCTGCAGGGCCCAGCCAACCTTGTTACCATTTCATTCCTCCTGGAAGAGGGGATAATAAAGGGGTCTTTGGAGGAGGCTCCGTAGCTCCTGACTGTGCTGCATTTCACTTCAGTTTCTCACCTGTGGAGCCAGAGATGGAGATGGCATGAGCTGGGGGATCACCCTGGCACGCTCAGCAAGCTGAGCTGGGATGAGATGATGCCGCTTCTGGAAATCTCAGGAAGATCCTGAAAGGGTCCTGATACCAGATAGACAACAGCGTTATTACATGGAAAGTTATTATGTGCTGGTGCTGCTCCCCATTTCCATGGTTGTTCAGGCCTGGAGTTAGTGATGCAAACATGGTTCTTGTACTGTGCAGAGACTGTCTCTGCCAGCCCACCCTGGAGGAAATCAGAGACARCGGATTTCCTGCTGCCCTCATTCCCTCTGTCCCATTCCCAAATTTCCATTAAGTAAATCAGGTGCATTTCACTTGTGAGGACACTTAGGTCCAAGCTCGCCTGAGTCCTTCCCGAGCGGCAGAGATTTTTGTCTGGTTTGGTTTGGGGAGAAGGAAAGAGTTGGTGTTGGCAGAGAGCAGGAGTGCACGGAGGGGTCGTGGTGGTGCGTGCCATGCCCGTGGCCTGTGGCTGTGAGCGGGCACAGGGATGCATCAGAGCGCTGACACCCAGGGCCAGGGAAACACCTGCTTGCAGATGTACAATTACTGCTCTGAAAGGGGACTGTGCTGGAAGAAATCCAGCTTAAAAATTGTTCTCAGCTGAGTTGAAAATCTAAAATGTCTGAAGGTGCCTGGATGGGACAGGGAGGTGGAAGGGTGGGCAGACGCCTCTCCCTGTTTCCCGATTTCCTCCCTCTTTTGCCCAGAGGGATTAATTGGTGCTCAAAGGGAACCGAACTGCTGTTTTGTGAGTGAAATCTGTTGTCTCATTAATTATTCATTGGGAGGTGATTGGCAGCTTCGAGGCTGTGGGTCACAGTCAGTAAAGGGTGAGCTGCTGACTGACAAGGTTAATTGCTGCCTGGCGTTATTGCTGATAACGATTTATGTTGACAATTCCTGGTATTCCTGGCGCAGCCGGGGGTTTGACACGCGGGGTCAGCCGGCGCTGCCCCGTCCTGCCCCTGCTGTCCTCGGCAGCCGGGAGCGGCCATCCCTCGGCGCGTGGGAAGGGATTTTGTTCCCARAGCAGGTCTCTCACGCTAAGTGATGCAGAAGCAGCTTTGCAAAGGCATTCGTTGCTTTTACCTTTTTTCCTCCTTCTTTTTGCCGCGTTCTCTGCATATTGATCAGGGTTCAGAGCATAAAAGTGAGGCTGGGCTCAGCTCTGCCGATCCCCCCTCGGCGCCAGCGTCAAAGCTTCGGTTTTCCGGGGGCTCGTGTGAATAGAGATGAGAAAGATTTTTGAGGGTGACCCTTGAAAACAATTAAAATGGGAAGGAATTGTCTTTATTTCTCAACGTGCGGGGCGGGCTGYGCCACTGAAGCCCAGAGCCACCCCCGGGGCTGTGGTTCTGCTCTCGGGGTTTGTCTTATCGCGGCTGGAAGGGCCCAGCTCCGACCGCGCTCACCGCTCCCATCCCGGCAACCGCAGACGTTTCCTCCCTGCCTCGGTATAATAAAGCAGAGTCATAAAGATTTCAGACTAATAAACGTTGGCCTTTAGGGTGCTCTCAGCTTTTATCGGGCTAATAAGATTTTTGACTTACACGGAAGGGAAGAGGCAAACAGAGCTTTTATGAACCCGACGGCCTCGTCRGGGCTCTCGGGCTCCGGCACATCTCTGTGATGAAAAGCTCAGGCAGCCCCCAGGCAAACCACGCTGGGAGAGAGCTCCTGTGGATGGCTCTTTATGGAATATCCGGGCTTAATTACCTGTCTGATATCAAACTGTGGTAGGTGTGTGAGGGCAGGGAGAGCTGCGCTGTCTGAGCCTCATCATCTCTTCCCTCYCTCTGACCGAAACCGGGACCGTGCCTCCCTCTCCATGTGTTGTGCTCGAGCCCATCACCACCACCCCAAATGTGCCAAAAGCCTCTCAGTGAGCAGCACCAGCAGCAATTCCCAGGTGTTTGGGTTCAGTTGGGAACTGGTTTTATCATCACCAGCTTTATGGCTGATAAAATTGGGGATGTCATTAAACAGTGTGAGTTTGGGATAGAGTTCAAGCAAGAAGGAGKGGAGATTTTGAGTATAAACCGTCACAAACATCATTATTTTCTAGAAATTATTTATTTAAAATTTAAAACCATATTACTTCATACAGCAAACTGTGCACTTTGATATATCACAGTGTCTTAAAAAGGAAAATAATCAGAATTTTTTCTTTTTTTTTTATTTTTTGGAAATTGTATTTACATCAGCCTAGAATGATCAGCAAGTAACACAGTTACTATGAAACCAAAATTGTTACAAAATGTTTACAAAAAACTATATTCATAGAAATTCTGCATGTCCACAAAGGAAAATCCCCTGAATGTCACGGAGACTATTTTTTCCTTTTTCCCACTCTTTTCTGTTTTGTTTTGTTTTTTTTTTTTTTCCTTTTTCTTTTTTTGAGAAACATGTCAAAGTAAGGTACAGAGCAGAGGGCTCGTGATGCCGATGCCTGGGAATGCTCCTGCCCTGCCAGCCCCGAGCACTCTGTTGTATCCCACAGTCGCTGGGTGCTGGGGTCTCTGGAGGGAGCACGGGGTGAAACCACCAGGATCCACGAGGCCCCTTTGCCGTGACCTTCCCAGAGACCATCCGTGCTGGCACCCAGCCACATCCTGCTCCCAGCAGCCCCCACCGAGGCGGAGCAGTAGGTGCCCAGAGCTGGAGCTGGTTCCCCTTTGCGTATTCCGTCTCTCTGTGGGTCTGTCCCCTCGACACCAGACCCAACACGCTGTTGGTTGTCTCCAAACAGAAAATCCGCCCCAGGGAAGCTGCTGGCTGTCCCTGCTCTGTCTCGTGGGAGAGTTGGAGGGAAAAAGCAAGTGATAAGGGGATGGTGAGCCAAGGTGACAACAGTTTAGATACAGTTTAATAACCCAAACCTGCTTTTTCTGCATTTCCTCCTCAGTTTTCCAGTCCCTCTGCCCAAGTGAAGAAAGGAACCGAGTCGAACAGCGTTGGAAGTCAGATGATTCCAAAGACGTGAGCTGTCGTTAGTCCCAGCCAGGTCACGGACTCGCTCACAGAAGGCTTTGAGGCTTTGCCATCGCGTCTGTCCCTTCCCGAGCCTCCCAGCGCACGGCTGCGAGGTGTCGGGCTCGCTCCTCCTCTGGGATGCACACACATGGCTTGGGGCTCCGGGATGAGGAGCACAGGAGGCACGGGAGAGGCTCGGCTGCGGGAGCCCTCCCGGGTGAGCTGCCCCCGGTCCCGCAGAAGGCTGAGGGCTGGCACCGTCCACGTCCCCTCAGGTCACAGTGAGCGGGGCCAGGGGGAAGGGTCCCCACAGGACTGGGGTCCCAGCAGCTCCCCTGCCTTGTTCTGGGCGCTGCAGAACGTTCCCTCGTCGTTGGATGTCGAGTGTTTTAATGATCAGAACTTCAGCATGAAGCTGGGATGTAGATGCAGGAATTCGGCTGCAGTTTGGCTGATTTAGGGGTGTAGGGAGGGAAGGAAAAGGTTCATCTGCAGGAGTTGGTCTGGCTGGCAGTGACACCAGTAATTCCAGATGCTCACCTGCTACAGGGACTTTTGTGAGTAAAGTCGAATCAGGCTGGTGTCAATAAATAAATGGGGTTTGTGGCATTAGCAATATTTATTTATTTTTAAAAAATCTGCCAAGAAGCGAAACAAATGCTGTTTTCTGTGGTATTTTACTCTCTGGACATTTAAAGCCTGTTTCAGGCTTTGTTTTTGTCTCTGCTTTGTTTTAGAGCTTAGAAATCTGCAAGGAAAACATAAAATCTACTACTCTGACAAGCCTAACAATTTGCAAAGGAATAGAGAAAGGATGTCATTAGCTTTGGGAAGCTGCCCCACGCTTCAGTCTGTCCTCTGCTCAAGGTATTTGGTCAGCAAACCATTAACAATCTGATGCCCACTGCATTGGCAGCTTTCACCCCTAATTTTTCATGGTTTTCGTGAAAAGGTGAAAATGAATGTAAATTCTTTGCATATCTTTACTTGAGTCAAAGTATGACAAATCACCTGGTTTTGTTTGGGGTTACTCTCTTGTTTCTTTACATCACRGAAAAAGCAAAATAAGGACCACTGTGTTCCATGATGGGGTGGGGGAGCAGCTCTTGCCCCTTGAGCTAATTTGCTAATTCTGCTTAGCTGGAGACTACCTTCCCRACTGAGCGCAGGGAGGAACAGGCGGGGAAAAATCCGGAACCAGCTACGAACAGGTTTGTTCCTTCGGATAAACTTTCCAGAGCAGCCGTGCGGCTCGGGGAGGGCGAGTGGGGTCAGTTCGTGGCCGGTTCCTGCGCTGGCCGCGGCTCCCGCTGCACTCACGGCACGGGGTGAGGCTCTGGGTGCAGAACTCGGGCACTGCTGCTCCAGCCCTGCCCCCCACACACCTGGGCACAGGTGGGGTCCTGCAGCAGGGCACTGTCCCCCTCGCCCCTGCAGGGGAAGGGCATTGCTGTTTTCTGCACCGCCAGTGTTTAAATCAGAGCTTTTAAGCACTTTTGCGTCGCTTGTATGACATCCTGGGTTACAAAGGGAATTTCCATTTGTTTAATTTTGTGAATCAATCTGCAGTGTCCCACCGGCCGCCCGCAGGTYCCCGGGTGGGGACGGAGCTGAGGGATGTTACTCGAGTGTTACTTTRGGTCAGCAGAGGGGTCTTTGGTAATTCTGCCTAAATTCATCTGCAGGACCAACCTTCTGGGTTAAGCAACCTGAAAATAAGAAGACAGTTCATGGAAGATTTCCTAAAAACATTTTAGCGTGTGTTCGCTTAAATCCCGTGGAGAGGCTGCCCGAGGGGCAGCAGTTCGTGGTCAGAGCAGGAGGGACCCCAGGCTTGGCTCTGGCAGTGCTGCTCCTCCTGGGTCAGCCCTGGCCCCGCAGCCCGAGACTCGTCTTTCAGGTCCTTGATGCCATGGAGAGCGTTTAGTCCTAAACCAGCCCCACAGTCCCCTCCCAGTCTGGAATCGTGGTTCAGCGCTGCTSAATTTCATGGAAATCGGTACTTTTGGCTCTTGGAAGCAGCTCTGCTCCTGCCACTGCTGCAGCCCATGGACCCGGTTGCTTCCCACACTTCTCTGCAGGAGAGGCTGAGCTTTGCAGGAAGAGYGAAGACAGAGCTGAGGACCTGGAGATGACGGTGCCACCCTGGGCTGGGCTGGAGCTTGGCATGGGGCATGTGGGTGGTGTCACTCGGAGGTGCAGAAGGTCCTGTGCGTGCCACACTGGTCCGTCACTGGCCCAGAGCTTGACTCCATTCAGGCTCACTCCCCACTTCCCAGTCAGCTGCCCCGGATCTGCAGAAGAATGTGTCACCTTCTGCCAGCACACTCCCTCGTGAGTGTCCAGCTCCGGGTGGCTGCAGCCAGCACAGCCGCGAGGTGAGGGGTCACCGCGAGCTGCCTTGGGAGCAGGCACAGCCTCGACCATCCCGGTGCTTCCCAGATGTCTCTCCCTTTCCCAAACAGTGTATCCAAAATGTGCTGTGTGTGTCGGTGTGGATCAGGTGCTCACGCCTGACCCAGTGTTCCTGTTTATTGCCGTGCTGCGGGAGCCACGCTCGGGGCTCCTCCTCACCCGCTCGGGGTTGGTTCGATTCTGCTTCGCCTCCACGTGTTTTCAGTGTGTAAACATCAGACTCCTGGGTGGTGGTTGGACTCCATGAGGCCTGGAGGATCGAAGCATTAAAAAAAAAAGGAGTGAAAAGTAACAAAACCAAAACCAAAAAGCCCCAAGACCCACGTTACTGTCCGTGCTTGGAAGTTCTGGCTCCTCTGCGGTGAAGGATGCAGCTGGGTTGCAAAGGCCTTGTTCTTGAAATGAACAAACCAGGCTTTTTTTTTTTCTTTTTTTTTTTTTTTCCCTTGTTTTTTAATCCATCCTTCCCTAGTTAAGGGCGCATCCAGCCTCGTCTTCCGCAACTCCTTCCCTCCCGCCCCCCCCACTCCCATTCCCTAGGGAAACACAGGTGCCAATCCGGTGTTGCAGGTCATGTTGTCCTTGCCGGGCAGCCGCCGGTCGTTGAAGGTGTGCATGTTGATCACCGCGTCCGTCTTCACCATCACGGGGGGCTGGGGCTTGTGCTTGACCCGGCGCTGGCAGGTGAGCGACAGGCGGATCTCGTCGGCCACGGCGCTGCAGAAGGAGCGCTGGGGACAGCGGGACAAAGCGCTCCGTTACTCCCGCGCTGCGGGGCTGGAAGGGCTCAGCGCAGGGCAAGCACGAGGTCGGGGCCGTTTCGGGCACCGGCTGTGCTCAGTGGGGCTGCGGGGCTGCGCAGGCCCCTGGCTGACCCCTCTCCCTCGGCAAGGACTGCGCCTTTGACATGCTAAACCCCGCACAAAGGCAGGGCTGGAGGCGGCTGCTGGAGGTCTGGTGCTGTGTGATCCCTGCGCGGGGGGCTGGGACGGGTCTGACCTTCCTGCTACTGGGCAGCTTTCCTTTCTCTGTCTAGTCCACCACGGGGGCAGCTCGCTTTGGTTTCTGGTCATGCACGCAAATGCACGTTCCAGTTACTGCACCGGGACACCCAAGGAAGAGGAAGAACATAAAAGCAGTTCTGCTGTTTCCTGAACACTGATCAGCCGCTGATGGGCTGCGTCTGTGAGAGTGGTGAGGAGTTGATAAGGCAGTGTGAGGCTTCCTGGTGGGCCCTGACTCGTTCCYCTTTGAATGGGAGTGGGGAGAAGGAATGTATATGTCACACCTGGAATGTGCAAGGTGATTGCCAGGGGAGGTAACAGCTCAGAAAGGCCCCTCCCAGGGACCTCTGTCTGTATTTTCATGATTTATGCGTCAGCTTGCTCAAAGCTACCCTACCAATGTGTCCTGGTGTGGTTGCTGCAGCAGCAGACGACCCTGATCAGAGCAGACGTGACTTTCCCGCGAGTGGAGGCCGTCAGAGGGACAGACCAGCGAGCCTCTGGGGATGGTGTTTTGGGGGTGCCAGGCTGGATCCCTCTGCCCCCTGCCTGCCTGTCTCTGGGGTCAGCGTGCAAACCCTTCCCTGGCTGGGCTACGGTGTGTGCAGGGAGTCRGAGGGAATCAGTACCTGCTCCCGCTCTGCTGTTTTGCGCAGCTTGTAGATGAACTCCACCATGGCCACAAAGACCGACAGCACCAGGCCCGCTGCCAGGACGATGAAGATCCCTCCGATGTTCTGGATGCCCAGAGCACTGGCCTCCTTGTTCTCATCCTCAGGGCAGCCATTCCCCCGCCACCACTTCTCCTTCATGACGTGGAGCTTGTCCTCCTCCTGGAGCTGGAGGATGGCGATGGTGATCTTGTCCCTGTACGGTGACCCTGGGGATGGGAACAGCATTATACACAGAGGGAAAGTGGGACAAAAACCCCACCAAGTAGGGAAGGTGTCTGTGTTAAGCAGGGCAGTTCAGACCTCTCCTCAGCAGGCAGACAGTGTAAAGTTTGGTATTTGGAAATTTGCTGTTGGGAGTGGATTATCTTAATCACCTCTGTTGTGTTTGTGGTAACCAGCCCTGCTCAGGGCACCTGCAGAACCCCTGCTGTCACTCACCCATGGGTGTCCCAATCCCGTAGCCTTTGGTGTCAATGAGCCCCCCGATCTGGGTGAGGTTGCAGTTCCTCTGGGTGATGTACTCGATGGTGGTRGACTCCATCAGCAGCGCGTAATCGGCCGTCAGGGTCCGCTGGATCCCCTCCTCGTTGTTTTTCACCAGTGCCGTGGGTTTGCTGCTCATGAAAGCCCACATTTTTTCAAACGTGGAAATTTTGGATTTCTGGAAAAACGATACCCCCCCCAACCCCAAAACAAGAATGAATTTTCCATTTGCTGAAGCCTGGTATCTTTCAGTAAATGATAATCATAGTTGAGAACAGATCACACAATGGAGCAACCACGAATTTGACTTTGTCTTAAACACCTCTCTGCTTTCACTGCCCAACATTGTTTGGTTTCGTGTTCCCATAAGGAGAGAGAGAGGTTGCAGGAAACATCCTGCTGTGGGTGTGCTTCAGGTCCTGAGGTGGAACTGAGACCCTGCCYGATGCCCTGCAGGCCCCCTTGTCTCACAGCCCATCGGCAGATCTGCTTAAATGTGTTCATTTCCTCACCAGGATTTGTTTACCCTGTGATGTTTCTGCATGCAGAGAGAACAGAGGGGGTTTTGGAGGACGTGGTTTTCTGTGCTACACACGCTCTATGATATTTTTGTCTTTCCTCAAGCATGGCATGGAAACATGTCTCCTGTGAGATATGTGCAACTGCCAAACAGATTTAACGTATCCACGTAAACAGAAGCATAGAGATATTCAAGAAGATTGTCTTACGGCTAAAAATAAACATGGATATTCTTTCACTATCAGCAGACATTCTGTTGCAAAGGAAGGAATATGTTTTCTAGCTTGCTATTCATGTGAATGTTATTTTTTTTTCTTTTAGAAAATGTGTTGAGTGAGAAGAAATATGGTTATTTTACGTCTTGCCATAACATTTGAAATGTACCATTTATCTACAAGCACCTTCTGAGCTGTCTCTGTCAGTCATCRCAGAAGCCATAGAATCACACAATCCCAGAATGGTTTGGGTTGGGAGAGATCTTAAAGCTCATCCAGTTCCACCCCCTGCCATGGGCAGGGACACTTTCCACCAGACCAGACTGATGGTCAGAACTGGCTTTAATTTAGGAAGATTCCCTGGACAGAGAGACCAGCATCTTTTTGCCTCTTTGCTGGTCCCAGTGCTTCCGTGGGTCAGTGCAGCTCCCTCTGACCCCAGCCCTGCTCCTCCAGTGGGCTCTGGAACAGCACTTGGATATCAAGGCTTGTGTTCCCGCTGCTGCCTGCTCCTTTGTGCGCTGTTCTTCTTTCCTGCCCAATTTTTTGTTTTTCCCAGATCTGTTTTTGCCTTCTTATTTTGTAAGAGGCAGCTTAGTCAGCCAAACCTCCTCCTCCACTGTGCTCCTCAGCGAGCCTGGCGCTGGCTGATAAGTCAGAGGGCTGATAAGTCGCTGTGCTTTGCCGTGAATAAGGGCGAGGAGTCGCTGCCGCAGAGCTGCGCCTTCAGCTGTCGTTTATCTCTCCACAGGTCTCTGTCCTTCCGTGAGAAAGCAGGAGATGGAGCCCCAGTCCAGCCCAACTGCTGCTGCCACAGCTCCCCCTCATTTTTTCAGTATCACCCAAAATGTGCCAGCATGGGCTCTTCTGATAAAACCATAGTAAATAATGGTGAAGTAGCTAGAAGTCCCTCTTAATGCTTCGTATTCCAAACRCTTTGCCCATCCACCTCCTTTATTCCAGCGTGTTTAGCAAAAGTTAAACAAAAGCTCATCACCCCAAAGCTGGTATTGCAGTGCTGTTCAAACAAAGGCAGTTCCTCTGCCTTTAACCCTCTGGGCCCCCTCTCCTGAGTGAAATACCCAGGGATTCATTTCTTCTCCATTAAAGCTCATGCTCGTTATAATCCACTTGATGAATGCACAGCAGTGGATGTGCCGGAGCAAACTTCATTCAAGAGGCAGGATAATCTCCCTCGCTTGAAAATCTGGACCAGTGCCTGTAAGGTAGATTTGTGGCATCTATCAAACCTCAAAGAGCAGCAAGAAATGTAGCCTCCAAAAGGATTATTAAATATCTGTACATTACAATGGGTAATTGAAATGAATCGTGTACTCGGCTGGCTGATAAGGACTTGTTTAACATTTATATAGTTCACAACAGAGGCCTCTGGGTTCCTTGGCTCTCYCTCTCTCTTCTTCTCTTTCTGCATTTAATGCTTCTTGGGTGTTGACAGAGAGCTTTTAACATCAGTGTTCTCCCAGTTTAGAGCACAGAGCAAAATAAACTGGCAAAAAATCAATAGGCTGCATTTAGTGAAGCAAATGGGACTTGCATGAGGCACTGGACCTCTTCAGGCAACTGAAATTACACGAGACAGGGCTCCCTGGAAGAGAAAAACCACTTTTCTCCTCTTAAATCACTGCTCCTGACCAGCTTGAAAGGACTTAATGGTGTTCGGGATGCCAGGAAGAGCCCAGATTTCTCAACGCTCCTTCAAGCCCAGCTCCGGGTGTCCCAGGGGTCAAGCATTCCTCCAGCTGGGGCACACCTGGGTAGGGCTGGGCACGAGGATGGAGCTRCTGGTCACTGCTCACTCGTGCCTAATGAACAGTGGGAACAGAGATCCAGGCACAGGGCCGAGACCCCGGCAGGGAAGGTGGGCTGGTGGGTCCCTCCAGGAGGGAGGTCAGGCCATTGGCACTGTCAGGGCGGCTCGCACACAGCTCCGGTCAGGGCAATTTCAGGCTCTAAAACCTAATGAGAACACTCCTTTTCCAAGGGACAATTCCCCAGCTGTAATTCYCAGCACAGCCCTCACAGGCTGAGAGTTTGCTAAAAACCTAGAAGCAGCTGTCAGTCATYGAGAGAGTGAAGTCGGTCATTGATCCCAAATCGCAGGAGCAGCGAGGGCAGGAGCGTCCTTGCACCAGCTCACACCCAATTAARCCAAAGAACATGTTTTCCAGTTGTGGGAAAAGTTCCTTTCTCCCCTTCATCCTCTCAGATACTTGGGCCGCACTGCAAAGGCGTTGTTTATTGAGGGGAATTTGGATGTTGTCACCCAGGAGCACACCACAAATAAGCAAAACCACCTTTACCRATTTAGTAGTAAAGAATGCTTTCATTTGTGTTTATTTTTGCTGGATTTTTTTTCTGGACTTCTTTATTTGCKCATACATTTTATTTTGTTGGACTCCTGGTTTTATGGCTTAAATAATTTACCTTAAAAAATCCTCATTGGGCTTAGTTACTGGTCTGATCTGGTATTTGCTATGCTGTGGCTGGGTGCTAATTTCTTCCCTATGGATTCACCATTTACTTTTATGGGCTCCTTAAAAGAAGCACATGTCAGTTGGAGGTGGGTAGAGAGACTCTCCTGTGCCCCCATATCCTCCATAGGGTCCCCAGGTCCCCCTCAGTGACAACTTTGCTGCCAAAGGCAGATGAAGAGGAACTGCTTGGGTGCTCTGAAGCGTTAAGATAAATGGTCTGACACTGGCTTCTTCCTGGTAGAGAAGCTCCAGTGTCAGGAACTCTGGGATGTTAGGAATGATGGAGATATTGCTAATAAACATGGGCTGGTGCTGCAGCYGTGGTTCATATGGGGGGGGCCGAGTCTCACTCCTGCTCTCCCTCCGACTCATRAGCGTGGAGCTTCTCCTTGATTTGTTGAGGATAAATAACACCAGAATCTGGTCTGCTGTGCTCTGCATCTTAATCACCTCGTGTTAGTGCTAAATGAGATGTGTGTGTGAAAGCCGAGTGCCAGCCCCTCCGAACGCGGCGCTCACAGCGACACCCAGAACGCCTCCGAGTTCATTCTTCAGAGTCACAGCTCAGAAGCCACCTTTAATAAGCAGTTCTGCAGGGCCAGTCACCCAAATCAATTAATGGAATCGTTTAGAGGAGCCCCTACGAGGCATCTTGCCAAGACATATACGCTTTTTTATCAGCCAAACTGGCAAGAAAGGAACTTTCAGGCTTAAGATTTTCAATTCCAGCCTGTATGAAAAAATAAATTGATTTTCACCAACTGAAGATACTTATTCTTGAGGATTTAACATTTCTGTTTGAGTGAGTATCTGTGTACACACATACACACACTCCCACCCAGACGCTGAACTGCACGTGAGACCTGGCCTTCCGTTCGGAGAGGCAGCATCCTCTGTGGGATGGGGAGGATTTTTGGCATGAGTTATAATGAACTCTAGATGCTGTTCCTAAATTAATTGATCTGTGTTTATTCCTGTAACTCAATCTGCATTGCTGGGGAATAAACAGCTTCGCAAAAGTTCTTTCCRTGAAGTCAAAATCTGCCAATATGGTTGGTAAAACTCTCTTCTTCTCATTTGCCGTGGCTGGTTGGCTCAGCTGCATGAGGCCAACTTTTGTGGGAGCAGCATCCCTCGCTGTGGGGCTGTCTTGGTTCTGTCAGGACCTTCTGTGATGTCCCTGGCGATCTCTGCACGAGCCCATGGGCAGCCTGAACACGGCAGAACTGGGCAATGCTTTGGGAACCATCTCATGGAACAGCGTGCAAAGCATCTGCCTTCTTCTTCCTCCCATTATCCATTGCTCCCTAAGATCAGCTCCCGGGACGGTGCTGTCCTCCTGCATTCCAGAGTGAGATCCAGCACGGACCCTGATGGGCACGAACGGAGGCGCTGCAGGGCGCAGGTGTGCTCAAGGCTGGTGTGTGCAGTTTGCAGCTGATTTAACACGGAGAAATGAAGGAGTGAGTTCCTGCTGTGAGGGGAATGAGTTTGGGGAACAGCCTTCCAAGGAGCCAGGCAGCAATTTGGGCCAAGTATAGCGGATAATCCACGGAGCAGGGGAGATCCTCACTGTGTGCTGCCACCAGCCTTTTGTCCCAGGAGTGACAGCGTGCTCAGAGCTGCAGGAGTGCTCATGCTCCGGACGTCCAGGAGCACTCCAGGAGCCGTGGATGGTGTGGGTACTCTGCTGGAACCCCCTGGAGCAGAGCAGGGGAAGGGGAGGGAAGGTGTGTGCTGCTCCTCCAGTGCCACCCACCCGGGGGAGCGCGGATCCTCAGCCGGTCCCTGTGGAGGTGGCGCTGGCAGAGCTGCTGGACCAAAACCACCACGGCAATTGCTGAGGACAAACACCTTGCTGGGGGTTGGGAGAAATCCTGGCTCTCCCCTGTCCCTCTGTACGCGAAGGACAAGCGAACAGAGCATCCCACATGGGCGCTCCCACTGCTCCAGTAATGGAAACGCTTGTCAGGAGGGACATCCCTGAGAATTCATCTCCATACAACAACCATAATAAAAAAGGAAAAGGAAAATACGCTGCATCAATAAACCCTGCCAAGGCTGTTAGAAGCCTGAAGTACGATTCTGATGGATAATGATATGAAGCAATAAATATACTGTATCCTGATGATTGTTAAAAGAGACWGTTTCCTTTTATTCTCGTATAAAATTCATACTGGAAAGCATGGTTCGAGCACACAGTTACAGCCTGCCTTTCCCTGCTGGCTGTTCCAGGTTTATATGGCTCTGGAAGGTGCCACCATGAATCCAGCCACGCCATGGACAGAACTGCATGGACCAGCTCCATGGCAGGAGGCAGACGGACCCRCAGCAGCAACTGGGCATTCCCAGAATCATTAAAGATCAAAGCAAACCCTCCGTGGTTCYTTATCAACCTCTGCTGCTGCTGTCACAGCCAGGACACAGATTCAGGAAGGGCAGTGGCTCCTCAGCCGAGTCAGAGCCAAAAGGAGTTGCAGGAGTATGATGCTCTCTCTTATTATTAAAATCCAGCACATTGGCTGCCCTTAACGAGTCTTGGCAATTAAACTGTTGGGGCCTCAAGCTGCCATCACCCTGTGCCTGCTCAAATACTGCAGCACCAGGCACAACCTGCTTGGTAAAGCCTGATCTGTGTTTGTCACGTGTATTTCCTTCTGCATTAGGGTGGCGGGGAGGAAGGAGCCAGAGGTGTGGGGGAGCCAGCCCCATTCCCGAGCCAAAGGCTGGGATCTGCCTGTTGGCCCCTTTCCTTGCCAGGGTGATAATTCCTTAATCACCCCTCATTTCTATCCCTTTATTCTCTCTCTTTTTAAAGCGCGGTTTTACAGGCCAGCAGTAGTTTTAAAGGTCATTTTACATCTCTCAGTTTCTTTCTATTTTTGAGGCAACAGCGGAATCTGACTGACTTCTGAATTTAATTATGCTTTAAATAGAAGAAGTTAATGCAATTTGATTGTGAGGCACTGGTGGTGTTACCTTGCCCTGGATCTCAGAGGTTAATAAAACTGAATTACATTGATATGAATACCTGAAGGACAACAAAGATATTTCAGCTGTAAAAAATACTGGTCAGGGAGGGCACTGTGCAACATCTGTCCAGCTGTGGGTTTTGTTTGTGCTCTCCTCTGTTCCTGAAGGATCAGCGTGGGGGCTCCACGGGGCTGTGCTGGCAGAGGCAAGGAAGGAGCCRGATGGGATGTGGAAATTGGGAAGATGCTTTAGGGAATGTAAGATTTTCCTGCAGGGCTTTAATACAAGCTCCACCTTGGTACGTGCCTTGTTTTAGGGGGTCTGAGCCAATATTGGGTAGAGACTCCAAAGCTGTAAAATCAGTTTAGTTTTGTAACTGTGACTGTAGCTAACAACGGGGAGGGGGGATCGAGCCTTGGTGGGACTCGGGTGAGCGACACTCTCAGTCTGGGTAAGACGTGAGACTGACAGAACCTGTGTGGCAGGAGCAGCAGGGGTGGCTTGGGAGGCTTTTTTGCCTTTGGATCTTTGTCCTCGCTCCYGTTGGCCTCAGCGTGTCGCATCTCTGCCTGGAAGGTAGAAAGCCTCTGCCCGGTCTCACCTTGAAGAAGGTCATGGTAGCTCCATCCTTCACTGCTCCGTACTCTATTTTTGTCTGCTTTGCCAAGTCATCTGCCGAGTCGATGGGGGATTCCATCCTCTCCACCGTCAGGAAGGCGGCAAGGTTGGCCGTGTAGGACGAGATGATAATCAGGGTGAAGAACCACCATATGCCACCAATGATCCGTGTAGACAGGGCTTTGGGCATCAGCTCCGAGCCTGGGAGAGGAGGGGAGAGGAAACAGAGGGAAAGGACTGGTTTTATATATCCATATGTACATTTYATATACATATATATATGTATATGATTAAGTTTCACTGTCAAAGCTGTTACAGCTATGCAATTAAAGCCAACTGGTTTCGAGGCAAATTATCCAGACATCTTGCATGTGAGGACATCAGTGGGGTTTTTGTAGCATTTGCAGAAAAACCCTCTCCCTTGATTACTGACCTTGGGTACAGTGCCCAATTTACAGGAAACGTCCAAACTGAAGTAATTAACTGGACTGCTTTTATGAGATTTAAATAGCAAGCTATTTGTGAACTTTTATGAGTGTTTTGTTCTGCCATTTAAAAAGGGCTTTGCTTTTATACAGATTATTTTCAAAAGACTCACTCTTGGGAGTGTGTTCAAATACACAAGGTTTGAAAAAAAATCAAACAGTGAGAGAAAGGAACTATCAGAGTCCAGGGCTTTGAATGCCAGTTAGAAATGGGGAAGCAGGAGATGTTACAGCATAAAAGGTGTAGTGGGTCTGGAATGACTTTTACTGAGCAGACATGAAGGGCTAAATGGGTTGTGCTATTTTTGTAATCACCCAAAACACCTTTTAAAGCCAGGCAAGAGCTGTGGGTTTGAAACAGCTGCGCTCAGAGGATTTATCAGCCTGGAATGTGCAACAAAGATTGGGCTTTGCAAAGCAATTTTAGGCAGTGTGGCATCAAAGCAGAGCATGGGGTGTAGTTTTGCTCCCATCTGAGCAGCAAGGAGACACCAGGAAGAGGAGGAGTCCTGGATCCTGAGGGTGCTTTGGTTCTCCTCAAGATCCTGCTTGTTCCCTCTTCCATCTCCAGCCCTTTGATGCATTGGATGCTGTGACATCAGTCTGGCTTTGAAATATTTTTCTTCTTAGATGCAGAATTGAGTTAAAAAGAATATAGCTCTTTTCATTTATCAGCATCTGATAAGAGGGATGATTCATCCTGCTAAACCATCTTGCTGGGAACTGTCACTGTCCACGAGGGCAGCCGAGATCCAGGAGGAATCTCTATTACAGGCGGCAGCMGAGCTCGGAGCAGGAGCTCTGAGCCTGCCACTGAGCCGAGGCTGTGCTTCTTTGGCTCTCTGGATATGACTACTGATACACGGTAAATTAAAGTGTGACAAATGTTTGACATTTTCCACTTATTTCTATTCCTGGATTTTCTGCAATTAGATCACAGCTGAATTTCGTTCCTTATTCAGAGCTGCTCCCAAGCTCCCCCCCTGCTGCCTTCTGAACAGATTTATTCTATTCATTCCATCTCTCTATTCCATTCACACACAGGAATGTAATCCCATCCATATCCCATTTCTGAGGTCCCTGTCATCGTGGTGTCTCATACCAGTGGCACTGACAGAGCTCTTGAGGGGCTGCTGGGCAGAGGCTCCCGGGGCAGCTCCTCACCAGCCTCTGCGCTGGGCTGGGGGAGCTTCAGGGCATCTCACACTGCTCAGAATGAGCAGGGGAGGGGAAAAATGGGGATGGAGCAGAGGGCAAGACACCCTGTCTGCTGGAAAAGTTGATGTAGAACACAGCGAGCCAGGACAGAGATCCTGAAACTGAACAAACGGTGTGAATGAACAGAAATAGGGATTTACAGGGTCTGTGGGATGTGAGTGAATGAAGCAGCCGAGGGAGATGAAGGCAGTGCTCCTCCTCAGAGCACGATGGGTGGGTGCTCAGCGCCGCGGGGGCCGGGAGGTGCCAGGAGGTTGCAACCAAAGCAGATTTCGAATTTGAAAAGCCCTGAGAGCAGGTGGGTGCTGGGGAGGGGCAGGGGCTGCCCTACCTTGCTGCATCAGCGCTCCCATCCCGAACCAGAAGCTGTTCAGGAGGGTGAAGTTGTTCTCCACGATGTCTGAGCCCGGGTTGCAGGGGTGGGCGTCGTACCACTCGTAGGGGCTGAACCTGTGCACACACAAAAATGAGAGCTTGTGAGTCAGGATGTGTTAGAACAAGACCCTAAGGGACCAGGAGAAAAGGAGTCTCAGTGCCCCTGGTGCTGCCCTGCAGGGGCTGCCAACCCTCTGGTGTGCAGCTTCACAGAGAAAAAGGCAAATTCAGCCAAAGTCACCCACATGGCCGTAAGTCCCGTGTTCTGCACCCTGGAGAGCAGGGACACCCGGGAAGCGAAGTCCTCCTGAGGTGTCTCAGGCAGCTTCCCCAGAGCCTTTGGTCAGGTTGGATCATCTCTGCAACCCTGTGTCCTACAACAGCACCTGGAGCATGTGATGGTGGGGTGGGATGGGATGGGATGGGATGGGATGGGATGGGATGGGATGGGATGGGATGGGATGGGATGGGATGGGATGGGGTGCAGACACGTAACCTCTCATATGTAGCAGTCCCAAAACGTGGGAAGAAATGGCATTTCCAGATTGACTGAGGGGAGATGCCTCAGTGATTCTGCAGCAATAGCAGGGACAAACTGTGGTATTTCAGGGAACGTGGGAATCGGGGTGGGATTCAGGTCACTGAGAAGTAGAACCTTCCACCATCCTGACAAGCAGGAATTAGGCCCCGTAAGGGCACTGGCAGAACACTGGAATTTGGTGCAGGTTCACTGTGGATTGCTGTCAGACTTGGCCCTGTGTCGGGTAGTGGGAGAAACTTATTCCCTGTGGGGATGTATTTCCACSGATAGCCCTGTCATTCTTGAGCAAGATCAAGGGAATTTCCCAGGAACATCTCTGCAAATCCTGCCCAGGAATGTCAGGCAAGCGCCGCCGGGAAYGAGCTCGTTTAGCCAGGATCTGGGGAGGATGCTCAACAGGAGAGAACGTTAATATTTTTAGAGCTGTTTATTTACATTTTCTGAGAGTCCCAAATTTTGCAGAGATTAAATTAAAAACATAATTGGTATAATTGCTTTTGAACCAGGCATTAATTATCATCTCCGCTTCCTTCTGGAATCCCTGGAGATTCACAACAGCCCCTTCTCCAAGCCCAGCCCACAGCCTGTATCAGGAGATGTTTCCCTCTGTAATTCCCCGCCAGATGCGCCACCACCCAAGGAGAGGGTTTGTGGCTCAGTTCCAGGGGTGCCCTCGCTCAGACAGTTGGATGTGTTTGGAGAAGGGCCCCAGCCCTCTGCCAGGTCCCTCCTGGCACTGAGGCCTGCCCCAGGCACACACGAGCGTGGAGCTGCTGTCCCGTGGGGAGAACCATCCTGGGAGATGGACAAGGCACCACACAYGGCACCTGTGGCTTTAGAAAAGTTCCCTCTGGGCACAGCTGTCCCACTTTTTGATTCTATTTTCCACATGCAAGGCACAGTTCGACGACCTCTCCTTTCYTCTCTGGTTATCTGACCTTCCCGCAGCAGGGACTGTTCCCTCCTCTGGGCTTGGGGTCTGGAACCAGAGGTCTCGCTCAGGCTGAACCCTGACGTTCCTGCTTGTTCATCCAGGGAATGGCTGGGCTGTCCTTGCTGCCCACCCTCCTCTCTAAATCAGAGGAATTCAGCCTGGAAACAAGAACCAGGCTGAACTCAAACCTGGCTTTATATGCTCCTTATTCCTTGTGACTTGCTATAAATTCACACCAGAGGTGGATAAAGGATGGTGTCTCAGTCCTTTCTGTCAGACAAAGCCAGAGTTCAGGAATTAGATTAAAACTTTTCTTGGGCTGCCAATGAAAGACTGTGAAACAGAAAGGGAATGGGTAAGATCAATGAGCCTGGCAAGATGACACGCTGGAGAACTTCAAGGTCTGAGCGAAAACCTACTGGTGCGGCTCAAATGACAGAGAAATATTCAGAAATCTGCAAAGCAGCGACAGCCTCCAGTGCTTGAGCAGGGAAACCATTAGTGGAAGCAGGAGGTAACGAAGGAAGGAGGGAGAGGAGCTCATTGACCCTGTGCTGCCGGAGCCCAAATCAACGGGAGAGCTCAGGGTTCTCCGTGGCTGGCTTCCCTCATCCTCACGTGCACAGTGGGCTCTGAGAAATATTCCATCAAAAACTGGGACTGTTTTCCTGTCTCTTTYGGCCTTTTTGGCAGGGAAATGGAAGCAATTCAAAGAAGTTTAAAGGACCTAACGCAAAGTACTTTTGAGTCTAAATTGCGTCTCTGGAGAAATTTCCAACGGATGACCCTCCAAGTCCCGGCTGCAATTAGGATGAAAATTAAACCCGCCCGCCCCACCAGGCAGATGAAGGGAGTTGGTGTCATTTGGAGGCTGTGTGAGCCCGGGGACAGGTGGCAGCTCAGGCCAGCCTGGCACCACAGCCCCCAGACGCATCACCCCACAGAGCCTTAGGGACRGCCAGTGTTGATGGCTCTCTGGGGGCAGGGGCTCAGGAGCAGGGGCTCCATCAATAACGAAGAAAGACWGATTAAAAAGACAGATGGATCATATCTATCCTTTGCTTGCTTCTAAATAGTCCCTGAGCCTGTTTTAAGTGGCATTGACCTATGGTTATGGCATGAGCAGTGGACTCTGGTGCCTATTTCAGAAGACTCATGCCTCTGAGTTAAGGCTTTTCTATTTTGATTGCGGTTTTCTTCTGAGAATTGAATTTTAGAGGCCTTGCTGGGGTCAAAAGCAGATACTGTTCCCATTACTTCTGAACGCAGTAAATATTTTCCCTGTGAAACCTCTTGCTTTCCATCTCTATGTGTTAAAAGACCATTCCTGCAGAACTCTAATTACCCCGAATACTTCGTGTTCTTTGAAAGAATAGGATGACAGAAGAAAAGTCAGGAACAAAACATGAAAAAGAAACTGTAATTGCAATATTTTRTGTGTTGAATTTAATCCAAACAATAGCCTGATAGGAAAAATTGTTCTATTACATCATAATTGATGTGATGCAGGGAGAGGCTGAGGCTCATTTCAGAACAAAACCAGAGACAAAGCCACAGTTCTCCAGGTTTTCATCCCTCAACACCAGCCAAAAGCCAAGGCCAGGTAACACTGCTGTGCTCAGACAGAGCATCTGGACATCCCTGTTTGAGCAAATTSGTGTCTGAGGGGCTTCACATCAGGGCCTGTCCCAGCATTTCCTTCAGCCTTTCCTCAGTATTTGCTGCAGTATTTCATCTGCAGATAGAATTTGCACATTTAACACGATTTGAAAGTGGGATCTGGCCAATTTGGGCTGGATCTGGCCGTTATGAGCTGGGAAAAATAAGCTCATAAATATAAAATTGTGTTTGAATTGCCATTGCAGGCCACACGAGCAGCCTGGTGCTCGGTGGCACTAAAGCCAGCGGCGCTGTGGGAGCAGAGCCCACCCAGCTGTGTCCTGCATGGCTGACAGGGACAGACAGCCGAGGGCTTTCTATCAGCCACTGCAGGATTCTCCCTCTTGTGATCACCTTGGGTCCATTTCCCCAGATGAGAGTCTTTCCCTGCTGAGAGCATCTGGTTCTCYCTGACACCCTTGGGTGAGGAGGCACGGGAGAGACTGGGGATGGGGGTGATTGCAGCTGGAATCTTGATTGGGAGGGCCCTCCTTGTCCTCCGAGAGGAAAACACAATGTCCAGCTCTGCCTCTGTCCAGAGGAGGGACCAGAGGACGTACCTGCCTCACCACGTACATTTACCATGCTTTGAAAGTGGAGTCTGGACARTTTGGGCTGGATCTGGCCATTATGAGGTGGGAAAAATAAGCTCATAATGTGAGCGCTCCGGGTGCTCACGGCACTCACGTCCAGCTCACTCTGCTGTTCTGTGTAATTAGGATATGACAGAGAGAACGCAGGAAATCAGCTCCAAATGCCCCCCTGGACCTGAGGGATGCTGGAAATTGCAGATTTGTTGTACCATCAGGGTTAGTGCAGCCTGGTTGCTCCCATTCTGTATCTCATCTTTCCTGTGACTGTCTGATGTCAGGGGGTGAGGGGGGCTGGTTTCTGATGGATGCTCCCAGGAAAACGTAGCACAGCAGACCTTGGGGAAGAGGATCTACACGGACCCCCAGCCCAAGGCATGGGGGCAACAGGGAGGGTTCTGAAGGCTCCACTGGTATAAATTCAACTGGCAATAATGAGAAATTAGCATCAAATTGCAGAGTGGACTCAAGAATCTTTCCTGGACAGGGTGTTTATGCAAAATATTCCATCGAGGGCTGTGYGTGGCCACGGAGGGCAGCTGCCTGCAGGAGGGGGCAAGTATTTTGTTTTGATCTGAAAAGGTGGGATCATGGACTGAGAGCAGCCCTGGMCTGTGTCTCATCAAAAGGCTCTGCRGAATTAACAAGACATGCAAATGTATGCAAATTCCACTTTTAAATATAGAGGATTTAAACATGCTAATTAGATGCATATTAATTTTGTAAACAGACACATTGTCTGATCCGCAGCAACGGTTTCTCCATTCTTTTGATATAGGGAAAGGTTTGTGCGAGCTTYACTGGTGGAGGAATCAGAGGCAGAAATGGAAAATGGCGCTGGAGATGGCAGCTCTGTGCCCCAGAACCCGGGAGAGGCTGGGAAAGGTTTGAGCAGTGACCGAACAGGAGCGTGAATGGAGAACGACACAGAGCAGGAAAACTACCCTTCATACACCAGGGAGGTGCTGAATGGATGGAAARGCAGAAAAATTTCCAAAATCATGAAAGAAAGTTCATTTTAAAATTCTTTTGTGCTGGAAGTGCGTGCAAGAGAGCAGCCAGCTCATGGTGAGGGACCAGAGGGGACATCAGGGGCGACACAGGTTTGATGCTGTGGCTCCCAGCAGGGACCAGCGTTGCCTCACCTGGCTATGACAAAGAGCACGCAGCTGACCCCCAGGTAGGCGAGGAGGATGTACATCCAGATGTCGGGGGAGAGGGGGTTGAGGAAKGAGAACACGCTGGGGTTGGTCCCRTTRGGCTTCCGGTACAGGATGCTGACCCCCAGGGTCATGAAGGGCTTGGAGAAATCGATGGCTTTCTCCCGGACGTGGGTGATGGTGAGAGGAGCCACGGCCAGGTCAGCTTTCTGCAAACAGCACAGGGGGAGGGGACACAGGGAGAGAGAAAGGTGGAGTCAGAAACTGAGGTGTTTCCATCCCCTTGGAGGCATCACAGCCCCCGCACAGCAGAAACAGGCCAAAAACCCCCAAAGCGCAGCCCTGGGGTCCCCCCCTCCTGCTGCACCTGTGGTGCACGTTTGCTGTGAAATACAGATGTTGGGGGTATGGTGTTTATTGTGAAATACAGATGTTGGGGGTGTGGTGTTCATTGTGAAACACAGCACGGTCAAAGGGAGATGGTACAGCCTCTGCAGCTTCTGCCCCGACGTGATGAGCTCTTCTGAAATGGTCAGAAAAATCAGATTTTACGGTGTTCTGAAGTGTCAGTGACCCTTGCTGTGCTTGCTCCTTGCCACCAGACTCTACAACAGTGAGCAAGCTGTGTGTAAACTCCGCTGTTGGCAGCAGTGGTTTGTTGTTATTGTCCTTCCTTTCATGGTGGTGCAAGAGGAGGAGGAGGGTGTGGAGGAAGGCCGCTCCAGACAGAGCTGCAGGGAGCAATACTGTGGCAGCATGAGGTAAAAGGTTCAATTTCTTTCCCCTCAGTCATTTCATGATACAACCTGAGAGGCTCAATCTCAGGCAGGAATGCTCRGTGCCTGCCGGGTGGGTGGGAGGGAGGGAGGGATGGAGGTGAGCCCCTCCGAGGAAATGCTACTTAATGATGGACTTCCCATCCCATCCTGCTGGAATGGTCTGAACTCCATGAGGAATTTCAGTWGAGTATATTTGTTATCCTGATCCCTTTTATGAATTGTGATTTTTTCTATTATTTCTGTTATTTACTAATTTCTGTGCTAATTCGGCGAGCGACCACATACACCCTCTTTCTGTTGGTTAAGTGAGGMGTTCATTCCTCTCACTACATATTCATCCAGGTTCTTGAAAAAGCCGCAGGTAAATACATCCAAGACTTCCCCAGTATCACCTGCCTTGCTTGAGCTTTGCAAATCATTCTTTGGGATTGTGAACTTCCGAGGAAATGCAGACACATAAATTACAGCTCCAAAACTGAGCAGAACCTCCCCCCGTGCCAGGAGCCTGAGTGAGATTTATTTAACATCTGGTTCTGAAAATTAAAATTCTGAATTACCCATGAGTGATAATTACCTGGAGATGTAGGGGATTTGTCATTACTCGTGARCTTTAAATCAATACTGGCTGGAACAAACTTTGCTCCAGCAGGAACTGGGGATTCACCGCATGAACCGGAGCAGATCCCGGGCCTGCRCCGGGGGTGAAGGTCGTACTAATGGTCCTGTCTGACCTTGCAACTCTGTGATGAAAGTCAGTGCAATGTCTTTAAACAGGGGAATCTGGGCCTTTTACTCTAAGAAGAATCTCTACATGAACTTTTTTCCATTTACACATGTGTAAACGGACACGTGTGTGTGTGAGTGTGTGTGTGTGTGTGTGTGTGTGTGTGTGTGTGTGTGTGTGAAAGGGCCACCCTCTCCAACAAGTGCAGCCTCAGAGCTCCTGAACAGAGGAGCTCCAAGAATTATGCAACAAGGGTGAAAATGACATATTTTTGTTCTAACATGGTTCTCCAACTGTGCCCTGGTTGGTTCCCTCTCCTTCTCACTTTCCAAATGGAAATACATCTTTAAATCACCTTGGCACAGAGAGAGCCCATTTCGGTCACTGGCATTTGTTAAAACTTTGGGAAAACAGGAACAACGTTTTCCCAGTGAGCCTGTTGTGCCAGCTGTGGTTGTGGTGACACGGATGGAAGCTGAAGGACAGTGGGCTTGGACGTGGACGGGCAGTGGTGGCTACTCAGCCTGAGCTGGGGATGTTCTGCATCCTTGGGACCATCCTGGCAGGTTTGGAGCTTGGCTGCTCCCACCACCTTACAGCACACCTGGAAATTTTGGCTCAGCACTCCCCAGAGTCACAAGGCAGAAATGGCAAAAGAAATGCAGCATTTTCACTCCTCCATCACTTCTGCGTGGGTGTCCTGACTCACCAGGGAAAAGCGAAGGAGATGTTGAAGGATTTGGCTACGGGATTTTCTGAAGGAGGGAGCAAATGAGCAGTTCTGTGGTCAGAGCTCGCTGGTCATGGCCAGGCTGAAGGATCCTCGGCCAAATTTGTCAAAATGACACACGGTGAGCTAAAGGACAGCCCAGAGTTTGTGCTTTGCCACGGAAAATGAAGAGGGAGAAATCTGCATGGACGCCCAGGGATGCAGCTGCTTTTAGTGCAGAAATAAAATTTTACTGTGTCACTCCAGCAGCTCCTGTGATGTGCTCCCAGCCCCGTGTCCTTGCAGGGAATGTCACACACAGGCAGGACAGAGCACAGATTCAGGAGCCCAGGCTGGGGTGTGTCCTGAGCAATTAGAGGCAGCACAGGGCTGCACTTCCATATCCTTTTTATCAATGCAGATTTTTCTGAAGGTGGCCTCTAATTAAGGGTTTGCTGACGGAGAGGATCTAAATCAAACCCACCAAGGGTGAAGCTTTGATTTGTCGTGCTCTGACATTCCAAACTGGGCAGTCAATTACCAGACTCYGGCTGCTTCCTTCACTCAGCCCTGACTCTTGTGCTGTTGCACAGTCAGGTGGGTTTTATTAAAAATGAGGAATTAGAGCAAGTGCCAGTGGTTTAAAGACCCTTGTTCAGCAAAACCACTTAAGCACACACCTCTGTTTTACTGCAGCTCACACACCTTCCAAGCCTTGTGCCTGTTCTTAAGTGTTCTGCTGAATTGGGGCCAAAAAGATGAAATTTGCCAAGGCAGCTACACATCAAACACAGACACTTCTCCAGCACACCTCGAAGGGTTTAGATCTCCTCATTCACCCACTTAGAGCATTTCACTTGGCTGGAACGGTGAGTTCACYGGGCGTTCAGCACAGGGATGATTGCATTTGCTGCAGAGATATTTGGCTTTTGTCAGAAAATGCCAAATCTTACTCCAAGTTCTCAGCTATCAGTGGGATGTGGCCTGTGGGTCGGGAGAGCTCTTGTGCAGCCATGGTCACTGTGGGAATCCTGCAGGGCCCAAACTCGGCTGGAGCCAACCCACAGGGGGTGGCCAGTCACGGCAGAGCTCACCAACAGCATAAGCACCAAGATAAATATTTATTCAAGAAAAGAAGCTGCCTCTGTGCTTATTTTGCCAGTCTGCRTTAGGTATTTACATAAACTAATCATGTGTGTGTTGCCTGAGAGACAGAAATAGTGTGTGTTTTACTGATTTAATTGTTATCCAGGTCTGGCGGCATCMACATCGTCATCCCTCAGTCTCTCTTAACACTGCCAGGGCTGGGGCTTCTGCCTTGGGTCCCATCTCTGTCCCCTCCCTGCTCTGCTTGCTTGGCTGCCATGCCCTGCTCCTGCTCCCTGTCCCCACAGCCTGCTGGGCTCACACCTGCACCTCCCTGCACCTTTCCCTGCAGCGGAGCAGCCCTGGGTGTGCCGGGGCATGGGGGACGAGGGGCTGCGCACAGCCAAGGCAGCTGGGCTCTCCTGCAGGGGCAGCTGCTGGGGAAGGTGTGGGAGTGCTCTGTGAGAGCCCTGGGCCTGCCCAGGGGTAGGCAAGGACTCCCTGGGAGCAGGGATGCTCAGGRAGAGGAGGGTCAGTGTCAACTGTCTGACTCCAGCTCTTAATGGCTGCTCTTGCAATCTCGGTCCTAATTTAGACACAATTTTTGTCAATGGATTTGTTCAGTATCAGCAGTGAATTAAGAACAGATGTCAGCAGGGAAAACCTAGCTGTGAGCCAAAGAGGAGGAATGAGGGCCGTGAGGTCCTGTTGGGGCTTTTATAATCTTCACTTTAAGGAAGTTGTTCAGAGCTGGAACTGCCATTAATTGTACTTGAGGGAGATGAAGGCTGRGGGATCCCTGTGAGAATGGCCCTGCTGTGAGAGACAAGCCCTATCCTACGGATTCCTGGCAGGTGAACCAGGCAGGGAGGGGCAGGCAGCTCCAGAGACACCTGCAGAGGTACAACAGAGAACTCGGGGCTCCCAGCATACACTTCAGTGCTTCCATCACCTGGATCCCTGAGTATGACCCAGGTATGAATCCACCCAATTAATGATCTGAGCACAAAAGGAAAAGCTGTTCTGGCTTATTTCCATCCCTTCCCTAGCACTGGGGTCCCGCAGTGCCTAAACAAAAGGTGGAGGATGCTTCATCCAATGAAACTGCTTTTCCCCTATACTTGGCCCAGTGACTTCCACATGAAGCCCCAATTCATGACACTTAAGATAAAACATGCAGGAGTATTAATGGGGAGCTGACAATGTGGTGCAATATGTATTTCTGCCAGAATTTACTGTCAATAAATGTCCACTTATTGTGAAAGTGTTAAATCAACCGTCAGGAATTGTCCTTAAGGATGGATATTACAACTCCTCCACAGCTACCACTGGCAGGGATTTCCATTTGAAACCCTAGTATTTTCCATATCTGTTTTATTCCCACCTGAAGTTTCAGATTGAATGGCAATTTGATGTGCACTGTCGCAGCAGAAGACAAGTTTTATTTGTGAACAAGTTTGCGCAAAATGTCCAGAACAACTCATTCTGCTGGTTTTATGGGATTCTGCCCAGAAACAATAGGGAAGATTTGCAGGCGTTGCTTTGCCAGACAACTGGAATTTATAAATCAGAACGGATGGGCCACGGCGTGCAGTGGAGCTTTGCTTGTATCGGTAATAATTTCTATGAATAAACATCAATAGCAGTTCACTGTTGCTGAAAGGAGGAGGTTTGGCAGTTGTCAGGCTCCCTGTTTGTTATGAATAAAGGGCTCAGGAGCTTCTCTGCATCACCTGGGTGCGTCAGACCTCCCTGAATACCTGAGTTCAGCTCTCATGGCCCTTCTGATCAAGGCTCCTCTGCGGGAATGGCCGGAGAGGTGACAATAAGCAGTAGACTGTGGTGAGGAGAGAGGCTAGTTCTCCAGGGAATGGGCTGAACTCCTCAAAACGAGTTTTTTTGTGCTGAGGATGAGCAGCAGATGAAAGACAGCAGGGCAGGGATGTTGCATTCAGCTGAATGAGGCTGTTGTCTCTGGATCTGCTGCTGGGGACCTGTCGGACAGGGTMGTGCTGTGGCTGCTCTGATTGCTGTTGCTTTTCCTGTTTATGCTTAAGGCCAGACTAGAAACACAGGGATTTTACAAAGGATCATAGCCCGAGGCATCCCTGCCTGTGGCCAGGCATGTCTGGATCAGAGGCAGAGGAGGTGGAGGATGCGTGACTGCATCAAGCCGGGAGCGCTCGCCGTGTAAACACCGGTCCTGGCGAGGGATTTCCTTCTCGATTGACCCCTTTGATGATGGCACCTTCGGCCCCCAGACACTGCTGTCACACACCCACCTGGGCCACCCCTGCCCAGCTCCTCTGAGGGGCATCTCCAGCCCAGCAAAGGCCWTCCCTAGGGACAGGCTGCCCCTTGCTTTGCCCATCTCCTCTTCTCCAAATTTCAGCCTTGGATCAGGCTGAATTGGAYGATTCCTGTCACGCAGATTCTGCCACTTCCACAGCTCCCAGCCTTTCTGAGCAACAACAATCACCGTTTTAGCCTTTCACTTCACCACAGGAGCACCCCCTGCTCTGCACAGGTTTTTGAGGGAGCCTAGCTCAGCCCACCTGGGTCACAGCAGCTTGGGGGACTCCAGCTCCTAAGCTAAGTGGGTCTTCAGCAACACACTGACTGTCTGCACTGAGTTAATCCTGGCCTGGGTATTTGGACCTCACAAAATCCTGCCTGTTTTATGCTCCCACCTGAATGATTCCAACATGTTTATGAGAAAGAGACACTGAAAATGGAGGAAAGCCTGCCCAGATACCAAACCCTGGGTGTGAGCAGCCCTGTTTTCATCACTACAACTCGATTTGAATGCTGTCTCCAACACTTTTCCTCCTGGGCGTGAAATAAGCTTGAACTTGCCTGTTGCAGAGTGTCCATGGGTTGTGCCTTTCCCCACACCATGTGAAGATGCTGCTGAGGAAGGGCCCATCTGTTTGCAATTTAGCTTTTTAAGGCTTTACACAAACACTGCTATAAAAAGCAATGACATGCAGATAAAGGAACTGATGGCTTCACGTGGGGCCTGGGCAGTGTCATCAGTCCCTGCAGGCACATGCCCAGCCTTGCAGGACAGGGCACAGAGCTGCACCTCAGCATTGGAGTACAACTTGCAGGAAGAGGGCCTTTGGTCCTTTTGTGCTGCTGTGTGCTAATTTGCTTTTTAAATAGTTATCCTAGAAATACTCCAATGCAGGCTGACCACGAATTTCGCATTAGTGAATGAGGTTGCTCCCCAAACTTTCTTCTTGCCTGTCTCAGTTAGCTGACCACAGCTTTGGGAATGGCTGAAGCCTCACAGGACACTGGAAGTGCCATGGTTTGGGCTAAATGACCGTCTGCTTCCTATTCCCTTTGGAGCGCTTTGCTCCCCCCGAGCTCTGCGCTGCAGGGAGAGCCCAGTTCCCGCTCCAGGCCGCGGGGCCGGCGGCAGGGCCGTGTCCCGTGTCCCGGGGGGCTCTGCCGAGGGGCGCAGCCGCCGCTCCGCGTCGGTTCCGATCTGTGTCACACGCATCACTCGGAGCGGCAAGGCACCGGTGCCTTCCGCTGGGACACTGGCACTCGTCTCACTCSGCAAGGCTGTTGTGTAAGAGGCTGTAAAATCTGTAGTTTGAGCTGCGTGGAGTTTTCCAGAAGCAAAAGCACCAAGGTATGTTTGCACTGCTGGCAGTTCGTCCCGCTGTGAGACACAGTCCTGCTCCCCAGGGCTGTCCTTGCCTGCCCTTGCYCTCTGCTCCCCGGGCCGAGCCAGCCGAGGGCTGCAGCGCTCCTCGCGAACTGATTAAGCGTCACTTTGTCCCTATAAGGGACATAATCGTTATCATCTGCATTTTGCAGATGGAGGAAGCATTGCACAGAAGCAACTTGCCCAATGTCATTTAGGGCAGAGAAGGCAGATCTGGAAGCCCAGCCCAGCTCCTGAGCCGCTCGGCTCTCYGCACACCGCAGTGACTCACCCAGCAAACACATTCCTCTCCCATGGAGGTGAGAGCATCACAGCTGCTACGGACAGGGGATTATTTTTGTGCCTTTGCTGCTTAGGCCATGAATTCAGAACGCAGCCAGGACCTGGAGAGGTGGGCCAAGGGCTGCCACACTTGAGCAGGATATTTGGGAGCAGAGCGCTGTGTTGCCTCTCTTGCACTGCCTGTACTGCTGCCTGTGCTGCTCAGGATTCATTTTGTCCTCAGCTTTTCTTCCAGAGACCTTCTCTGGGAATCAGATATTCATAAAAACACCAGCTTTCCTMACCTCCATAACTGGGCCCCTGGGATCACAGGAGGTGCTGGAGGCAAGAAATCTAATTAGGAAACTCAGCAACCTCTGGCCGTGAGTGGCGATTTCAGACTCGGTGATGCTTTGGCGGCTGYGGGAGCAAAGCTGCTGCAACAGGTCCCCTGATTCCTAATGGGCTTTGGGAAGTGGCCATGGAAGGAGAAGTACAGCTGCTGTGTGGCAGAGGGAGCTCTGTGTCCCAGGAGATTTTAGAAAATAAGTTGCTTTTATGGAAAATAAAAAATTAAACTGTCCAGTGCACACCTGCTCCTGCAGTCTGGATGCCTCCTCTGGATTGGGCTGTGTCTGGGACATGCCTGGGGTCCCCAGGCTGCCTTGGTGCTGTGCCCTGGCCCTTGTTTGTCCTCAGGGGTGACAGCAGCTCAGTCTGCCAGCCCAGGACAGCCAGTGTGCTCCGGGCTCGGGGGACGCCTCTTCCCCCTCTGCACGCCCAACCTACGTCCCACTGTGGACAGTACCCAGTGGGGAGCGGCTGTGACTGGAGCCACAGAGCCCCTTTCTGTGCTGTGAGAATGGCCATTTTCAGGAATTCCACGTGAATATTTGGAAGAGCCAGACATAGAAATATTCTTCTGACAACTTGTGTGACACGGAGCCAGGCGGGGTCAGGAACCCGCTGTGGGTATCCCAAGTCAGCGAGAAGTGATACTTGTCCCACCCTGGAGACTCAGCCCTGGGGAGAGCCTGGGGACATCCTGGGGACATCCTGGCACAGCCAACCCACGGCAGCCACCCACGGGCTCACTCACGTGGTCAATGAGCTCCTTGATCATGCCGTTCCACTGCCCCTTCTCATCCTGCGCCCCGTACTTCCCGTCCTCCACCAGCCGGATCTCGTAGGAAAAGCCCAGGATGATGGCCAGCTCCTTCAGGAGGTCGATGCAGTAGCCCTCGAAGCGGTCATTCCCGAATAGGGCCGTGTCCGACTTACGGAACATGACAAAGGGCTCCTCCTGCACAGGGAAGGCAAAATGTCCCCGTTCAGGGTCAGCTGCAGGCAGGGCCACCCCCACAGGTCAGCCCGAGCCGCCAGGCACCGGCTCTCCGGGCAGGGCTGGCACCGTGACATGTTGGGAATAAATTAACTTTGCACAGCACATCAGCTAATTAGCAACCTTGTTTACCCCACAAAATTTAATTTTGTCTCTTCTGAGCAGCCAACTGTTTTCCATTTGGTAGGATTTCAGGGAGAAAAATAACCATTTCATGCTCCGAAAACGAAGTGTTAGAAACAGTAAAAGAGGGGCAGGACAAACTCACCCCCRAGCTGTGCCCCCAGCACCTGCCGTTCACCGCAGGGAGCAGGAGGCTGGTGGGTGAAATCCGGGGCAAGGGAGCTGTGCATGGCTGGGGCCACCCCAAAACATCCCCGTTCAGCTCACATTCCTCTGTGCTGGCACTGCCTCATGGACACGGGGCCCTGCTGCTGTCCAGGGAAACTTTGTGCTGTCTGTTGTGCTTTCAGCTGCCCTGGGAGGGCTGGGGGCGTCTGAACCACGGCAGAGCCGAGCACCAGCACAGCGGAGAGGGAACTAATGTGGTGACCTATGGATGTCTCCCCTCGAGCAGGGTCTGGCAGGTGAAGCCACACAGCAAAGTCCAGAATCCTTTGGTGCCTCTCAGGCTTGGGCAGCCACCGAGGACGAGGAACGCTGGGAGCCCGAGGGAAAAACGTGTGGAGGACAGATGGAAATGGGAAAAGATGGTGGGCAGCAGGCAGGAGCTGGAAGGCAAGGGGAGGGTGAGGCACCTACAGCAGCGAGTCCCTGGCTCAAATCGGGGGTGTCTGCAGGACTCCTGTCCTTGCCGTGGGGTGGCCAGCGAGGGAGGGCCACGCTTTGTGCTGGCAAACGTCTCCCATGGTTTTGCTCATGGATGGGGGGAGCTGGAAGAGGTGGGAGGGGAGGTCTAGACCCCCCATTAGAGCCCTGCTGTGCTGCCCGTTTTGGTGGGGTGCAGGTGCCCTGCTGGGGGTGCCCTGAGGAGGGGGCTTGGCGCCCAGGGTGGGGCTGTGCCAGCCTGGAGGCTGGTGGTGCTTGTCTCACCCCCCAGCTCTGCCCTGGGACCCTGTGCTCCCACGGAGGGGCAGGGGGTGCTCCTCT
Source organism: Amblyornis subalaris (assembly GCA_018881555.1). Classification (NCBI taxonomy): domain Eukaryota; kingdom Metazoa; phylum Chordata; class Aves; order Passeriformes; family Ptilonorhynchidae; genus Amblyornis; species Amblyornis subalaris. Next base: position 2,342,594 of record JACAXG010000091.1, read on the forward strand.
GGCCCTGCAGCAGGGTCAGGAGGGGACGTGGCAGCGCACGAAGCCCCATTTRCAGAGTTCTAAAGCCCAACCGATCACATCACGCCCACGGAGTTTGACTTGGCACGCGCAGCTCGGCTCAATCCCGCGCTCCCCCGCCGCCTCCTCGGCTTTCTGCTCTGGAATTAGTGCTTTGTTTGTGAATCAGCTGAATCTATGGATCTTGATATAAATACGCCGGCTCCAGAGCAGCCATAAAGCACTATTAATTTTGGGAAGCGCTGTAGGGATTACATACATATTTAACAGCCGAAGCACTGAACATTAGGACGCCACTCGCTTCAGTAATGTATCTCCAGGTCTCAAACATTTCCTAGGGGGTAATTCTGAACTCTGTGAACCACTTATTCACGGACTATTTCACAATTTATTACTGAAAATGGCCAGACATCCAATTCACAAGCTCTCTCAGTTTGCTAATCGATTTCTCAGTGAAGGTGCCCTCAATTTCATAACTTCACAGTTCCCATATTGCTTGGGGAGAGTGGCGCTGGCTGCTGGGGTAATATTTCTCTTCCAACAAGTCACTGCAATATGAGCAAAAGGGGAAAAAAATAACCTTTCATGCTTTTCCTTTTAAAGGCTCCTCCTATGGCTCTTCTCTCGTCATTTACAGCAGCGCAGAAGTACAAAGGGGTGTTGCAAATGCAAATAACATCTAGGCTTGTATTTTATGTTTTAGACTCCAGCATACGCAGTGCAATTACTGCAGAACTCGGGTCTGAGCACATTCCCTCCTCCCGCAGGCACGGGCATCCAGGAGAGCCGTGGTTCCAAGGTGGAAACCCTGTGGCACGTGTGCAGGCCCATGGAGCGGCACAATTAATGGGAACTGATATCACCCTGTGCCTTATGTAATTCGTACGTGCTCGCAGAGCACGAGATGGAAATGCTGCCCGAAAAAAGCCTGTCAAAGGCAGATGGCTGACAGTCCCCTCCTGGCTCCATCGTTTTGCATTATGCCATGGCCTTTGAGGTGCAGTGAGTACCACAGCCAGCGCCCAGACAATTCCACAGCCATGGAAATGTTTCATTGGAACAAATGTCGTGTGGTGGATGGGAAGTTCATTARGAGGAGTGGCTGATTTGCAAGGAAAGCTGCAGCAGCATCTGTCTTTGGCTCACTTTCTGCTTCCACTCTGCTAACCCCTTCCTGAGGGATATAAGATCTTTGGTTCCAGCTCTTCTGCCCAGTGTTCCCTGTCTCTGTTCCCCTCTGGGCACTCTCAGTCCTGTTCCTTTYATGRTACCAATCCCCACTATACCAAGTCRCATCCTTTTGGGAAGGGAAGGACATCATGAGGCATCACACTGCTCCAGACTGGGAAATGCATCCCCAGATGGCTCTGTTCCATCTGTGCCTTTATGTTCCCTGAAAACATGGAACACAAAAGGGACAGAAAATGTCCCTAGTAAGCCCATAACTCAGGCCCGGTTTTGGACAGGTTGGCCATGAGCTGATGTGTTTTTTTGCCTCCTGGTGCCACACCACGAGCCCGTGCTGCGTGACAGCCACGCAGCAACCAGTGCCACCAGTCATAATTCATWAACTGGTCAATAAAAACTCATTGCCGTCAGATCCAAGAGTGAATGGGACAACAAAACGCGGTGCAACATTTRGGAGCGGAGCTGGGTGACAGCATCACTCCTCCCCACTCCAGCCATACCTGCCCAGGAGAGGGACACACAGACAGTGTCACAGCTGAGCCAGGGGCTCTGGTTGCTCTTGGTATTCCCTTCTGTCCCRAGAACACTCCTACCTGAGGTGGGCAGTGCYGGCCGGCTGAGTGCCCACGGCTGTGCCACTGCCTGCCCGGGCTCCAGGTGCACAGTGACYGGGGCTGTCCCGGGGCTCAGCACRTGCAAGCCCCCCGCGCCCTCCAGCATGCAGGGGTTGGCAGGGGATGGACCCTCTGGCATGCAGGGATCAGCAGAAGATGGACCCACYTGAAYGCAGRGATCGGGACCCTCCGGCATGCAGGGATCAACAAGGGACGGGGACCTGGGCGAGTAGTGGAAGCAGAAGAGCTCAGCTGGGATGAGCAGCAGCTTCCTGGGCAGGGAGAGCACCCAGGGGGATGAGGGACAGGGCTGGGCAGCCAAAGTGGAGAACCTTGGCCAGGACCGGCAGCCATGGTCCCTGCTGGCCCGTGCCAGCCCTGCTGGCCACCATGTGTGGGCTGGCAGCCTGCTCGGGGCGCTGGCATCGGGAATGCTGTGGGTCACCTCAGTGCAGGGACAGGGAGTCGGGTGCCCGGTGAGCCCAGCCCACAGGCAGGGTCTCTTCCTGCAGATCTGCACCGGGTGCTGTGAGTTTTCAGAGATATGGGATATCCCTGGGATTCGTGGGAGGAGGACAAGGACAGGCTGGCAGTCTCCTACCAGGACCGTGGTGACAATCAGGGATCGGTTGCTCAGCGAGTCCGTGACGTTGGGCCCTCGTCCTTTGGAGATTTCCGTGATGTTCAAACCATCGGAAGGGCTCCATGCTCCAACCTGAAACGAAGCAAACCAAGGTGTGAATCCCCACCTCGCATTCCTCAGCCCCTGCCTCGAATTCCTTGCTTTCTCCCAGCATCCTACTGGCCTGGAAAAGGGAGCTTCCTTCTTTTGTCTGCAGTAAACAGCAGCAAAACTGCAATTACCATGTAATCCGTGAACCCTTCAGCTGCAGGTCGCTCCGGGGGCACTTGTTCCATAGTCCCTGCACTGCTGCAGTGGATGGATACTGGGGGGACCGGAATTTAGGGGTTGAATGAACGAACAATTTGCAAAGGCACCGCACAGAGCAACAATCAAACCACACTAAGAGTCAAATCTGGGCAAGGATAAAGCACAACAAAAGAAAAATAACCACAAATCTWGAGTTCATTTTCTTTCTTTTCTATTTCCGCACAGATTTGCTTTGGTGGGGAGGATTAAAACCGACTCGACCAGCTCTGCAGATCCCTGGTAGGGACCATTCCTGCTCTCTGTGCCGTGGCAAATCAGCTGGAGGTTTCTAACACATCCCCTGGCAGGGTCCTGGACCCCCCTTCGGGGAAGCCCCCGCAGTGGTGGGGTCTCGGTCCTGGCAGCAAACCTGGAGGAGGGGAGGGCAGCAGCCCTGCCCAGGCACGGCACAGGCACACCAGCTCCATTTCAGGTGCCCTGTTTTCTCAAGCCGTCAAATTTAATAAATTATTAGACTTTAAAGAARTCTATTGATCCAGAAATGGCAAAACATGTCTCTATTTAAGGGAGTCATCATGGCAACGCTAAGCCTGTTAACCTGATCTCCACGGTGCAGGGGAGGCTTTGGGACAAACTTTGAAGGCAGGAGTGGCTAAAGGACTGTGACGGTGAGATAAAACATCAGGAAAGCTGGAGGAATGTGGGAGTGCTGCCAGCAAATGGAGCAGGGTGGCCACAGASCCAGCCTGACAGAGAGAAAAAAACAAACCCCACCTGGAAATGGGAACAGAATGATCCATCTGTAGGGTCAAACTGCAAGGTGGGACTCGGAGAGAAGCCAAAGGCAGCCAGCTCAATCCACCAGGGAGCCAGCAGCTTCCCATCTTTTATTTATTGCTGTTTTTAAGATTCTTCAGCCTCTTCAGCAGTCCAAGGGGAGAACTTGGTTTTACTGCAGCCCCAAAAAGAGACTTTGTAATGAGCAATGCTGCCTGGCAAAAAAATTGTCATAAATTCTAGAAGAGTTTCCACGAACTTTGTGAAAGGCTTTAAATATTTCAGGTAAAACCGAAGCAATCCCCCATCTCTGCCTTGGATCACACAACAGCTGCAATGTCAAAAATTATTATTATTGTGGATGGGAAAAAAGCAAGTCCAAGAGGCCCCAGTTTGCTGCACTGCAGCCCCAGTCACTTCTGCCTTGCTACATTTTCTTTAAGAAAATTAAATGCATGGCACTTAAGACTAAATTAATCCATTTAAAATATTTTTAAAAAGGAAGAAAAAGGAAAAAGTGCATTAAGAGAGCTGTGTGAGTCAGATAGTCAAACTATATGTAATTAGGATTTGGTAATACTCCTGTAATCCCTGGAACATCCAGAAGGTATGAGGATCAGGGGTTCAATCCTAAAGCTCAACAAACATAAGCTGTGATACATAATGCACAATCCGGGTGGGATTTGTTTGTAGTTTGGCATTTTGTTAGTTCAGATTAACTATTGACARAATTCCAGCTTCCACAGAGATTTGACATCGATACTTTAAAACCCCTCTGGAGCTGACACGAAGCTTTCAGAGAAATAATAGTGGGAACAGTGAAATCTCTGAATTATTGGAGACAAAAGGTGACGGGGTGTGCAGGGGACGCGTCGAGGTTTGGCAGCTTCCAGTGGGCTTGATGTGACACAGAACTGCAATAACTCCAGCTGGTGCCAGCTCTGCTCAGCACACCTGAGGGGTGTTGGTTTGACAGGTGATACTGTGGCTGTGCTTAAACATTTGGATTCACACGGTATCAAAGACTGCCACGTTTTCTATTACCTGACCAACACGGCTCTCCAGCAGTGCGTCGGCGCTGCTGGGCTTCAAAAAGATGTGTTGTTATTTTTGGGTTAGACTCCATAAACAGAATATTTTGTAAAAAAATAAGGCTACAAATGTCAGCTCCTGCTCAGTTCTCGTGAGGCAGCGGCGTCTTCCCCAGCTCCCTCCTGCCTCCTTCCTCAGTCGCAGCGAGACTGAAGGTCACTGGGTTGATTTGAAACGTTTTCTTTATTCCACATTTGACACCAAAACCTCCCCAGCAGGAGAGGGCTGTGGTGACCTTGAGCTGTGTCACCTGAGGCACYGAGCTGCTGCTGTGGTGGGAAGGTGGCAGCCATCCATTTCAAAGCCCAGGAAAAACAAACGGTGAGGAAGGGGGATGGAGCACGGGCTGGCAGGTCCCAGGAGCCTCACGGGGCAGGATCCATCCCTTCCAAATGGAGGGTTGATCCATGGCTGCCTCCGGCCCCGGGGCTGCCTCCCTGTGCCGAGCGATTAATTCCCTGGACACGTCCCCTGTGCTCRCGGGCCGTGCACGGGTAATTGAAATCCCTCCCTGCTGCCAGCCGGGTGTCCCACGGGCACARAACCTGTCACCCTGCCCAGGGGGACAGAGCCAGCACCGTGCCCGGCTGCCACAGGCACCTTGTACCTGTCGGGAAGCAGACTCTGCTCTAGAAAGGGCCTGGCTGCCCTGCCAACTTCCCCATGTACAGGCGCGAGACACCTGGAGCAGGATGGGGATGAAGGGTCGCTCACAGAGTAGCCAGAATCACAGAATTCCTTGGAAATCACAGCTCCCCGTGCTCCAATCTCTGCTCTCTTTGTCGTYAACCAGCTGATCTCACCTTGAAACTTGTGTTCTGAGGGCTTTAAGGCTGTGCATGCTGCCTTTTTATTTTATGGGGTTTTTCTGAGTAATTGAAGAAAAGGAAATTAAATCCCCAGGAATACCCAGGATCAGATTTGCACATCAGCATCGTATTACTGTGCCCAGAGGAGATTTGCACTGATTTGGAGGATCCAAGGCTGCAGCCTTCAAGCCCTCGACCCTCGTGACACCCCCAGCCAGACAGKCAAGACAACACGTGGCTTTTTTCCTTATTGTCTCTTAGATAATAAACGAAATACCCGCTGCATCCTCCTGCAAAATCGGGCTGTAATAAACTGGGGCCATTCCCAAGCCTTGGGCAATTTCTTASTGGGAAATGACACCAGATGATGATCTCCAGAGCTGTGGTCTCCTTAGGGAAAAACTGAGGGTTTGTGAGCCAGGCCAGCAAGAGGGAGTGGGATAGGCCTTATTCCTGCCTGCTCTGGGCAGAGAGGGGTTAATGGATGCTCAGAAAGTTTCTTCTGCCTCCACTGTCCCAGGAAAGTGCCACAAGCACTTCTTGCAATCTGTAATCCCACGCACTGGCTTCAGGGCGAGTGAGTCATGGCTGAGGCGTGGAAAAGGATCTGAGAAATCCCACAAAGTGAATATCCTTTTATATAAACCCCAGAAACCTGGAATCAATACAACACCAACCATTTCTCTGTTGCCTCAGCACCAGCATTTTCCTCAGCCACATGCAGATAAGACAAACCCTGCCTACCTTTTCAAGGCCGTCTTCTTTGAGGCTGATGATATCCAAATCAAAATCCGTCCGTAAACCACTGGTTTTATTAAAGACAATTCGTCCCGTTAATCCTTCCCATTGGGCCTGTGGAAGGGAGAAAAAGTAGGAGGGCTGTTACTTAGTATCATAAATAATCTTTTGCCCTCCACTGTATGTTCTTTTAATTAGTCCTTATGCTGGTTCTTTCTCCCTAAAGAGCCTGATTAATTAATAATCCCTCCGTCACTGCTCAGACTGCAGAAGGAGCTGGAGATTTCCTTAACTCTCTTGCAGTCCTTGCTACAATTTCTGTTCGCACCTTTTGTGTTCACCAGCTGTTGCAGGACGTGATGACTCAGTAGAAAACCACTTGCATTTATCAGGGCATCCTTGTGTGCTACGTTTATCCTTGTAGTGCTGATAAACGCCGGCTGCTCTGTGCACGAAACCTGCTGGCGCTTCCAAGGTGTGTGGAAACTAAAATGTCATGAATGCTTCCCTCTGTCCTTCCAGATGGAAAGTGGAGCAGAAGAGGCCAAGAACTTGTCCGTGCAAGCAGGATCAGTGGCTTGAAAACAGGCACAAAACCTGGGGGTGCGTGCTGCCAGTGCCCCACTTCAGTTTTTGGCAGTGTAAGGATGGGGCAGGTGCCCACTGGGGCTGGGGACATCCCGTTCCCAGAGATTTTCAGTGCTTGGCTGGCCGAGGTCCTGCACAGACTGGTCTGACTGGGGAGCTCGTCCTGCTCTGAGCAGGAGCTTGGGGTAAAGATGTCTAAATTCAGTTCCACCAAATTACTCTGAGGTCTTGTTTCTTTCCCACYGTGCACTTTGCAGCACTCCCAGAGTGAATCTCTCTGATGCAGGAGGTGAGAGAGCCACCAGTGCCAGGTGCTCTGTGTCAGCAGAGCAGGAGCTGAGGGACAGCGAGGTGTCCGATGCCTGGGGACAGTTCTGGCTGTGCTGTAGCCTTGTCCTGAGGAGGATGCTCCCGTAGGAATGCCAGGCTGCTGCCGTGGGTTGCTGCTCTGCCATCGCATCCCAGCCGTGGGGAGCTGAGCCTCGGGCTCTCTCCCCTGAGCAGCTCCTCACTGGGAAATGTGTTTCCTTTATGGGTGGGGGAGCTTGAAACATCGCAGTGTGATCAAGGTGGCATAATGTATTCTCGGGGGGCATAACTGGCATTTCTCCCGGTAAATACGCCCCTCTGGCTCTCCCTCATTAATTCCTGAGCAGCAGTGACAGCCTGCTCCCAGCCTCGCCACCCTGGAGTCCTGGGAAGGCTCGCGTTTGCTCACTTGGGCGTGCAGGTGGTTTGCCTGTGGGACGCGCAGCCCCCCGGGAGCCAGGGAAAACACGGAATGTTCGACGTGCCCGAGCGGAGCGAACACAGCTGCGTGCCGAGCCCTGCGGCTCCCGCGGGGCTGCGGTGGGAGCACCGAGGGGCTGCTCCGTCCCGGGGGGGACAGCGCATCCCCCGCGCTGCTCTGGCTTCACAGGAGTTGGGAGAGAGCAATTCCTGGGTGCTCTGGTTGCAGCAGGGAGGAAGCTGGTCCCTGCAGCGGGCTGACACCGTGCCAGGGAGGAAAACAACAGGCAGGCGCTGGAGTGTGAGGAKYAGGGCGATTTGCAAAAGGAGCCAACCCAACAAATTATTTACACTCTGTTTTGGCAAGCAGCTGGAGCGGTGCACTGCAGAAGGGAACAAGGCATGGGCGAGGAGAGAGAGGCAAAGAGAGAGAAGATATTCCATCCTCTGTGCATATTAAGAGAAAAGTTCAGTCTCTCTCTGCAATGGGAATGACTCTTCCATTCTCCTCCCTTGGATCCATGTGCTCCAGGCAGCTCGGGCAGTGCCAGGTGGGCACAGTCATCAGGTCAGGGATGGATCTGCTGGGGTCAGCAGGTGACACGGCAGCACAGACCACAGCAACGATTAACAACGTGCTCTACTCTTCTGTTTGAAAACTTCAGGGGATTTCATACCCAACCTTTAAACGTGGCCCAGTTATTTAACCAGCTCGGCAGCCAATTCCATGACTCGCCATGGGAAGAGCCACAGGGACTTGGGGTAAATAAGAGGTTTATCACAAAGACAGCTCTGGTAGGATTTGCAGTGTCTCCTTGCAGCACTGCCTTCGTTTTTCCTTAGGTGAGGTCTCCTTTTTTCAGACAGAGCAAACCCCTGGGTATGTATGCAGGRGTGTGTGCTGGAGGTCATTGGCAGAGCTGGTCCCTGTCCCTTGGAGCACCCACTGCTCCTGACACCCCACTCTGAGCCAGCTCGAGGCCTTAAGCCAACAAATAATTCCATGGGCTGAACAGAGAAATGACTGAAATCACAGAGGGAACGAAGCTGCCCCCTCACTCCCTGGCCCCTGCTTGCTGAATCCCCCCTCTGCCAGCRCCATTCCTTGGCACCCAAGCAGGAACATGCCACACTGCCAGCTCGGCCCTGGGGCTCAGAGGCACCGAGTGCCCTTTGTGGACCCCCAAAAATGCTTCAATAGAAGTCAAATGGCTGTTGCTCAGGTAAGGAACAGCCTCAGATAGAGTGGTCCAGCTGCTTGGAGAGGCCAGGACCAGTTTCAGGGACACATGGGAAGTTTCAGCTCCTCAGGGATGTTTCGGCGTGGCTGCACAGGTGTTGTTTGGAAGGCAAAGACAGGATTTTTCCTTTCTGGCTGCATTTTGCAGCCTGGTGTGTGTCTGTGCTTCCCTCCAGTTGTACCTGCCCGGGCAGGGGGACTTTTTCCAACACCAGACCTGCCAACCCTCCACCACCCGCCCTCACCCCCCCCCCCCCCCCCCCCCCCCCCGGCCGCGCTGCTCCTGCCAGGGTACACTCGATGGTCACGAGCTTTTACCTCTTTTATGAAGTTCATGAAGCGGCCGCCGAACCTCCAGGCCTTGTGGCGGTGGCACTGCAGGGAGTTCACGGTCATCTGCGGCGCGCGCTGGTAGCAGACGGACACCACGTGCACCGCGTCGTACAACAGGGCCGCGTCTGTCTAAAGGGAACGGGGACAGCGTCGGTGGCCCTGGGGCGTCCACGGAGGAGGTGGAACCCCCTCCGAGCTCCCCCCTGCCAGCCCCAGGGTTTCCCTGTCCGTGCTCCCTGCTGACCATCCCTTGGCTGACCGTCCCCGACCAAAAGSTCGGGGTTCTGTCAAAAAGCAGCGATGGTGGAAGTGTCGTTTGTCTGGGAGCAGCTMCTCGGGTTGTTCCTTGCACATTTCCTGCTGTGGTGGCAAAGAGGGAGGCAGTGACTTCTAAATGTAGAAGGTAGTAACAGAGTTTTCTTATTGAGTCTGTTTTGTMTGAGTGTAAAAAAAAACCTGTACGAGAACATATTTTCCACACTATTTTATACATGGGAAAATAAGAAACAGAGATGTTTGTGGGCACACAGTTTTCCAAAAATGACCCAAACTGTCACCAAAATSAGGACCTCATGGATTTTTAACATATTCCAGCATTTCAGTGATTTGAACTAGGGAGAACTTCTTTTTTCCCCCATATAATGTGATGATTTTAGATTCAATTTGAGATGCCCCATCTCACCTCCAAACACTGATGAAGAGAATTGGATTTATTTTTCACTCTGATGTGGTAAGGCCTCCTAGTGAAAATACATTATTTGCTGGCTTCACAGAGCCACGAAACAGATGCGAGTGTAGCAGCAGCGTAATAAAACACAATAAAACAAAATAATACAGCAAATAACTGAGCAAACATCTAACAGGACGTAGCCATGGAGAAAATCCTCCAGCACTGGCAGCCATCCCTGTGACCTTCCCTCAGCCACCAAGCATGAAGAGCAGGAGCCCAACCTGCATCCGTGGGCGGGTATGGACCACAGCAGGAACAKGTTTGTGAGTTTGGAGCTGGGGGAGAGGGGGGGGTGTGAGGATATGTCCAAACGATTTCATGGTGCATTACAGACTGTAATGCCCAGCTGAGTCCAGGGCCCCACTGGATGGGCACCTGGCAAACACGGATCAAAGGCAGGATCCCTCTGAGGAAGCAAAGAGGGTCTGGGAGGGGAGGCAGCGTTGGGGGACCAAGCCCTGCTGCAGGCATGGGATGGCTGGGGAGAGGCAGGAGCCTGCAGGAGAATGGGGGTTTCTCCTCTAACTACAAAAAGAACAGGAGGCATCCGAGAAGCCATTTCAAGGTGAAAGTCTGGGAGGCTTTGCCACTTTGCGTGGCTGGTTCTGGCAGATCTAAAGGGAGAGGGAAGGAGGGAGCCAGTCAGCAATTCCGGGGGTCGGAGACAGCCTCGCAGGGAAGACAGATGGGCGAGCAGGTGCTGTACCTTCCGAGCAGTAACTCAGCGGAGCAGAGCTGCCATCAGACCCTAAAAGGAGTCATCAAAGCTGTAGCACAGCCCATCTCTGGGCATTGCTTTGGCACTTCCCCCCTGCATCGATCTCGGCGAAGTGCCTGGCCCAGCCCGGCCGTGTGCTGTGCTCCCAGCCCGGGGAGCCCATGTTCTGCTGCTGGAGCCCCTTGGGACAGGCCCTGSCTACCTGCCTTGTCCAGTGGCAAATCTGTTGGCAGCTGGGCCTGAGCAGGAGCATTACCACAGCAGTGGGGTGTGGACTTCACCCCTGACTTTGAGGGACAGTTATTAAAGAGTGCAAGAAAGTACCTCGGGGCAGATGCCTGGGATGAGCTGTTAGTGGTACAAGAACCAATAAAAGCAGCATTTAGGCTTTAATGCCTTCCCTAGCACYCTGCTCTGCCTCCCAGACCCCCGTGCCCTGTTTGAACTGCCCGTACCATCATCACCCCATCAAGAAGCCCCAGCTCCGCCTTGGGCGCCGACTGCAGCCGCTCCATGGACCACTTCTCGATGATGGAGGACACGTGCGGGTTCTCCACGTTGAGGATCCGGAAGCCGGTCAGGTTCACCCCCGAGTAGCGGTATGGTTCTAGGTCTAATGCATAAAGATCCTTAAAAGAGAGAAACCGGTTTAAACATTTTGTTTAGCTTTGTTTTGTTTGAGTTTTCTGCATCGGTTCATGTCTGTGTTTGGAGTGAGACAGCAGAGCTCGCAGAAGGTGGGAGGGAGGACATATCCCTCAGGAATTCAGAGGATTGTGCTGTCTGGTGCTGTCAGTCRCTGCTTGCAGAGGCTTGTAGGTGTTGGTGCAATTTGGGTGCCGTATGTGCAGGTTCCCCCACACGCAGCAGAAGAGAACTCCTACCAAAGAGCCAAAGAACTCACTCTCTGCGTGAAAGGGGCAAGTGGATTGTGGGGAGAAAACCAGAATCACTGCCTGTGACCCCAAAAAAGAGATTTGTGACCCAGGGAGGGAGGATAAGGCAGAGCTCCTGTATCTGAAGCTCCCACAGGCCTTTCCACGGCGGATTTGCTGGCAGTGCTGAAGCCCACGGGGTGCTGCAGATGACAGAGTCACTCTGAATGCAAAACGCCAATTTGCAGACTATCAAAGAGGAACTAAGACGCATTTCTTGACATTCCGACCAGCCTACACAGTCTGCAGATGAATGAGGGTGCCCTTTATACGATGTAAAAAGCCGAGAGCCAGGCAGTGCTCAGATCTGCTGGCTGCTGGCCCGCCAGCACTGCTTGGCAGACAGTGAGGGGCACTGGGGGACCACTGGGGGAGCACTGGGGGGGCACTGCTGTGGTGCAGCTCTTGGCTTTCCAACGCCTGAACATCAACTCCAGCACTCAGGAACGAGTCTGAGCAGTTTGGGGTTAGACAGCGTGGCAGGAGCAGGTGGCCACTGATCGGCTCCCCAAAGCCAGGCAGCTCACCTGAGGGGGTGAGGGAGGGAGTGCGGCGAGATGGCACTCAGGGGTGGCTTGGCTAATGGGAACCATTTGTTGGATGGGACATATTTAATCAGCCTTTATCCTGAACCATTTCTGCAAGTGTTTCATGGCAGTAAAATGTGGGGAGGCGGAAAGGCAACACCGCAAGTCTTCTGCAACAGAGCGTGGGGGTGAATGTGTGACATTCATTGCTCTCACAAGGGCTTGTAAAAAAAAGGTTCAGTGTGAGATGTTGGGGCTATGGCTGTGCTGGGGCTRTGCTGTGTGCTGGGGCTGTGCTGTGTGCTGGGGCTGTGCTGTGGATGGGGCTGAGCTGTGGGACACAGCTATGCCATGGGGCCACCCGGCCACAGYGTCCACCTGCCCATGGGGGCCTGGTGAAGTCCTACACACACTGCCCCAAGCAAAGCAGAACACAGCAGCACTTGCCAGCAACTGAGACATCATTCTCCGTAGGGGAGGGAGGATTCTTACAGCTGTTTTGCTTTAATAAGCTTTGGGGGTTTGATCTTTTCCGTAAGCCTGGCCCCGGCCCCTGCAGCCCCAGGGCTCGCTGCTGATGGATGCAGTGCTCAAATGTGCAGGTGCAGCAGGGACCACATCATTAATCRCCCCACAATGGAGGTAGAGACTTGGGCTTTTGGTTTGTTTTTTTCCCCTGAAAAATTGCGAGTGCAAACCTGCACGTTCCGCTAAAGGGCACTGTGAAAGCCAGGCCACAATGTTGACTTTTAAATGACTTAAGGGAGCTAAGGGCAAATACAGTGGTTTGACCTCAGACAGGTGCTCCTGTCTCTGGCTGTGAGGGGGGACAGCAGTCCTGTGCCTGACCCGCTGAAATGGATCTGTTTCTCCAAGGTTCATTCTCAATCAGACACTTCCATTTGTATTCCAGAAATTGTTGTGAGGACATAATTTTTGGTTGCAAAAGCTGATGATTTCCCCATCARAATGCGACTGCATGTGACAAATCTGATCCCCTGAGCTGCAGACCCCATGGTCTCTGTCGCCCAGCTGTCAGACCACCAGCCCTGGCCACCTCTCAGATCTCATCGGTATTTTGGTTGTTGTCTCTGCCCTGCTGCTCCCCACTGACCCTTGCTTTCACCAAGTTCCTATAGAAACCGACCTCCCCTCAGGTCCCTCCTCGATTCCAGTTTAAATCTCAGCTGCAGCCTGATTTATCCCCTCCTGGAATCAGAAGATAATTCAGAATATCAGCTGAGTGTCAGGACGCAGGGAGGTGTGGATGGGAATCATCAGATCAGTTTCTTCCGGATTTTCTGCTCCTGCACAGCCACAAATTGAAACATCTGGTTCTATTTTCCACCTCATCTACATTCCCTTTCACTCATTATTTTCTGTACTGCAGATTAATTCTCCCCTCCACCCTGTATTTTACTGTCAGTGTTGCTGTGACACTCTCCCCCCTCCCCAGTTAGCCCCGCCTGGGCTCCTCGGTGGTGGGAGTGATGCTGAGGATGGATCCACAGCGGGAAGCTGGAAAGGTGGGTCTCCAGGAAGGGCATTCCTGCCTGCTGCCCAGGGGTGAGGTGTCCCCATGGCTCTGCCCGGGGACCTGGCGGGGGGGGATTGGCTGTGTCTGCAAGGACTCGTTTTACAAACTGCTGAGACACCCCAGAAGTGTCTCAGGGGKTTAGGGGTGCTCCCTGCAGGGACTTAGGATGTACAAGCTGTGCGTGCCAGAGAGGAGGGCTTGGCAGAGTTCCTCCTCTTCCTCCTCCTCCTCCTGCTCCTCCTCCTGTGGTGGAAAAGGCTGATGGGGCTCTTCATGCTGGAGTCAGTGAACTGTAGTCGTGCTGCCTAGCAAAATGTTGAAGCATTTCATGCCAAGTGTTGATACACTGTGCTCAGTATTGACTGGGGACCTTTTAGAAACATTCAGTATAACATAATAGACTAATTCATTAGCACCCCATGGGTCTCGTACTGGGGAAGCTGAAGCACAGGCATTGCAAGCTAGGAAAACATTGCCTTAAGGAATGACAGATTAAAATATCTTTCCCATGATATAACTGTTATTTCAGGAAAGTGGCATTAATTGTGATTGCTTATCTATTAATTTATTATAATTCCTCTTTTCCCACCTCCAGGCTGTACCTACACATGAAATGTACTCCAGGCTCAGCTGGGGCTGATTAATAGGAGGTTATCTGGGAAATGCTTAAAGCTGCCTGGAATAGATAATGGCAGCAGGGGTAATTAAAATGTCTTTTGCATTTGAAAAATAAATTTTTGTAGTTTTTAAGGGTTAGTTTAGTCTGTTTCTTTCCTAAAGGCAAAAAGATAAACTGGATTTTCAAAATCACACAAAATTCAACAGTAGACTAGACAATAGCATCTTAAACGGAGACAAAAGTGACCCTGCCAGGAGAGCCAAACGCCTCCTGGAGCCAGAGAGGAACTGGCCTGTGTTTAACAGAGGGGAGCTAATGTCAGGCTGAGTTTTCCTCCTGCAAAATAAACCTACAGGACTGAAGCCTGGGCCACAGCAGGGCTGCTCCTGGCTCCAAAGGGGGTCCTGGGTGCTCATCCCCAGCTCCTGCTGAAACAGGGCCCCACCAAATCCTGCGGGGGGGCTGCAGCCTTGCACACTCCCTGTGCTCRTCACCAGTGCGTGGGGAGCTGCACYAAAATCAGAATGACTGGGAGGSAAAATAAAACCAGAACCCACAWCTGTGCACTCCGGAGCCACTCCACAGGAGTGACCTGTCCCARGGCAGGGCAAGCAAGAACTGACATCTCTCAGGCTGAGCGCCTGGGCAGTGCTGCAGAGCAGAGGAGTTACAGCCAGGTCACTGGGGTCTGACCCTGCCCTGAAGTCCAGCCCTGCTCTCACCCTCTGGTGGGGTCCCAGACCTCCCATTCCCTTGTGTTTCCCACCCCATTGTGGTGCAGAGCACATCAGGAGCAGACACCCATCCCACCCTCCCGCTCCAGCTGCCTCCTCACGTTCCACGCCCCCATCAGCGAGTGTACGAGGTGTGTGCACAGGCAGATACTTTACCAGAGTGGTGAAGATGAAGTGGTAATATTCTGTCATCATCCCCATTGCCATGGCCTTGAGAAAAGCAGGGAAAAGAGGTTAGTAAAGTGGATACAAGAATATAACAACAGCCGTGCAATACCAACCCCAGAGCTGATTGGTAAATGCGGCAGGAGACAGACCCAGAAACAGCGGGGCTGGATGTGGGATTGATCCCGTGGAGCAGTTAAGCACACGCTCGGTCAGCAAGAGGCACGTGCTCAAGTGCTGAGCTGAGCTGTGGTCCTTGAGCCGTTCTGAAATGGTGGCAGAGCCTCAGTGTCCAGCTCCCATGAGGGCTGGTGGCACTTCTGGTCGGCACTGGGTGTCCCTGGATGTGCCAGAACACTGTGGCACTTGGCTGGGCTCATGCAGGGTCCTCTGGGGCCACAGGCTCTGTTGGCACAGCTGTGGGAAAGGGCATGACCTTTCCTTCTCCGGTACCAAACAACGAGCAACCTCACGTGAACCTGTGTGCATTGACCATAAATAGCCTATTCTTGTAATGATATTCTTGTAATGACACATCCATGTAGTGGCTGAGAAGCCAGGTGAAGGCTCTTGGTTTCTGACATGTGTATTTGTGGGGCTCTGCATCCCCCCCTCCAGTGCCCATTTGTGCGGTGAGTACACGGAGCTCCTGTCTCCGTCCCTCCTTCCCGAGCACAACAGCCGGATCCTAATGGAGGGCCTGGTTTAGAAATGGGTCAGCGAATGTGTAGGCACAAGGATGGGGAGTAGGAACATCCCCTCTCCCTCACCACTGGAGATTGTGGTCCTGAGGGCCCTYGGCCAGCCCAGCTCAAGGTTCTCAGCCAGCCCCGACACAGAGCATGGCTCCTGCAGATTGCTGGGATTTGCATAACTGAGCACTGGAGAGAACAGACTGTCCTGGGAGCTCTGTCAGAGGACATTGGCTGAAGGGGCCTTGGCTGGACGACYGTGTCCAGGCCCTGCACAACATGAGGAGGACACGTTTCAGTCTCTGAGAAAGGTCACCTTGAAGCTGGTGGCTGGTGACAGGAGAGAACTTCCCATGGGTTTGGCTGAGATGCTGACTRTGTGAGCATGTTTTCTGGAGAAAACACATGCAAGAGCACTTTAAAATCCCCACTGATGGGAAAGYGACTTCAAGTCCCCCCAGGAAATGTTCGCTTCCCTTGGTTTTCTGCTAAAATTACTAGGGCGGAATTTACCTCCGAGGAAGGAAGTGACAGTCTGAAAAGAAGTGAGATGTCAAAAAACAAGGGAAAAGGAAAGGATCTGGATTGCAAGCCTAGATACTGTGACTCTAGATTGTGATTTCACCCCAGGTTTCCTGCTCTGGAAGTAGCTTTTAGGAAGTCTGGGTGCCGTCCCTGTGGCCATGCACTGTCCTGTCCCCCCATCCCTGCCCGGCTGGTGGGTCCGGCGGGCTGTGCCGTAGCTCCCTCTCTCCTGCACACCCTGGTGCAAAGAGCTGGAGCAGGGAATGGTACCTCAGTATGGGAAGCATCAGCTAGTGATGGGAAACCAATCGAGAGCAGATAATGAGATTCCAGTTCAGGTTCTACAGCTGGATCATTTCAGCCGTAGCTGAGGAGCCCAGACCCGCCGTCAGAAGGAAGCTCCAGCTCCCCAGCACTGGCAGCCTGGGGCAGGATGCATCTGGGTTTGTGGGGAAATGAATAAATGATCATCCTGGTGGATAAGCCACAGGCAGTGTCCAGGATGAGAGCGRGAGCTCTGTCAGAGCTGACAGGCACAGCTGTGCCCTGCGGAGCACGGCGGCTGCTCCGGACACTGYGGGGAAGCCTGGAGCAGAAGTGGAGTGGTAACGAGGGACCAAAACCAAGGAGAACCTGGGGTAGGACGGGAAGGCCTCACAAGCAGGTCTCACTCTCTGAGTTTTCTGCAATGACTCGTTGTCCAAGAGGGTAAAATAATGGATGGTTTGATGTCTGGTCACTCCAAGGGACCCAGGGTGGAGCAGTAGGTGACAGTGTCGTCTGTATGGTTCTGCCAGTTTGTGGGGTGTTACTCATGGATTACTAATCCACGGGATTTTTTACTACTCCAATTTAAAGATACTGCCCAGGTGATCAGTGGTGTGCTGTGGGAGCATGGAACCCTGAATCCCTGGGGAGCAAATCCTAACCAGCTTGATGGTGTGTGCTCTGCTCAGTCAGAGCTGCCTCAGCCAGCACAGGCTGGAGGTGCTCAAACCTTCTGTGTTGTCTGAAGATGTGCAATGATAATCAGTACCAAAGAGTGGAAATTTTAGCACAAGTCTTGTGAGAACCTTGTTGCCATCCATGAGGCTGCACTGGGGTGGCAGCAGGGCTGAGGGACGCTGTCCGACCAAATGTCTGCAGAGCTGGCTGGTGCAGTGACCAAAATGTTACAGAAGGCAAATAATGACAATAAAATACGAATATTACTGATTCTGGAATAAGCATAAAGCTGGAATATTCCTTCCTGGKTTTTTTTGCAGTCCACCATTTTTTCTGTGCATTGCTCTTCTACCACTTGGAAGGGAAGCAGACTCCCCTTCTCCAGGAGATGGCTTTGCCCAGCTCGTACTTTCAGTGGAAAAGAGCTGTTTCACAAGTGAAGGTGGCACCTCTAGACGTGCATTTCTTGCTATGGGTAGAAAAGTGAGGAAAATAGGAGGTTTCTAAGCTTCCTGATCTTCAGCAGATGCATGTGACCTGCAGGTYGTGGTGCACTGCTCTGATCCTGCCCAGTGTTACACACCGGAGTGGACAGGTGTGCATTGACCAGTCAGGCTGTGGTTTGGGTTTGTGCACCTTCCCCGACTCTGAAAATACTTCACAGTATTTCCCTCAGTAAAAATACACTGTTTTATATTGCTAAGCTGAAATTCATGGCTTCAGGTCCTGACGAAAACCACCCAGAAGGACTTAGAGAGACTTGTCTCTCCTGGYCCCCCCTCTCCTCCATCTTCCTCACTCTGCACTGGCAGTGATGAGCCGAGCAGATGGCACAATAAACTATAATAAACTGCATAATAAGTGAGCAGCACCAAACACAACCAGCACGGGAAAATAACTGGCAGGAGACGAGCCCCTTCTATTGCTTCCCATAATAATCCCTCCCAGGCTTTCCGAGTTCTCTGAGCACTTCCCTTCATTTYGCATCAAGCAGGCTGCAGGAGAAGGCTCTTGCCTTGTGCTTGCTTTCTGATCCCTTTGGGGATTTATTTAATCTGTGTGGTGGTGTCGTGCTGGGCTGATAGGAGCAACACTTCCACCAGCTGGTTTTCAGCATCTTTGAGAGARCCTTTTCCTCTGCCTCATATTGACCCCGAAACCCAGAGGCACTCGGGAGTGAGGAGGAGCTGCGGCGAGCAGCAAGAATGCCAGYGGAGGAACTCGTGGAGAAAGAAAGGAGAGAGTCCAAATGAATGGAAAATCACTGACATCTGGCTTAAAGTCCAAGAATTGCAGTGCTGGGGAAGGGACAGAGGATGCTGTCCCTCCCGACTGAGCCTGGCTTGGAGAGCCACAGGTGCCAGTCTGGATGGAGGGGGAAGAGGGCAGAGAGCTGAGGCCGGAGCTGCACAGCCTCAGGGAGAGTCAATTGWCCAGCACCAGCCTGAGCCCAGCACCGTGACCGGCACAGCCCCTTCTCCTCCTGTAACACTTGTTCATTCTTACCCACAGTCACTTTCTGGTAATTCCAGTTTTTCAGCGAAAACTCCATTTTCTGTAGAAATCCAACAGTGTCCTTGAAGGATGGACATGCTGTAGCTTTTAGTGTGGCTGTGGATCATGGCCCGAGGGAAAGCTGCACCCCAGTGTGGGGTCACTCTGCAGAAGGGCCACTCCACACCCACGGGCTGCCTGGTGGCCACTTTGCTTTGCCCCCTCGCCCCCTGCTCACCTGCTTGAGGATCTGAGCTGCCATCAGGTGGCTGCAGTCGAAGATGATGCGGAATTCCCGGCCCCGCTTCATCTCCTTGAGCAGTGGCCGGGCGTCGTCGGTGTCCAGCGGGAGCTGGCGGATCTTCAGRCGGATGTTGTAGCGGGATGGGGCCATGATGAGCTCCTGCAGCCGTATGAGGCCTTGGGGTGTGGCACAGAGACAAACCCACAGCGTTACAGCTCTGCCTTCCCCACGGGCTGGCCCACAGCAGCTCAGGGCTTCCCCCGTTCCCTGCGGAATGAGATCAGGACCTCCCTCCCTCCATCCATCCATCCCTCCCTCAAGTGGCCATTGCTGAAGGGCATCAAAGCCAACGTGTCACGTGTCAATCATTAACCCCAGAGCAGCACTTCTAGGACAGAATGGCTTTTCCTGGTGGTTCCCTGCCACCCCTGCAGCTGGTAGAGCTGGATGAGGTCCCTGCACTAGGTAGGAAGGGGAGAACAGCAGGTTGGTCCTAACCTCTGACACCTCTGGATCACAAAAAATTTTCTTAAGCAGATGTGCCCTTGAGAAAGGACAGGATGTGATAATCAGCTACACAACAAATTAAAATCTGCATATTTACCATGCACAGCAGCAAAAGGAAGAAATGAATGTGTGCCTGGATTTATGAGTCGCGTTGATCGTAACGGTCACTTAATCACAACTCGTAACTTCCTACTGCCCTCAGAATTCATTTCTGCTTCCTGCACAAGGCACAAAGCCATGCTGGATGCAGCTGAGCAGGAATTATTGGAATCTGGTGTTGCAAGGAGAATTTCAGCAGATGCCTACTGCAAGGGGGAACAGAGAAGCATGTCCCTCTGCATAGTAGAAGAAACACATTAGAATATGCCACAAAGGGAACATACTGTGACCCACATTTGCAAAACAGGAATGTCAAACTGTGTTCTCATCAGCCCTCCCCTAAAGAAACCATTTGGTTTAGTGAAATTAAGTTGGACAGGCTATCCAATGTGGCTTTTGTATTTTGGGGGGTCTATCTCGAGCGCTGTCCAGTACTTGGCTTTGTTTAACCATCAACAGCTTTCCTTACGTGGAAAACTTTGCCAGCTCTGTGTTACGGAATTAGCCAGAAAACAAAAAACTTTCCAGAACTGCTTTTGGTTTTAGCTGGSAACTGTGCCCTCCACGGCAGCCACGGACAGGGGCTTTGCTGGTGCAGAGGGGCACTGTGGTCCCAAAAGAGCTGGGTTGGGATGGCCACCCCAGTGTCAATGAACCCCTYCACGACCCTTTGGCAGCTCGTGGGGCTGGGGGTCCCCTCCTTCACCCACCTGTGCTGTCATCATACACCACTGTGGCTGACCTCCATTTCAGGTACTGCACGAGGTCCAGGATGGCGTGGCTCAGGGAAGCATAGTCAGGATACAGGTTGACATAGAAAGTGTCCTTGTTATCCAAAGGGTGGTGCTTCCATCGGAGCTGTATGTGGGGGACTTCCAGGGCGTTGCAGATAGACTGGACAGCGTTGGTGCAGGAGCCTTGGGAAGGTCCGAATATCGCGACGACCCCCAGAGCAAGCTGGTCACAGGCTGGAGGGGGAAGAGAGGGATGTTGTCAGAAAAGCCTGGGGGGGCTGAGTGTGGGACAGCCCTGGGCACAGGCAGTGGATGGACAGACAGCTCTGGGCACTGACCCGGCACTGATATTGGGTAATTACAGCAGTGATGAGGCACAGAGAGAGAGACGAGGAATTATGGCAGGTGGGTCTGGACCGGTGGGTAGAGGCACAGAGGAATTCCAGGCTCCTCTGAAGGAACTTCCACCATAAAACCATCTGAAAAGGGACAGGGGGTCACTGGGCTGGCTGGGAGCAGATAGCCCCCCGCTGGTGATGTCCCCCCTCAGGCAGCAGGTTTCCTTTCTCCCAAACCAGAATCAAACTCCATGAGCCCTCAGGTCACCAGCTCGCAGCCTTTGCTGTGCAGTCCCATTTCTTCCCTCCCCTTCAGCAATTCAACTGGGCTGCTGTTATCCAGTAATCAAAAGTGACTGTTATTAAGAGAACAAAATATCCACACGATGGATGTGAACACTGCCAGGGATACAGAGACACAAACACAGGCATGGCCTCCAGACCTTCGCTCAGGATTAGAGCCAATGCTGAAAGGAATTTTGTGAGGTTTGCAGAGGGAAAAAAGGTAGTTGTTCCCCTTGCATTAAAATGCCTCTGGAAGGTCAGCTCCAGCAGGAGTTCTCATCCAGATCACTGGTGAGAGCAGGACAGAACAAACTGCTGGGTCTCCGGTGAAACCAGACCTTTCTTACCCTGAATAAATGGCCACAAAGCTGCTCAGAAGTTTGCTCTGCTCTTACCTTTCTTAGTCGCTTCAAAGCTGTCGTGGAAGTGTATCCTCTGGATGTCATAGGTTAGGGTTGTGTTGGGCAACAAGGTTCTGTTCCTGTTAATGATGTTGGCAGAGAATCGGAAGGCTTGTTCCTCGGCACTCATCACCTGCGTGTTGGGGCCATCCGCATACTCAAAGATTCCTCCTGCAAGGCAAAAAAAATCCACCTTTGAGCCACAGTTTGATTCACAATCTCATGCAGCAAGGATGGGAAAACTCTWAGAATGTTTGCAGGTGGAGCAGGGCTTGCTTGAGGACCTGTCCTGTACTGAAATAAAGACGTGAAAACACCTGGGGTTTTGTTATATGCTGGTCTGTGAGAGCATTCAGGGTGGCAGCTTTGTGGGGCAATAGGAGGCAGTTTAAAATCTTGGAATATTTTTACAAGCCAGATGAGTGGCTTCCCAGAAAACTTTAGGACCAGACCTTGGGAAGCAGGCAGGCATTATTGCCCAGCTGCAGGGAGGCTCCAGGACTGTGCTCTGTGAAGTTACTGGGTACAAAGCCGGCACTGCCTTCCCCTTGGACTTGTCCTGCCTCGTTACCACCTCTGGTCCTCACGTGGGAGACAGGCAGGACAGTGCTGCTGATGGCTCTTTTTAGTGCCATTTTCAGTGCCCTTCTCCTTTTTCACTGTTCCTCACGTTTCGTTCTCAGAGTTCTTAATTCAGACCAGCAGAGACTTCTGGATTTGCCTACCCTACAGCTCCTCTGCTGGGTAATGCACATCTCRGATGCAGCTTTCCTGTGTTCAAAAGTTGTTAATGCCATTACACCTCCCCAAGGGCAACAAGCTCATGTCGCAGCAGCGCTGGGTTTCTTGGCTCCATGTCTGTGAGTCTCGTCCTCAGTTCCCACTGACAGCCACTCTAATTGGAGTGACTCACGTGGGTTATGTAACGACGTGTCCTTGTCTCCGGGATGCAGGAGCCATCCCGCGCCCCTCAAAGAACCACGGAGAGACACAAACCTTGCTCTATCCTATTCCAAAGTAAACCAAAATAATTAATGGATGAGCGAGATAAGCAAGTACAATTGGTAACAGATGGTCCCGGGGTTCATTAGCAGAAGGAAAATCTTCCTCTTCAATTTAAGGTAGCCCTCAAATGTTTTGTTGTAGACACCAGATGTCTGCTCAGCCCTCCCGGCTTTCAGGCAATGGCATGAATCCTTCTCCAGGAGCCAGAGCACATTTTCTATAGTTTTGTGGCAGTTTGGTGTTAGCCAGGACTGCCAGGCTGGCCAGAGCCAAGCTGACATCTCTGCTGACGGCCGTGCGCTGGGGGTCCGCCCAGGAATGYGACCAGAGCCATGGACTGGGCAAAGCGCAGGAGTGATGGTTGGAGATGTTCTCATCAAAGCAGCAGAGGGAGTTGCAAAAGGCCTCTGACTTTCTGCTCCCCTTGATCATGACAAGTCCCTTCCCCTCCTCTTCCTCTGCAGACTTTGTGTGTCTGTGTCCCCTGTTCTGAAGTGAGTGTGGGAATTAATTTACATTCATAGTCATGAAAAAGAGTTTGAGCTGTTCCCTGCATGTCTCTGCTAGAAAAAAATACTGAACTCAGTGCTAATTTTGGTAATAGGCAGAAGAATAAAGAAAAAGAGGCTGAATGCTCATTCTGGAGCCTTATTTCAATCCCACGTGATTTTCAGCCAGTCACTCATGGCCAGGTTTTCCATCCAGAATGCTAAGCAGCGTAGGCAGGAGCGTAGCAGAATTGTCCACGTGCCTCATTCTCACTGGATCATGCCAAAACATTTGGGTTTTGACTGATGCAAAGAAAATTATTCATCCACATCATAGTTTGCACATGCTGGCAGCTCAATTTAAGTTTCTTAGGGCAGAGGAAAGATCATACACATTACATCAGACACAATAAACAAAACTAAAGTGAGCGTGAGATTCGCCCCTGTCTTTCTGTTCAAAGCTTCACTGTCCAGGCTGTTCAGCAAGGGATTTTTTGTTTTCTAGCATCGTCCTGAAGTGATAACTGGTTCATGTTACATTGATTATCCACTAGCTGGCATTAGGCTTTCTCCCAGCCCAGCGCTTTCAGGGTTGCGTTGGAGCATGTCTTATTATGAGGGAATATAGAAGGGCTGGGTATGTGGATTATTGGTGTTTGATCCTAAATAAATTCCCGTTCCAGACATCCAACTGGATATAATAGGCTTTTTGACAGGAAAGAGTTTTCTGTGCAGYCACCCAATACCTTGAATTCAGGGCCAGGCGATGAGAGAGCCGACGGGCAGAAGGGATGCATTCCGGTGTATTTCCCATTGCTGGGAACACACTGGGAATGCACTGGGACACTGGGAATCTCCTACAGTTGCTGAAGTGCTGAGGGCAGCCGCCACATGCCACAGCTTCTTTGCTCAGAAGCTGGGGAGGTTGGGAGTGCCTGATGTCAGATCCGCACTGCCGGCACAGCGCATCCCATCGGATCCTCACATCCCACACTCCCATCCCTCTTGGCTCCTTCAGAGATGTTCATTCCCATCATTATTTAAAGAGCCTAATAACTGGCTTGAAACAGCTGATTAATGCATAATCTTCATCATGATTACACAGCATAACTGGCATTAATTTGCAAAGCCAGCTAATTATGAAAATAATTGTAGCAGTTCTTCCATTTGAGCAAAATGGAGATGCTCTGCTGATGGCATTGAGAGCAGAGGGATGTGACATCACCTGGCTGGGGGACCCCGGGGTCCCCTGCAACCCTCAGCAGGAGAGATGAAGGAGCAGGGCTGGGAATTCTGCTGCCGAGGGCTGGACAGTCGTGGGCAGCTCCACTGTGAGTGATCCCGTGCGGGCCCTGGGCAGGAACCTCGCGGCTGCACTCTTGCAAACAAGAGTCAATGGCGTGAAAAGTCCACAACAAAACAGTCTCCACTTCTATGCACCACCTATCAGCAAAACCCACTTCTGCCTCTGCCCTATTTCTGAAGCTAATTCCAATGTCTTGGAGATCACTGGATGCTGCTCTGTGTGCTCACAGCCTTTCCCATTATTTCCGGTCTGTGCAGGTCCCAGCTTCCCATTCCTTCTTCCTTTCCTTCCTGTGGCTTGGCAAACAGAGAAAAGACGGCCGTGAAAAGGTCTGTCACGCTTTGTGACATCCTCCTGAGGCTCGTGAGAGGATTTGCTGCCTGATTTATCCAAGAAAGGGCCGTGCTGTTCCTTGACCAGTCAATACAGCCCATGGACTCCCCACTGCAGCGCCATGTGCTGCTCAACACACGCCGGGGTTTATCAATTCAGGTTGAGTTTGTTTGCATAGATATTTTTCCCTGGAAACCTTCTTTTCATGCCATGTTTGTAGCGCCTTTGGTGCAGTGGGATCCAGAGCTGGGAGTCAGCCTTGCAGGAGATGCCCCACATAAGCTGTCGATGAAGGCTCAAAGGCTTTCGACCCTTATCACTTGCTTCTACATTATTTTTTGATGGAGTCATCCGTTATTATATCTGACTTCTTAGATTTTAAAATCAATCCCAGGCAGGTTAAATAATTATTCAGTTGTCTTCTACTCTTAAAGCAGACTAATTGCTCTCCGGAGAATGCCAGCCGGCGTATGGGAAAACACACTAATTACAATCAACTTCGTGTCTGACTGTTTTATGTTATTTTATTTGATGACCCTGACATTGCTGCTAAGGTGAGGAGTTTACAAAATTCGAAATRGGGTTCCAGTGCAAATGCCTGAAACTCTCTTTGGGTCTAGACTAGAGGAGCAATAGTGGGGCTGGGCTGGGAGAACGAGCCTGGCCTGGCACGGGGGAAATTTGGGCTGCAAATCACAGAGGGTCTCACACAGAGGGAGAAGCAGAACTTGAGCCTCTCTTCAGGGTAAAATCTGGATCCCATGGAATACCCAAAATCCCACTGATGCCAATCAGAACACGCCCAGCTCTGTCTGCATCCAGCGACTCCACATGGCRTTCCTCAGTCCCCAGGGATGGTGCTGGAAGGCCTTGGGAGTGGCCCCAGGATGGAGCCAGAAAGACACCCAGATGATGGGCTGGGAACCCTCTTCCACTACTCCAGCTGATCCTGGGCTGTGGCTGCACAGGCTCAGTACCAGCGCAGTTATTTTTAGCTTTGTCAAGAGCTAAGTCAAGAAAGTCAAAGTATTTTAGGTTTTCACTTTCTCCCCTCTTCTCTTTTTTACCAAAACAAACAGCTTCATTCTCGGAAAGAAAATTCCAACAGCCCTCAGCGTGTGGTGTGATCTCTTATCTTCTACTCCTTATAAATCATGGAGTTATTTAGCTTTGAAGAACAACTATTTCTGATAACACTTTTCTCTCCCCCGCTGACAGTGTTGTTCACACATTTAGACAGCTCTGACAGCCTCTTTCCATGTGACATCCGGGAAGAAATACCTGGTTTGAGACAGCTCTTACCGAGGATGGAGCCAGCGGAGCTCCTCGGGGACATGGGAGCTCCTGCTCCCTCTCACAGCTCTTCAGTGCCTAGAGCTGTATTTTGTGTATTTTTTTTWCTCTGAGGTTATAAAATGTTTTTCCTGTTGCCTCCCGAGGCATGGGATTTGCCCTCTTCTGAGGACAAATCACTCTGTTTTGGGGGCAGTATTAGCAAATGGGCCGATCAGGACAGGTACACAGAACTGAGTGCCTGTTCCTGCAGGATGCTGCTCTGCAGGTCCCTGAGGCAGAGAACTGAGAGTCTATGGAAAGTCTTCCTCACAGAGGTGCCTCCCGTGGGAAGGCTTGGACAACCTGACACTGCTGCTTGGCTGATCAGTCCAGTGGGGAAAATCTCACTGTCACGGTCCAGGTCCCCCAGGAGTTGCAGCATTATATAGAGAAATGAGAWAACACTGCTGGGAAGTGAAAGAAAGTTCCCAGAGCACAAGGCTGTGACTGGGAATGGGGTTTCAACTCCCAGAGCCTCCCCATCCTGTGGGACTGTGGCAGTCTCAGGTGCAATAATAAGGATGCAGTGAGAGCTGCAAAATCCAGAAGGCAATAAATGTCACCAAATAATAAAAATGAAACGACAGATTTATTCACGAGAAATCTCTCCTTGCACCTTCCCCCAACGAGCTGCTCGTGAGAAATGCTCCACAAGTGTGCTCCAAGGAGCTGGTCCCGTGCTCAGCCTGGCGTGGAGCAGAGCCCCCGGGTCTGGTGTCGATGCCAACTGATGCTCCCCAAACAGAACCRAACCCACCCCACAAAGGGGTGAGTGAGGAAAGCAGTGCCAGGAGCGCTGGGGGCTCCCACCCTTCCAGAGCCCTTGTTACTCCCGGGGAGCCCTTGCAGCCAGAGGGGTGCAGTGGATCCCCAGCCCCAGCCCTCCCCAGGCTCCCATCGGGCCGGACGTGTCAGACGGCAGCATCCCCGGATGCGCCCTGCGGCAGGACCACGGAGCCGCTCCGTGCCAAGGCAGGAGGCACAACTTGCAAACCGATTGAAACAAACCTTCTGGGAAGGAGCTGAAAATAATTCCTGCGGTCTGTCAGTGGGTTCTTGGTTCTGACAGAGCGGCAGGATCTGAGTCCCTGTCCCCTTCAACTGCTGCTGATCGTGCACTGGCCCTGTCGCTTCAGCGTGGCACTGCTTAATGTGATGCAGCACAGCCACGGATCCAAAGCAATTTCAGGCTTCATCAACGCGCCTCACGCAAGAGAGCCCCCGCGCAGGGCTCGGCGGCTCRGGGGCTGAGCTGGCCCTGCCCACGGGAGCTCCTCGCTCTGGATGCTGATTGCTAAAAACCCAGGAGCAGGATCTGCCTGGAACGCAGGCAGAGGATTAACCTCAGAGCCGGTGTGTCTGGATCGCTTACGCTCACACGCTGCCCGCGTTCATCGCACGTCTCTTTCGTATAAATTAAAAAGGCACTGGCCTGGCCCTGAGCAGAYGGATGCTGCTCCCATGCCAGCAGCCTCCTTGGCTCTCAGGTCCAAGGCATTTCCACCTGTTTTTTTCTGAGGACCCCAATTTTGTGCAGCCTCCATGGGCTGACAAAGCCCATGATGTATCTGCCCACCCGGGAGCTTTCCCCGTGTCCATGATACCCTGCGGAAAAGATGGAGCCAAGTGGGGGCTGAGCACTGCCCCTCCGGGCTTGGGCTCGGGCGTTCCTGAATTCCCCAGCACGCCTGGCTGGATTCACTCCCCAACACCCTTTGGAAGAGACAGGACACAGAGCTTGAATCCACCGTGAGCTCCGAGGAGGGACAGGCACAGTGGGGTGGCCAATCCCCCCAGTGTCCCCCCAGGCATTGGGCAGCTGAAACCCCCAGCTCCCCCACTGCCCAACACCCTCAAATGTGACTGCGAACGTTTCCATTTCAGCTGCTGTGACCTGCAGCGTGGGGCCAAACGCGAGTGAGGACAGTCCTGCTGTCACCTCCCTGCCACAGCCCCCCCATGCTGACCACTCTGGGGGCACCCCACAGCAGCTGGTGGAGGAGCCGATGGATGGAGCCCCATTCCCAKTGCCTCTGATTCCACCACACGGTGCAGCAGGAGGAAGAGCCAGGTACTTGCTGAGTAATGCCAAGAAAATGAATTCAACCAGAAAATCAGATACGCAAAGCGGAGCGTGTCCCGCGAGGAGGGATTTCCCGCCTGCCAGGACAGAAATCCCGTCACAGCAGGTTGATCCATTCCCAGGAGACGGTGTCTCCTTCTTTTCTCATTTTGGTATTGAATATGCAAAATCCTATTTCATTTGCTCTGAATTAGGCACTTCATGTCACAGGGGGTGACATTCTTCTATGTATAAGCTGCTTAACAGATGAGCAGTCAAGTGGCAAAGCAATACATTATTAATGCTTCTGGTTAAATTAACTGATTAAAACCACTGGAGCTAAAATGTATGTATCAGCACTTTACTCGCACTAAATGAGGAATTAATGGAACATGGCGGGTTGTGTTTTTAATGAACAGCAGATAGGGAAGGTCTGGAAAGGTTTGTCACCTCTCCTAGGGATGACCTGTTGCATCCTTGGCCGGACGCCGACACTGCTCATCCCCAGGGGCCAGGGCACGGCCAGGGCACGGCAGAACGGGCTGTGGCTTCTAGAAACAAACTTCTCCTCATTGCAAACCCTCCTCGTTTGGCCTAATTGGCAGCGTTTCCTCTGCCATGCTTTGAACAAGCTGTTGTGGTGTTGCACGTTTGACATCTGAGGAAGAGCGTTTACCGCAGCGGCAGAGCGTAACCCCGACCAAGGGAGCGGATCAAAGCGCTAATCGGAGATCAAAAGCCTTCAGTGGTGCTACAGCAGAAATAAATTAAGTTAGCAACAGATTCCTTAATGATATTTAAATTTCTAATTTGCATAATACATGATTAAAATGAAATGGGCTTTCTTATTTTTTTTTTTAAGCAGGCTCAATTAATTAAAAAAAAGAAAGCAGCATCACARTCTCATAGGAACAGATTCTCATCAAGATAAAGGCAAGGAAAATGTCACGAAACTTTTAATTTACACAATATTCAGCTCACAGCAAATGCAAATCTCCACAAGYGACCAGGGAGTTGCAGCCTGAGAACTCCCCGAGGGGCCGATCTCCCAGTGACACCCAGCCCCAGTGTTCCCCTCCACGCTSGCTGGGAAAAGCTCCCACAGGCTCYAAGTGGTTTATTTCTCCGCAAAAGTGAGATCTGGCAGCTTTGGGCTACTCATGTTTGCYTCGTTCTCACTATGGGACACCTCTCCAGGTGCCTGGGCTCCCTGGGATTAATTACCAGTTCAGATSTGTGCATGAGTTGCCACAGGTACAGAATTACACTGTGGTATTTATTCCAGTCCCCGCTCCCTGACACCCCCCTGCCAGGGCAGGGCAGCTGGGCCGGACTGTGCCCCCATCCTCAGTCACCCCCATGCCCAGCCCTGCCCTCCTGCTYCCCAAAACCTCACTGAAACAGTCTGAACTCAGCAGATGCGTTCCCGGTAATCACCGATGGCCGGATAAATCAGGCGYGCTCAGATGTCACTTTTATGGCGGTGCTCTGGGCTGTGAGCACGTGTTGAACTGTAATATATGGRAGAAAAAAGGGTCTGAAAGCTTCAAATTATTTCAGATCTGTAACCCGGGGTTGAGGCGAGGCAGCTGGCAGTGTATTTTCTGTGGYGTTTTATTGCCCTGCCGAGGCATCCGGGGTGTCCATCAGGGCACAGCTCGGGCAAGATGYGGAGCAGGGAGTGAGGCCACACTGAAATGCAAACCCCAGCTCGTGCCAGGACTGACCAGGCTTGTAACAAAACCTGCARGGTGATAAAATACTGTGGATTTGTCTTTACCATGTGCTGGAGAGCTGAARGCTGGCCCCGTGTCCCCCTGCACACACTCCCCACTTTAGGGCTCCCCAGCTGGCCAAGCCCCCACTGACCAGGCAAATGCTCTTCCCACTTATCCCAGTGCAAACTGAGTCCAACTGCTTCATTTGTGAAAATTCACTGTGAACTGAATACAGAGTGTTGGAAACCCAAACCACTTTTCTCGGGGAAAAGACTGCCTTCTCAGATAAACTGGAATTTGCAAATCTCTGAGCTCTGCACTGGGAGAGCCCATTGGCCACACAGGAACCCACCACACTAAATTAAAATGCCAATTATTGCACGTTAATTAAATCATTCTCCAATATTCATTACTAAGCCCCAGCTAATAAATGTTAATACCCACCTGGCATGTAGTATATAATACCAGACTTAAGAAATCTACATTAAATCCTGTTCTCCATCCAAAGTGTAACCAAACACCGACAGTCGACTGTTTCTCACTCTTGCATTGATGCTTCCAAAAATTGGGGCCTTGAGAAAGATGAGGCATTGAATGGCAAACGCAGTTCTGCAAATATTATGACATGTTGTTTGTCATCTGCCCTAAATATTTAACAGTTCCTTTTTACAAGATTTTTGTGCCACATGCTGAGTATTTGCTCCTGATAGATGCTGAATTTGACTGATGGAATGGATCCCATTCAGGAGCTGACAGTCCCAAAGCCTTGTCATGGTCTTTGCTGTTGGCATCTTCTGTTTAAAAGGCGGCAGAGAAGGAAAAAACCCCACAGAGTGCCCTGGGATAATTGTTTCTACTTAAACCCATCTCCTCTCCCCAGAAAAACCTTTTTGTAGGAAGAGATCAAGGGTCTGCTATAGGTTTCAACAGGTCTCCAGGAAGTGTGGGATGCAGAGGGAGCGCGGGGCTCTGCAGGATTGACCTGCTCCTGCTGCTGGTGCTTGGGGCAGCCAAAGGTGTAATTGGGAGATTCACAGACCCATTTTTGCCTTTTTCTCTTCCTATTTTAATGTTTCAATGTTGTGAAGCAGATGGAAAAACCAGACTTTGCCAGGATGTGGTGCTTGCTGGGCACGAGAGGTGGGGGGAGCACGGGGGACTGCACTGGGACCTGTGAGAATAAAAGCTCACRATATTTTATAAATTCCTTCCCAATCTACCTTGGCTGGAATATGTTATGGTGGGATAGATCCGCCTGGGGTGGGCATTTTGTAAACCTGCGATGTTCAATATAGTTTATGAATGGTTATTTTCCTCCCCTTTGTTTTTACCCCCCCACATTTCTTAATTTTCAATTCTGAATGCCCAGGGTAATTACAGCTGAAAGATTTGCTGGCTTAAAAGCAGCACTTTATTCCGGGGAATGAAAGAAAAAACGGGAACGACAAAAGGATCTGCTCTGAAAAATGCTTCCATTATTTTCCTGTCATCTGTACTCTTGGTTTACAAACAGCCACACACAGAGCAGGGGATGCGAAGGGACGTGCTGGACCTGCCCGGCAGCACRGCTCCAAAGGAATTCCACATTCCCTGAATGATCAAAACCAGCTATTAAAAATCCATCCCATCTCCTAGAAGAACAGGCTGCCCACGGAGGAGCAGCTGTGGCTGTGCTGGTGCCGTGGGCTGAGTGCATCCCTGCCCTGGGCTCAGGGAGTGTGCCCTGGGGTCCCTGTCACAGTGCTGGGTGCCCTGCCTGCTCCCAGCCAYGCTGCCAGCCTGCCCTGGGAATGGGTTTATCCTGCTCCTGCCCCTCTGCCCACTGTCAGGGCTTGGCATGTGGCCTTGCAGGGCTGGGTGTTCACACCAGAACGGGGTCCTGATCCCATCTGTGCTGAGCTCTGCTTCCGTGGAAAAAGGGCTTTGGATTGTGCTGTGGGAGGGGACTGGATCCAAGCACCATCCCGGGCTCCAGCTGCCCCAGGCTGAGCTCTGGGGAGGGCAGGACCCCGCTGTGGGCACCCTGCTCTGGAGAGGTGACGAGCACCAAGTGCCGTTGGCACCAGGTCAGTGCCGTGGGCACCGTGTCCCTGCACAGAGCTGGGGGCTCCGCAGGGTGATCCCACTGCCAGAGGGATGCACTGCCAGAGGAATCCCACTGCCCATGATCCCACTGCCAATGATCCCACTGCCAGAGCAATCCCACTGCCAGGGGGATCCGCTGCCAGAGGGATCCCACTGCTGATGATCCCACTGCCAGAGTGATCCCACTGCCAGGGATCCCATTGCCACACAGACAGAGCTGAGTGTCTCAGTAGGAACAGACCCAAGTATGTGCAAATGAAGCTGAATATTCATTATTATGACTAAACACAGTGAATCACAAACTAAAATGGGTAAATTATTAGTTGGTAGCTCAGAAAAGGAATTTGAAAAACATTCCGATTCTAGAGGAGGTGGAAGAGAAAAACTTTATTAAAAGATCCAAATCCAGTTAGAACTGCGTGTTAGTCACTGTGCAGTGCTCCACACACCAGTTTGTCACCCGTGACAGTGGATGTCACTGTGCCACTGTCAGCTCAGCACTGACCTGACCGTGTTAYTCCTCACACCAACCCTGGAGCTTTGATGTTTTGTGGAATTCTGAGGTTCATCATCCTGATCACTGTTTATTTAACGGTAAGGACACTGCTTCCTCTTCTCCAGTGTTATGAATTGCCAGGGATTATGTGTTCAGTGGCTTCCATTGATTCATGCAGAGCTAATTAATGGGATACATCACCCTATCATAAACATGAGCAATAACTCATGCCTCGTTAGCACCAACGAGCAAACTGCTCCAGGGAGCAGGCAGGTCTCTGGAAGGGTTAATGGAACAAGATCTACTAACTGTAGTGGAACTTCATTTTTTCCTGGAATAGAGTTTTTTCCTGCCATTTCTTACATTTTAGGTGTGTCGGTATCTCCTTTGTAATTGTATTAACTGGGAGCTGTGAACTGGGAACAGCATGAATTCAGTGGAAGTATGGTTTGAAGAAGCTTGGGGAAAAGGGATACTGGTGAGTGGGAGATGCAAAAGGAGCTTAGCATGCAATTGAGCTGAATTTGACTTTAATTAAAAAGCATATTGAAGGAAGAGGTTTCTGACAGGAAAGCTGAGGAGTGAAGGGTTCCTATTTCCCACCCTATTTATAAAGCAGTGAACATGAGCTGGCA
Source organism: Amblyornis subalaris (assembly GCA_018881555.1). NCBI lineage: Eukaryota > Metazoa > Chordata > Aves > Passeriformes > Ptilonorhynchidae > Amblyornis > Amblyornis subalaris. Next base: position 2,375,304 of record JACAXG010000091.1, read on the forward strand.
TCCTCCTCTCACAAGGGCTCTACAGTTAGCAGATTGTCTGGGGGGAAACCACACGAAGTTGGGCAAAACAATCCTCCTCCTCTTCCTCCTGTGTGGGGGATGAGCAGCCAGGGAACAGCCCCAGGGGGGTCACTGCTCCGTGCCTGAACCGCGGATCGGAATCAGCATGACTTTTCCTCTCATTTACAGGTAACTGCTGCAGAACTCGAGTAATWCCTTCAGTTTCAGAGTTAAGTGGAAGAAACTGAGATTAATAAGTAGAACAGTCCATGTGAAAGCAAATGTGGMGAGGATGCTGCAGGCACCCCCCACTGCAGCGCCGAGCCGCTGCTTTATGCAGCACTTTCTTCTTGAGGCGTGTAATATATTTAAAGGCTATTTGGAAAAAATGCTTCTAGCATCTTTTGGCCCAGCAGTAAGTGGGCCTGTCCTGGGCAGCAGCACGTGAATCTGATGAGATGAAGTCTCAGGTCACTGCCACATGTCCTCTGCAAATCCGGAACTGAGCCGCTGCAAACATGTGAGTCCCAGTAACRTCCCAGCAAAGGGGCTGGACAGGGGGCAAGGGGGTTCCATGTTGCAGCCTCCTCCCCTGAGCTGTGCTCTCCTRCAGCTGATATGAGCCCTGGCTGCTCTGCCAGGGCGGGTGTGAGCAGTSCCTGTGCTTTGTGGCATTCCCTTAATTAAAATCAACCACTAACATGTTGGGGCTGCAATAACGAGGATACACGAAGCAGCACTGGGAACCAGTGGCCCTATTCCTGCAACTGCTGTGGCCCTTGGTGTTGAAATGTAGGAACAATGCAGAAAAGATCTGAAACTAAACCATAAAGTGAAATAGGGTCTGTTCTTGCACCCCTCACTGCTCCCCTTTTCTCTGGAGCAGGAGATCACCAGCTACAGGGGTGCCCCAATCATGGAGGTGACCTTGCCTTCTCTGGAGCAGGGAGCAATGTGGATCTCCAGGCTTTGCTCAGGTCCCTCTCCGGGCAAATACTTGCAATATATGCAGTGTGAATTATTTTACTTCTTAAATACCGTTTATGGAAATACTTCAAGGCCTGACCTAAGTCACGTCTCACCAGACAATGAGTTGGGATAACCCAACCGCTTAGTGCCTCACTCGGCTTTGTAGTAGAAAGAGAATCCTACAGCTTTATARTGCAAAGAGAAAAGCCAGACACCAGCTAGAAGGCAAGGGGAGAAGGGACGTGACTTTTAGAGCCTGCAGATGGTAGGATTAAGGCCCAGGAAGATGATTCTTTGCTCAAGATCRGCAGTGAGTTTGGGTACCCTGGCTCAGTGGGGGTTCTCTCCCTCCCAGCAGATATGAGGGAAGTGCTGGCTGGAGCTCTTGGCATGATCCTTTCCCATCTTCCCCAATAAACAGGAGTTAATTTCAGTGCATTCGAGCTCTGTGTTCAGTTTTGTGGATTTGGGAGGCTCTTCCCGAAGCATTCATGCTGAACTAACAAATTTTTATTAATGCTTTCAAATGGAGATGAAAATGATGTGTTATCTCAGAGATGTCAAGCTTGATGAAACAAAAAATCCCACAGCTTCAACCTCTGCTCTTCCTGCTTTGTGTAGCTGAGYCTTAACGCAGTAATGATCCCACAGTCCCCTCAGAGATGAAGACAGAAACCCTGGCTGGATTCGCTTGCGGAGCTGTTTATTCCAACTGGGCTTCCTTTGCTCGCAAGACCTGCTCTGAGCTTCATTCATTAACGTGCTGCTGAAATAACTGAATGGGTTCGAGACGTGAGTTTTATCTTTCCCTTTTCCCCTCCCCTAAGGAAACCCACAGCTCTTTATTTCCTCTGGTAGAGTAACCCGGACACAAATCCCAGGAGCAGCCAGGTTCTGCTCTCTGGCAAGTGCAGCTGGTCAGTAGAATCCACTGGAAGGGTGAATACTGGACTGGGGGCAGAGATAAGCCTGCCCTCACTGCTTTATCCCTTAGTGGAGGGATGGTTTGGCAGCACTCACGGATGGAGGCTCACCTTGCTGGGACGGGGGGCACGGCCGTTCGGGGGCAGGGGGCTTTGGCTGCCGAGGATGCCSCAGCTCCCGTGTCACCCGTGTGGCTTTGGCTGCTGAGGATGCCACAGCTCCCGTGTCACCCGTGTGGCTTTGGCTGCTGAGGATGCCRCAGCTCCCGTGTCACCCGTGTGGCTTTGGCTGCTGAGGATGCCACAGCTCCCGTGTCACCCGTGTGGCTTTGGCTKCTGAGGATGCCACAGCTCCCGTGTCACCCGTGTGGCTTCGGCTGCTGAGGATGCTGCAGCTCCTGTATCCCACGCAYGGCTCCGCTGGGGACCCCGAGCCATGTCCCCATGGGCTGGTGGCCCTGCTCAGAGGGGTGGGCAGTCACAGTGGTGGGGAGTGAGCTGAGGAAGGGCCACAGTAATGAGTGCAGCCGTGTGTGCGCTGAGGTGTTGCTTTGTCCTTTGCAGATTTTACTGTTAATAATGTTATTTTTAGCTTCCCCTCCCAGAACTCATCCAAGCAGCGATTGTTGATCTTGCTCAAGTATATCTTGCTGGCAAATTTGAAACATATTCTTGCAGGGTATATTGCATGAATATAAGAAACTTATTTTTTCCTTGAGAGTTCTTCAAATAATCCCTGCTTTGAAATGCTGAAACAAAGATACACAAAGGTCTGGCTCTGCAGGAGGAGCATAAGCAAAAGGTCACAGGGAGAACATGAGGGTTGTCTGTGGAGCTAAAGGGATAAACACAAATGCCTTTCTGAACTTCTCTCCTTTTACTGCTCGCCCACCCCCACCGGAAACACTTTTCCAGAGGAAGGCGGGGAGGGTCTTCACTGTTCTGAATCTTTCTGCAAATTTTCATTTTTAAAGTGGAATCAGTTACTAATAACTGCGCCTTTTCTTGGCTTAACAACAGGGAATCTTCCCAGCCTCGATGCAGTGTTAGAACTGATGGGGCCAATTCACTCCCCAGGTTTTCCTGTGACCTTTCAAGTCTGCACGGAGCTACACTTTGTATAAATAGACTAAAATAATAGCGAAGGATGTGGGTTGGTTCTTCAGTTTRGAAGCAAAAAAGGCTTTGCTTGGATAAACACGGCAAGCACATGCAGAAAGGTCAGAAACCGAGCCCCGTAGCCAGTGCAGGGCTTGGAATTAAAACCCGAACTGCCCTCTCGGAGTCACCTCAGCCCACCGGGCCAGCCCTGGGCTGCATTTTATCTGCAGCGTGGCCAGCACTCGGCACCTGCTGGGCTTTGCCCTCTGGCTGGGTCTCACCGTGGCTCCTTGGGACCAGGCGAGGCTGTGCCCATGGCATTCAAGCAGTTCAGCTCTTTGGGGGTGTGGAGCAGCTACTCGAGGTCTCCACGCGTGCCCTGCTCTGGGGTGGGACTGCCCAAGCCCGGAGACCCCTCTGCCAGGGCACAGCTGTGTCCTACTTGTGTCCCTGCTGCCGCGCTGCCCGAGCCCATTAMTGAGGAGGCATTTTAGGGCAGAGCACCAGGGAGTTGCTTTAATTAGCAGGTTACAAGGTATTTGTGCTTAAATTAACTTGGCTCCATTTTCCTCCCGTTACACAAACTCAGTTAAAACACCAGTTACTGGGGCAGCCTCCTGACGGGGTCCTGGGCGAGAGGCTGTGGCTTCACCCACCAACAACCAGGGGCTGGGCTGAAGGTCGTGGTGTGACACTCTCCACGGGTGTATAAAAATAAACACATGCAATGTCCTTTCAGTAATTCTGTGCAGGCTTTGGGCAGGGGGGCAGGGCATAAACACGGCCATAAAGTCATTGTAACATCACACTGCTCAATGACAATCTCTTGTCTAATTACCGAAAGCTCAGAGACAGCCTCAAGAAGATATAAAACGGAAATTTAGGTCTGTGGATGGATCCAGGATGAATCCTGAGGAGACTGGGTGAAAGAAGAGGGTATTAATGAGTAGTGCAAAAACAAGGACTTGAGGAAATTCAGCCATAAAAAGATGGGGAAAAGGGATTGTCTGTATAACTAGGAAACAGCTAAAACAACAGACCAAAAGGGAGACATAAAGCTGGAAATTGGGTAATAAATCTCTGCCCTCATCAAAGAAGAGACAGTTCTATCGGAAAATAAAAATAACATTCTAGAACACAACAAAGAGGAATTTATAGTCCAATTAAAAATGCACGACTGAAAAAAACCCGAACCTCAAATACTTTTCTTCCTACTTTAGGTAGAACGCAGTGAGAGCGCAGCATATGGCGGGGGCGGGGGCCTATCAGAAACTGCAGGCAAAGAATAGCTTGGATGTATAATTGACTCAGGAATTCTCTCTGCCTCGGAGGTGGTTTGCAAAGTCACAGGCTGCCCCAGAGCTGCTGCTTCCCCCGGTCTTGGAAGTCATTTGCTCTACACCAGCTGAACGTCTGGCTCTGGTGCTCCAACCTGAGGCTGAGAGAGCATGGAAATGGGGATGGGTTTGCAGGGGATGGCTGTGCTGTACGTGACAGGACGGTGTGGGAATCTTGCAGGTTTAAACCTGACGCTTTTAGACTCCTGGAAGATACAGCTGGAGTCTGGGGACAGGATRGAGGCTTGTACCCATAGTGGTGTTGTCACAGGAAGCTGTAACAGGAGTCAGGAGCAGCCCTGTGGATCACGTCCCCCGAGGAAATGCTGTGCCAGAGTATTACAGAGCCTACAAACCCACTGGAACAGCCTGACGACAACAGATTGTCTCATTATAGAGGCCACAAAAACATCTTTAAGCATCATAAAAAACAGAAGTGCAGATCTGAGGACGAGCCTCTGACTCCCAAAGAATACGGAGGGAGAAACACCAATGTGCTGCCCACGGAGATCACGTCCCTCTCACCCAGCGCTGGTGTCGGCAGTGGGGAGGAGAGAAGAGCCCCCGTAGGGCTTCAGTGGGGAGAGAACCCCTCTGTCCRTGGAGGGAGGGAGAGAGGAAAGCAAACACTGTTCCCATCACAAATGCTCCTGAAAACTCAGGGCAGCTTTTGCATGAGCAACAAAAGCCACACTGGCCACACAAACCATCTGGAGCTCCCTGTGGGGATTCAATAAACTCCTGCAAATTGCTTCAGACATTTTCCACTCTCTCCACTCATTTTATGTGCAGAGTTCAGCGAGACACTGTTAGCTATTCAAACACCACTTGTCACTTATATTTGGGTCGTTTTTCTTCTCTCTGCCAGTACTGTGCTTCCCTGGCTCCGTAGTTTCCCGCGTGCCTCCCCACCAGCCCTCAGCGCGGAGGGGCCGTGTGCCTTGGCACGGCTCGGAGCAGGGCTCAGTGTGGGGTACAGCAGTGTGGGGTCCACCACCACCCATGTGGTGTCGTGGTGACACAGAGATCACTGGCTGTGCACCAGGGCTGTGACTCAGTGCCTGCTGCTTCCCTCCTCTCCCACGGAACTGCTGTGGTTTCCCCTCCCGTCCCGCTCCGTCCCGCTCCGTCCCACTGGGCTCCAGCCCTGCTGCAGTGCGGGTGGCCGTGCCAGCAGCACCAGCTGGTCACCACGTCCTGCCTGTCTGCTGCTTATCAGGAGTCCAGCCACAGACACTCACACTCCAGCAGTGAATTATGATATAAAAATAAGCACAGGCCTGATTATTCCCTTTGTCTGCTTTTTGCAAACAGATGCTCCATTATTTATCGAGCCCGTTCTCTATCTCCACCAACATGTACATGGTATGGGGTGTCTTCGATTTGCAGGCACTCTTGTGTCTTAATTTTTAAAGTGTAAATTTAATTTTTGAATTCTTTAAAATGCCCAACAGATGCATTTCRTGTGTGGTGTGTCAGTGACCTTTTGCCCCAGGACAGCACAGTCAGCAGCAATCCAAGGCCMCAAGAGCTTTGCCTCCCAACGCTATCAGAGACATAGGTCCCACTACAACCTTGATCTGGAGAAAGCACGTCGGTGTCTACCACAGCCTTCCCACACTGGTGCTCGGGGGTTCGTCTCAAGGAAGGAGAAACTTTGTTGTGCTGGCACAGAGCCTGATGGTTTTCTGCTGGACAGTGGCAATGTGCTGAGGGAATGGTCACTGACCCCTGATCGTGTCATCTCACAACACACAGAAGGCTGAACTCTTCGGAAGTTGCCCAGTGCATGTTCTCGGCTCTGCTGAATGACCAAATTGATATTTCTAGTGCCTGCACAGGCTCAATTTGCAGGTTTTCTGTGAATACCAGCTGCAGGTTTTCTGTGAACATAGGAGCTCGCAGGAGGAAGAATTACCTTTCATTGAACATACTATCCCCTGTCTGTCTGCATGGCATRTACATGGCAAACAGATTCATTAAAAAAAATGAGTTTTCTCTAGGGAGTATTTGGAACAGGTTTGTTACGCACATGGTGGATAGAAAAGAGCACCTGTCTGCTCATTGTGCTGCTTGTGACATTCTCAAATCTCAGCCCTGTCCCGTCTACCAATGCTGCAAGAGTGTGTCCTGAATAAGGGGATTTGGTGAAGATCTGCAGTACTCAGCAATTTCAGCTCCCAGGGATAGAGAGGAGCAATTTCCCTCATGCTCCTTGTCATTTCAGTTTTCATTTCCAAAGAAACTTAAAGGAAAATTCAGCCCAAATTACTCAGTATTTGCCTCCCATCAGAGCAAAATTGTATGATCGCTTTTACTTGATTTCTGCATGAAACCCCGTGTCTTTGTTGAGTACTTTTTGGATAGATCCTGCTCAATAAGATGGAAACGCAGGTGTTTGAAAGGGTAAAACCCAGCCTTGAATCACTCTCAGCAAGCTTGGCTCCCTGCAGCTCTCCAGCCAGGGGAAATAAGGGMGGCCATCTCCTTCCTGAAGTCCTTTCAGCTCCAGTCAGAGCTTGTCCTGAGCCGAGATGGCTGCGGTGCCTCTCTGGGTACCCGGAGCCCCCCAGCATTTGGCACTGCTGGGAGACGCCTGTGCAGGAGCCTGTGGGAACAGAAAGAGCCCAGGCAAGAAACACTGACCAAGGCCAGGCTCTCTTCTGTTCATGCCAAATCTGTTTGTTCTGCTTCTAAAATAATAATAGAACAAATTTTCCGAGCGTTTTGGCGCCAGACTTCTCTTCGCTGGGTGCTTCAAAGGAAAAAAGCTCCTTTTTTCAGACCTCKCTGAGGTCACCGAGGCTGCGGCACAACAACACTCCGTGGCTTTCAAAAGCATTTTCAATTAACAGAAAACTCTAATGAAAGCACGTAATCACAGGTGCTCARCCGCCACGGGACTAATCGGAGACGCCGACTTCAAATGCCGCGTCTTCAGAAACTCAGCTAAAAAAGGCTTTTCGTGCGTGTTAGTCTGAGACGGGCCTTTCCACTCGTGTGCTCAGCCAGGGGGATGGGATTTACTTAATTCTGACACAAGGAGAAACCACTTTGCCCGTGAGGACTGAGACTGGCCCCAGCCAGCAGCAGCCCAGCGGGCAGCCTGGGGAGCAGAGTTGGGCCCCGCTTGGCGCTGCCCAGCCCGGAGCTGCCACTCGCTGTCCAATCACTCCTGCCTCCAACTGGGACCCTCATCCCTGGGAGGTCTGGCAGCAACCATCCCCTTGGTTCCTGCCCTTGGCCTAAAAGCGTTTGGCTTCTATAAASCAAACTAAAGTCTTCTAAATGATGCGCAGATCTGCGTGGCTGRTGGTTCCTCAGTGTCTGGCTGAGAGGGAAACTCCAGCTCCTCCAAACGGCCACGAATCATTCKAGTTGGGCCACTTTCGTAGCTTTTGATAGCCAGGAAAAAAAGCCAGTGCAAATTCAATAGTGACCAGAGTTCGACAGTCATGTATTAGATTTGTGCCCTAGAAAAGCAAGTAAAAGGAACTTTTATTATTAAGTGTCCTTACAGCACAGAATATCTGAGTGCGAATTCACCAGGCTGATTCAATTGGAAGTAATGTTTTCAAAAACAAGATGCATCTGTTCTCACCTCCCCTAATGCGATTATTTAGTGCCCCACTATTATACTGTTGCAAGAAATAAGATTCGCTGGATGCTAAAAATGACACAAAAAATTGATTCAGGCAGAGGAAGTGTGTCTGGAGCACCAGTGGTGACCCGAGCAGCTGTGCCACACTAGCACACTTCATGGGAACCGCTTTTTATAGCAGCACCAGTAAGTGCTTCACAAATGTGCTGCTCCTGTTCTGTTCACAGTCCGCTGAAGACGGCGCATTGTTCGGAGTTCTTGGTGCAGGGACGCGTGGGACGTGTTACTTCCCGGCGACGGGAAGGGTTGGGATGGGGGGAAGAATGATTGAACCACATAAAGTGGAGAAGAAAGAGCCCTCGAGTGCCTTTTCTTCCAGAATCCAATTTCTCATTCTGGCGTCCAAAGCTGTGGTGGTGCTGGCACTTTCTTGCCACTCTAAAAAGGAGAGACGTCATCCTTTGCTCCCAGGATTGTGTGAACTCTCCACCTGGACCCCTCCAAGGTGATGTAATTTCTAGGGAAGCTTCAGAGTTAGTCTTACAGTGATTTTTTTTTTTTTTGGCCCTAAAATTAGACAGGAAAACAAGAAATGCCAAACTGCCCCTTCAGACCCCTGGTCTGTACCGTACAGGCCCCTCACCAGGTTCTGTGCCTTTCACCATCCTCCCAAACGGCTTCTCACACTCATTTATGCCACTTGCCTGTGCCAGGCTCGTTCTAGCACTAAACTCCAGCACTGGATAAGAGAGGCTGTATCACCCGAATCCCAAACCTCGTCAGAGAGTGAACTCAGATTTATTTGACAACTGTTTTCCATGGAAATGTGTGGAGCAGCATTACATTACTGCTAAACGCTTCAGTAATTGAGTTTCCCGTCAGCTCTGCCAAGCCTACATTAACGGGTTCATCCTGCTCTCCTCTCCTTCACACGGCTCTCTCCTAACTCCTGGAGCTCCCTGGCTCTTACACATTTTGTTGGAATTAGTTCTTGCACCCAGAGCTGCTCCTGGCCATCACCCAGGCCTCGGGTAGCTGTTGGGTTTTTAGTCTCTCCTTAAAACCACAGTCTGGGCTCTCTCTCCAATCCCCATGGGGAGAAATGCACCTCAGCTTCCCTCAGTGGCACTAGATGACACTTTTCTTTCCGTGTAAAGATCAGAAAATCTGTTTGAATCTTTTTCTGGTTCCCTCTGCACTGATAACAACAATTACATCATATTCCTCTAACAATGTCTGTTGAGTCAATAGCATTTCACAGGGTTTCACCTATTCCCCTCTGTCTCGCTGACCATGGATATTCTACCAGGATGCCTTTAGACTTTCTTATCAACTTTTTACTTCTCATTTATCTTTATTGTTACCAATTTGCTATTTTTCCTTTTCCTCAACAATGCATTTTGTGGTTTGTTTCTGCCTTTTAATTTCATTGCTGGCTCCCGTTCAGCCGCGAGCCAGGGTGGGCTCCCAGCCAAGGCTCTTTCCCTCTCTGATTTGCTGAAGAAAATTTATCTCCACATCTTGGCACATTCCCCGAGGCTGGGGGGCCGCAATGTCCTGGGAGCTGCTGGCCAGGGCTCTGGTGCCCAGTGCTGTGTGAGCTGTGCACGACCAGAAAGTTACTCAGAAAGATTCACCAACTTGATGTGCTACATCTCAGCCCTGGGAGCCTCCACGGTGACACAGCAATGTTTAACTGAGATAATCTGGGTGCTGCACTGTAGGGAAGGGGGGTTTCAAGTCCCTTCAGGCAAGGTCTTCTCCTGGTGTGCCCAGCCTTCACTCCAGAGCCCAAACACAGCTCAGAGCAGTAGAGAGATGCTCTTTCACTGGCACAAAGAAGTGGTTGCCTCTGTGGCTCTGAAGCACCTTATCCGGACAGTTTTGAGCAGGTTCTTCCTTTAGCCAGACAGGGATTGAGCCAAGCCAGCCTGTCCACACTCGTGGGTGTCTGACCAGCCCATCCCCACACTCTGCCCGTGCCTGGAGGGAGTCCCTGGAGCACGTTTGCCCTGTGCCCACAGAGCAGGCAGCCCTACAGATGGGGAGGAGGCAGCTGGCAGAGCTGATGCCAGATCCTGACTCAGGGGAACAGGGATAGTGTACAGAGCATCCACGGGCTGGCAGCACAGTGCTCCCACCTCAGCGTGCATCCTCCCCACGCTTGGCACAAGACGGTTCTTGCTAATGGGAATTATTGGTGCTTCCATCTGCACTGATGGTGGAACTGCTGCTCTGTCCCACTGCTCTGCACGATTCCCAGGGCTCTGCACCCTGGAGGGGACACGGACCTGGCGAGGAGCCACCGGCTGTGAGGCTCCTCCCTGTGCTTTCTTCAGTGGAGTCCTTTCTCCTGTGTCCTCTCCAGCCCCGCTCCGGGGTTAGCGGAGGGCAGCGACACACCTCTGAGAGCCTGCAAAAGCATCTGTTGGTGTCCARTTTCTCCTCTTTTAAACCTCCTCCAGCATTCCCTGCTGTTTAGGGGGAGCTGCAGAAAGCTTTCAACAACCACGGAAAATTCAGAGTATTGGGATTTAAAACCAGCGGTCACAGGGGTCCAGATGTACCTGGCTAAGAGAAGGCTCCATTTGCTTTGCTCTCTGCAAGCCCACTCCAGCAGAGCTGTTCTGAACAACACACCAGTTCCTGGAATCTCAGACACAGGCTGAGATTGCAGTGTTTTTAAGACATAATGAAAAAGGTAATTTTCCAGCCTCCCTGCAATCTTCATCATTGGGGAGGTATTTTGTGCAATTTTCAGTACTGGCTATAATCACGCTCCCAGAGATGATAGCGTGCTGCTGTGCCACTGGGGATCCTTTGAACCCTGCCGGGCTTTGGACCCACAAGTAAATGGAAGAAAAAGGGAGTGCAGCCATTGAGGTGCCATCCCTGCTGGGGCTGCCCAGGTACCAACCCCTGCGCTGGGGGCACAGCATTCACCGAGGCAGAGGCTGGCAGAACCCCCAGATCTGAATCCCTGCTCATGAGATGAGGAGTCAAAGAAAGTGAGATCAAAGGTGAAGGGATCCCTTGGATGTGCTGGCACACAGAGCAGACATCCCGGGAAGGGAACAATGACATGGCCCTGGTGACACACTGCGGTCTGTTCGCTCCTCTGCTGTGCTGCTGTTTCGGGGGGGAGACCCACAGCTCTGAAATTGTGGTGATCATCATCATAATTTTGGCAGGATTAGTTGCTATGCAATGAAAGGGACACGCAGTCCTTCTGATGTCCAGCGCCTTTGAACACATAATGGGCCTTGGAAAAGCTTCTTGCTTGCTGGGGACTCTGCAGCCCTGGCTTTGTCTGGGAGGGATTTGCTGAAGCCAAGGGCAGAGGGGGAGCGGAACAGGCTTTATGGGGGAGATGAGGGCTGGGTACAAGAGCAGCTGGGTGYCCCTGTCCTGGCGGTCCCTTTGGGCAGTGTTGGGCTGGGCAGGCGCGGGGAGCAGCGCTGTGCTGCCCTGTGGGTCTCCAGTGGCACGAGGCAGCTCTCCCTCACCCCACAGCGGGGTCTGTTACATCGGCAGACTCGGGCTCGTGGAACAGGATGTTTCAGAGCTGTGGGACAAGACATGAGAGGAGCTGTGAGGAGCAGGTTGCTAATGTCTGAATATGTAGATGTGAGGGGTATTAATAACAGAACAGCAGCTCTTCAGCTGGGAGCTCCCAGCAGCGAGGCTGGCTGGGATGGGCTCCATCTCCTGACACTGCAGYGAGGACTCAGTGAAGGCTGCATTTTACTCCCCTACTGCTTGTACCCATGAGCGAGATGCTGAGGGGTAACACGAAGCAGCACAGGGTCTGTAATGCACTTACAGCAGCAACGGATGGAAGAAAAGTGCAAAGTTGTGTTCCTGGCAGAACAGAGCCCAGGAGCCCGGGCAGCAGCCTCGGCGCGCTCATGAAATAAAAACAGGCTCTTGTGCTACCTGCCAGGAGCCATTAGCCAGAGAGCAAATGATCTACGGAATGGTCTGTGAGGAGAGCACAGCTTGGAGAGGGGGGTGCAGCAGCTCATCTGCCATCATTCACTTCATCAGGACATCTCTGTCACAGCCTCACGCCTCGTGCTTCCAGTGTGAGGGCTTGTGATAGATATTCGCAGGCAACAGGATGCAAACAAGCTGTAATGCTCAATCAGATGATGTTAAGGATTTCAAGGAAAACAGAGATGAAAATGTCAAACCTGTTAAGCTGCGGAGTGCTTTCACCAGAACGTGGGCAGAGGGACTCCAGGAGGCTGTTTAAAAATAGGAGCCAGGGGAGATTGCTCTCACAATGGCACCATTCTGGTGCCAGTGCCCCGCTGGGGCACGGTGCACTTTGCTTTTTCTAGATCTCAAAAGGAAAAAATAAATCATGTGATGCTGAATTTACGAACCCACTCAAAAAGCAGGGGCCCAAAACTCAGCTGTCATCTCAAGTTCAGCCTTGATAGTGTCTGTGTCATCGTTCTGAGAGCCTGAACAAAGAGGCAGACGAGGGGAGGCGAGGCACAGGCAGCAGCATCCAAAGCCTGGAGCCTCTTAGTGTTGTTTTTGCCTGTGTAAGGACATCATAGGACACTTACACCCTGGAAAGGCAGCATCTTACACCTTTTTTGCAGCTCTTGAGTACAGCACACAGAGAACAGCAGGTCGACTGCCTGTGCTGCCTCTGCATGTGGCTCAGCTCATTGGGGCTGCTCAGCTCCCTGGAGCTGCTTCTCAGCTAAAGCACAGCACGGGTGAGAAGCTGCTGAATCGCCTGGAAGTGTGGAGGAGCAGTGAGCACCAGAAGTCTCAGGACCTTTACATGTTAAGGTGCAGTTGTTTCCCTTCCATGAGGGCACTGGGCACTGAAGAGATGAGGAAGGGTCACTGAGCGGGATTTTAGCCTGCTTGTTGCAGTTTGAGGCCATTTCATTCCGTGTGTAACTCAGACCTTTGCTCAGCTAAAATATGCAGATGTAACATGAAGTCTTTTCTCGCATTTATTTACAAGGCTTGTGCTGTGTTAAATAGGAGAGGCATTACTACAAAGCTGTCTATTAATGAATCGGTGCAGGGGGAAAGGGAGCAGCTCACAGGGACACATTCTCCTCCCCGCTCTGGCAGCCCCCGACCCGGGATGGCTTTGCTCCAGGGGCTGGGAGCGAAGGATCATCTGGAGGCATTGGGGGCAGGAGCCGCATCCCTCCTGCCTCCATTCCCTGCACGGGGATGAATTCACTCCCGTGTGCCAGGGAGGGGGTGCCGTGGCTGTGTCTGGTGGCCCTGCCAGGAGCTGTYTGGCACGGACTGGGAGAGCAGATATCAGATGGGGCTATGGCCCCGCACAGGCAGGGGGCAAACAGCCCATGGTGCTGCCCGTGCCCTGCTCAGCCCCAGGATTCTCCCCTGGTCTCCTGCTCCAGCTGTGCCAGTGCCGGGCAGTGACCTCCCGGCATGGCCACAGGGTCGCCAGCGCCCCGGCCACTCCATGGTCACACCCAGCGTCTGCACCCAGGTGTCACAGGAGCTCGGGAAGGTTTCCTTTAGCAGCTSTTTCAGGCCACCAGGATCCCCTAATGGTTACAGCTGCTCTGGTAACATAAGAGTGATTTGTTCCAAGCCTACAGATACAGAAACATTTTGCCTACCCCATTTTTCTTCTTGCCTGAGAGGAGGCCAGGCTAATACATCATCACCAGGACTGCAAAGCAGCATCAYAGACATAACTGATGTGTGAAAATGCTCTGAATCCTCTGCCCATGGCTCCTACCACAGGCTGGGGACTCCCAGGTGTCCCTGCCCTGCCTGTTCCCTGTGAGTGTCCAAGGTTCCTGCCRCGCAGGACAGAGCAGAGGGCCAAACCGAGCCCTCCTCAGCCCCTGGGTGGGCAGGGAGGGATCTGTTTGATTCCCTCTGTKCTGAACTGACAGCTGGAATGTTGTGCTTTGGGAAGCCTGAAGAAGGGGGGATTTGTAACGTGCCATATGCTGTCCCTCGGTAAAGTCACTCCAGCCACTCTTCCCTCCATCTACATCACGAGCCTCCCACCCCTCTCCCCTTCCCTGTCCCTCCTTTCTCAGCTATTTACAACCCCAGAAGCTCTTCACAGCCATGGCTGCCTTTTGCCTGGATTTCTAAAGCCCCTCTGTGACAGRGTCCTTTTTCTGCTGCCGGAGCCTCTCGCTGTCCCTGTCCTGGGAGTCGGGAGTGCCTCTGTGGTGGCTCTGCCGTGGGTGGTGGCTCTGCTCTTTCACCTGAGTGCTCCAGAGCCGTCCTGCCCCTGCTCCATGCTCCCAGGGAGCTGCGTGAGGCTCACCAAAGAGCAGACAAACATGGACACTGTGAATGTGCTGACTGGGACCGAGGGCACGGCAGGAATAGCGTCTGATCCGACATCCAGGTGTGGGATGAGTTCACTCACAAGCAGCCACCAGCGCCTGTGAGTGAACTGTGGCTCAGCAGCCACGCAGGGCTGACKGGCTGGGGGGGCACAGCTTCGCCCACAAGCTTCTCAGTTGCCTTCTCAATGGGCTGCTCCATYCCTGAGCACCTGGAGCCCAGGATTTCCATCCTGCCAGCGGGGAAGGGGCTTCCCCAGTGGGGCAGGCGGTGTCTGCTCTATGCAGAATCAGTATTGACATCGACGTACACGGGTGCAGAGGTCGGTTCCCTGCACCCACAAGGAGGAGGGAGCCACGAGGAGCACCCGACTGGCCACCCCAAGGCAGCCGTGGGGCTTTGAGTTGGATAAAAAGCACCTCCTGAAGCAGAAATCCCGAAGGAGCAGGACTCAGCCCCTCTCGCCGCGCAGGGAGATGGAGATGGGGCGGGGGCGGAGCGGCCCTGAATCCCCTGGGGCCGGGGAGCAGGGATGGGCCGGGAAAGCGAGGCAGGGAAACAAAAACTTCGGTCCCATAAAAAGTCGTAACGTTCACYTTATAAAACACACAAACTCAGTGATTTAAAGGGGGGAAAACTACTATTTGTTTCCAAATTTACAGGCAATAACACTTGATTTAGATCCCTGTCTGCCTCCTGTATAGACTGCAGTATAATTTAAAGGACAATAAAGTCTGAGGCCGTAACACCATCACCGCAATAAATCAGGCCCAGCTACCACCACTCAGAACAGAAATTATTAATCTGGGTTCCAAATGATATGCCTGCATATTGCTTATTTGAGCTGTTTATGCAGCAAGCTGAGATAGCACTTTCCCTCGTTATTATTTTTTACTTTTGCCRTGAAATACCGTCTCCTCCTACCGAGGGGGCATTTATTACCCAATATATATGGGGGCAGCCAAGTGTGTTGTGCGGAGCATGCAGCATCGATACGACTTCCCAGCGTCCACACTCTCTGCCTTTCTAGGATGTTCTCAGTGCTGAGGGCACTAACTCATCCCCAGCCAGCGTGGCACCTGCCAGTGTCCACATGTTGGGAACAGGATGGTGCCATCCGGGGAGTCTGGGAGAATTGCTCAGTGGGGTTTCGGGCCCGTGGTCGGGGTGCTGATGTGCCCTGGGCTGGGAGAGTCAGCAGCCACTGTTCTCCCGCTGCGGCCACCACCGGTGACAGAGCGAGACGTCGCCGGTGTCCGTCCCTCTGCCGGCCCTGCGGAGCTCCCTGCGGCCRGACAGGCGCGTTGTCACCCTCCATCGCCATCGGACGCTCTGAGCCAAGGGACTGATTCACCCAAAGCGGCAAAGGCAAGAATGAGACTTTTCAGCTTTMGTCCCCTGCGACAGCAGCTCATTAAGAGCAGAGTCTGTGGTCCCCTGGGGCCACACGGGGCCCCSTGCCTCACTGGCCTCGAAAGGTAGCAGGATGAGCATCCGCAGAATGCTCCCTTTCTTCTTTGTAATGTCACAATAATCACCGGGAATTTCCTCATCACTCCAGACTAAAACACAAAGAGCCGTCCCGGRGAGGGGAGATTGCAGGAGGCTGAGCTCTCTTTCCGTATCCTTCCCCGGTAACTCTGAAGCAATGGACTGAAAATAGTGGTTTTTTCTAGGTTTGGGGACCATTCATACATCTTTACTGAGACTGCATTGTGCAAGGTCCACCCTCCTCTAATAAAAATTATTGGAATCATATTTTCTGTTCAGGAATGATGACTCCAGCCTGGAGCAGAGACCACCCCACCGGGGGTCTTCATCTGAATGCAGAATACTATGAGCTTCGTGTTTAAAATCAGCAGAACTGCCAACTCTCCTGCAATCGCAGGGATTTCCTGAGAGGAGGAAGCGCTGCTGTCAGAGGCAAACCCACTCGTAGCTGCACTCAGGATTTTGTCTGCATTATCCAGGGATTAGCATCATTTTCATTTGCAGGAAAGATCTGCTTTCATCTGATGTAAAACACGAAGATGTCAACATGGATTTTAACACACTCCTCAGGACGAATTAAAAATTTGTGGTTTTAATAAAGTACAATTTATTTGCTAAACAAACAGCATTTAAAAAAAAAATATTGCCACCTCCCACATTTTCCGCAAACCCCCTTCTGTCTGAGGCAAAGGGCTGCGAGCTACATTTGTACATCATGAAACATTCAGCGCTGAAATTGTCCCCAGCAATGTCCCCATCTGCTGCTAGCTTTCTCTTCACGCTAATTATTAAATATATCTGTAAAGAAATAAATAATAGATTTCCTTCAAAGAACCAGAAATGAAATTTAATGAGTGTTTGGTGTTGGGGTGTGTTTTTCCCTTTGAAGCTGCAGTTGCCTTAATGCATCCTGAGCCATCCTGAGCCATCCTGAGCTCCCACCCAGCACATCGAGACCCTTCACCTGGCTTTGGCCACGTGCTTTTGTTCCTTCTCGTTTGCCATCAAGCCCTTTTCCAAAGCCAGCCCTCAGCTCACAAATACCATTTTATAGCTATTCTCAAGCAAGCTGCAAGACCTCCTGCCCCTTAGGAAAGGCCCAGTTCTGCCCACAGCCTCAGCAAACCCAAACTGGAAGAGCTCCAGTTACCTCCACCATTTCCCTTCCTGGTAAGCAAATTTCATGCCTTCACTGGAAGCTACATCCAGGAATAAGGGAGTATTTATGTTACAAAACATCTCACAGTATGATACCCTTGCTTTTAAAATGCCACGTGCAGCATTAAGTATAATTACTTCTATTGCATCACGTGACGCCTCAGGCAGCGCCGGGGCCAAGGCAGCAGYGCCAAACAGCCCAAAAGATCCTGGCCCCGTTCCCAGTGGAGTCTGAACTCCTCTGGAATCTTTACTGAGCGCAAGGAGCCTGAGGTTCCTCTGGTGCTGCCTCGGTAGAGCAYGACAGCGCTGGGTCTCGTGGCCGGGCAGCGAGAGGCGGGATTCGACGGGCGATGCTCCTCTGGAGTGTTTTGGGGAGTTGTTTTCTCTTCTCCCCCCAACATGAAAAATGCAGTGAAATGATTAAGAAACACGAAGGAGCGACAGTGTTACACTGCAGATACAGCCAATGGTTTGTGGAAGAAAAAATAAGAAAAATTGTATTYCCTCAGTGTAATTATTGACATGCCTCTAGAAATGTTGTCTGAAAATATCTCAGTGCTGAGGCATGTGCCCGTGGGACCCACCCATCACCTCCACCCCACCCCAGTCCCGGATGTGCCGAGCCTGCTCCCTGCTCCGTGGGGTCCTTGCCGTGTGTGGCGATGCCGAGGGACTACAGTGATGACGTCTGTGCCACGAGACCTCCACCCCACAGCCCGTGGGAGGCAGGGGCTGGTGACACCATCCTTACACTCCACGGTGGTACATTCTGTCCCTTCTTACTGGAAGCAAATGTGTCCCTAATAGTGCAAATTGCCACAGAAGTGTTAATGAAACACATTGCAGCTGTAAAGTCAGAAGAAATCTGTTACTATAAACTGCKTTTCCATTTCCTTATTTCCAGTTAGACTCAGGGAGTCAAACGGGTCATGTTTGTGTACGGCTCATCAGGAAGAAGATTCACAGTTAAAATACCAAGAGGGAGAGCTGTTTAATTGTTTATTCTGCCTTTTTCGAGGGAAGATGTGGAAGGGTCTGGTTGGGATGGAGGTGTCTGTCTGTCTGTGGACTCCTCATCAGTGGCTTTCTTTCCCCAAAATCCTAAATATTCCTGTTCGTAAATAAGGAACCTCTTCCAGTAATTACGTATTCTTACCTCTAGGAAGATTTCCTTAATCCATAATTTATATCCCATGTGTTTCATGTTTTAGGGTGGTTTTAAAAATCTACAGAAAGGYGTCTTGTTGATGACAAATGTTGAAGTTAAGTATAAATCCCGTTTGCAGCTTCCCCCCTTATGCCATAGGAACTTTCCGGAGAGGAAAATTAAGAGCCACAAATGTTAAGATAAAAGATTCCTATAA
The DNA here is from genome assembly GCA_018881555.1 of Amblyornis subalaris. Lineage (NCBI taxonomy): Eukaryota > Metazoa > Chordata > Aves > Passeriformes > Ptilonorhynchidae > Amblyornis > Amblyornis subalaris. Next base: position 2,393,569 of record JACAXG010000091.1, read on the forward strand.
ATAAGGTTGGATTCATCCTTCCATCATTCCTGGAAGAAATGCACTGAACTGTGCCACAGTTCACAAGGTACCTGTCCAACTGTACCTGTCCACCAGGCTTTCAGATGAAATCTTGAAACACTTAAAATCTGTTTGTTTGTGATAGAAACTACAGGTCAGATGGTTATGCTGAAGAAGGTATTTTGGGTTTATCACAAGGGTGAAAAGCTCCTTTGATCTTAAGAAAACCCCRTATTCCTGCTCTGGAGATGAACATTAATTGTGTGGTAAAATGGATTGGGATCCCCCAGCAGGTGAGGTCTGTGCCTGTGTCTGATCTCCCTGACTTTGTGCCAGTGGAGATGAAAGCTTTGTCTTCTCCTATGCTGGAATATCTCRTTCCTCCTCACATCTGTTTTCCCCAATTTATTCTAAATGACAATGGGATTAACATATATAATGGCAAGTGAAAATCTGATTTAAAATGCTTTCCTTAAACTTTGTGTCCAAAAAACTCAGCTCTGTCCCTTCCAATTAGCATTTTGGTTTTCTTGAAGTTAATCGCAGAGTTGTCACTGTGATAGTCTGTGGTACAACAGGGAGGAGACTGAGGCAGCAGCCAAAGGCTGTGAATTATTCAGAGATGTGCATTTCTCCAGGGGAACCAGGTGATGTCTGTTCGTGCCCAAGACCTCAGAAGACCCAGAGAAAACTTGGGAGTCAGTGCAAGCCTTTCACGATCTCCCAGTCTGAGATGACATTTTGTCCATTAGCAGGTCCCTGTACCTGTGCCCYGGCAGGAGCAGCCTGGACACACACAGCACTTTGTGTATATTTAAAAGCTGCTTCTCTGCATCTTTCAGCTTCCCCTGAGCCCAAACCCTCCTGGTGCTGCCCACCTTCCCCTGCTCCRTGGCTCAGCTCTGGAGAGTGGAGTGTTGGTGGCTCTGGGGACACAGGACAGGAGCCGTGGTGACCCACAGGGATGGGGRTTGGGACCATGGGCTGCTGCCAAGCACTGAACACTGCCCAGCCCTGCTGCCACGTACCAGTACAGAATCCCAGGATCGCTGAGGTTGGAAAAGCCYTCCCAGATCATCGAGTCCAACCTGYGCCCGATCCCCACCTTGTCRCCAGCCCAGAGCACTGAGTGCCATGTCCAGTTGTTCGTTGGACACCTCCAGGGATGGGGACTCCAAATCTCCCTGAGCAGCTCCTGCCAACGCCTGACCATCCTCCCCACGAAGAAATTCTGCCTGATGTCCAACCTGGCCCTCCCCTGGCACAGCTTGAGGCAGTTTCCTTTTGTCCTGTCGTTTATTACCTGGGAGACGAGGCTGATCCCCACCTGGCCCCACCCTCCTGTCAGGGAGTAGCAGAGAGCGAGGAGACCCCCCCTGAGCCTCCTTTTCTCCAGGCTGAAACCCCTCAGCTCCCTCAGCCGCTCCTCGTCAGACTCAGAGCGGACCAGAAGGATCCAAACCCTCTCACCCGTTAGAGCASAGCRGARCAGGCGGGGGGAGCTGGCCCGTGCTGGAGAGGAGAGGAGCCGCGCAGGGAGCAGAGGGAGAAGCGCAGGGACAGGAGGGAGGAGTGCAGGGACAGGAGGGAGAAGTGTAGGACAGGAGGGAGAAGTGCAGGACAGGAGGGAGAAGTGCAGGGACAGAAGGGAGAAACATAGGGACAGGAGGGAGAAGTGCAGGACAGGAGGGAGAAAGGCAGGGACAGGAGGGAGAAGTGCAAAGACAGGAAGGAGAAACATATGGACAGGAGGGAGAAGTGCAGGGACAGGAGGGGGAAACGCAAGGACAGGGGAGAGAAACACAGGGACAGGAGAGAGAAGCGCAGGACAGGAGGGAGAAGCGCAAGGACAGGAGGTGGAAGTGCAGGACAGGAGGGAGAAGTGCAGGACAGGAAACACCCGCGCACGGACAGGAGGGAGAAGTGCAGGGACAGGAGTGAGAAGTGCAGGGACAGGAGGGAGGAGTGCAGGGATAGGAAGGAGAAGTGCAGGACAGGAGACACCCGCGCAGGGACTGGAGGGAGAAGTGCAGGACAGGAGGGAGAAGCGCAGGGACAGGAGGGAGAAGTGCAGGACAGGAGGGAGAAGTGCAAGGACAGGAGGTGGAAGTGCAGGGACAGGAGGGAGAAACACAGGGACAAGAAGGAAAAGCGCAAGGACAGGAGAGAGAAGCGCAGGACAGGAGACGCCCGCGACGGGACAGGAGGGAGAAGTGCAGGACAGGAGGGAGAGGCGCAGGGACAGGAGGGAGAGGCGCAGGGACAGGAGGGAGAAGCGCAGGGACAGGAGGGAGAAGCGCAAGGACAGGAGGGAGAGGCGCAGGCACCGCAGCTGCAGCCGCGCCTCCGCCCGTTTCGGTGGCCGGGTTTGGGAAGACTCCGAGCCCCATCTTTCACGGGTCACCTGCCGGAGCCCGGCAGGGCAGCGTTCCCCATTACAGCACAAACTCGTGCGCTGTGTCTTTGTTATGCTAATGTCCCAGCGCCGCACAATTTAAATAGCACTTCCAGAAAAATTAAGTATGTTCATTGACACAGTGAAATGTTTTCACCCTCCACGTAACCTTCACAGTTTCTGTACAAAATCTATCAGTCAGTAAACTATTCATCTGCGAATGCTTACCAATTATTATGCTAATGCATTACAATACATTACAGTGAATTCTTTTTAAATGCCAGGAAATGCAGCTGTCTGGCATCCTACCTCGCCTGTATTATGGAGCTATCAATAAACAGCGGAACATTTGCAACTGGATTTTGACTGCTTTGTCAGAACCCTGCAAAAAAATTCTTATCATTTAATATCATGAAGAAATTCTGGAATTAAAGTGGTGTAATGTATTGTCCAGGCAGGGGACTCAGGAACGGCACATCGCCACAAAAGACGATGCAGTTGCAGGGGTGTGCACTGAGCCAGCGAGTGAGTGGACATGGGGTGTGTGGCACAGAGYGCCAGGGTCCATGGGAGCCCAGACACTTGCAGCATGCTCTGATGTGGAACTGCTCCCTAAATCTTGTCTCTTTTTGGAACTGAGTGATACTAAAACTTCGGCTAGCAGACTGCAAATGGAGATACCAGGTCATWTATGGAGTATGGCGTATTAGTAGTTCACACTGAGATGATCCTGGGAACTGCTTTCAGGTACCAAAAGGAACTCTCTCTTTTGTTGCCTGAGAGAGGAAATGTTCAATATTAATGTAAATTTGGCTGTACTCTACATCACCCAGGGATCATATGATAAAAATCCCAATTTATTATCTAGAATTAATATTGCTTGTTGGAAAGATGAAATTGCTTAGTCTGTGTATTTTAGATTTCATTGCATTTTTAGTGCCCTGCCTGTGCCGAGTGTGTGCAGAGCAGTGAGCACCCGGGTTTGTGTTCCCAGCAGCATTTTCCATTCCCTTCCCAGGGAACATGTGCCAATCCCCACCCAGCCCCTCGCAGGGCTGTGCTGTGTAGGCTCCCAGAAATGTACGTACTTGGTATTTTTAAACATTTRCAATTGCATAATTCTTTAATGAATTCATTTATTCCTCTGTAGCACGACACAGAATATAGGAGAGAGACCGTGCATACATTAGTGCCACGGAAACCTCTTGGGCTCCGAGGAGCCCTGGCCATCAGGGGTTGGATCCCTGGAGGACAGCAGCTGTCCTGTAGGACGAGCTAAGCCTGGCTGCACTCAGGGCTCTGTCAGATATGATAATCACATCCTCGAGGCAGAGGAAATCTCCATTTTCTCAGAGGAGGTAACGCCCGGGGCCAGGAGATGCTGCCAGAGCCTAGTGTCCCATGGAGCTGAGCTGGCTGAGCTCGGACCTGGCCTCCAGCYGGACCTGCCAAGCATTTCCTAGTTGGCAGGAGGTGGGACAGCAGAGCAGGAGCACTGGCACTGCCACACAAGCAAATCCCTCTGTAGGCACCAGCTCCAACGTTCCAGCAGCCCTGTCTCTCCTCCAGGGTGCCCAGCCCTCGGGCTTTTTGGTGCAGAGGCAATCAGGGTGTGGCATTGTCCTCATCCCTCCCAGTCTCAGGATGCTCAGCTTTCTGCAGCAGCAAATATCGTGGGTGTTGTGCAGGACCCCTCTGGCCACCAGCCCCGTGGCTCCAACCCTACCTCACCCTTTCAGATTAAGGGGAGTTGTCTCAGTGTGGCAGATGTTTGGGAATTTTAAATCAAAAATGCAAAGTAAAAAAATGCAGCTAGAGGCATCCATCAAAACTTCTCTGGTTTCTCTATTTGTCTTTTCTCAGAAGCTAATATCCATGGATTTGGTTATTAGAGTCATAATGTTATAATTATTTCATTTAATACTCTAATTATCCCTTGTGATTAATCCTGACCATAACAGGAATGTCTGTGAGTCTGGAAGGCATGTTCCAATGGCTTCTGCATTATGAATGTTAATTTGAGTTAACAAGTATGAGAGCCAGAGGAAAAGAAACCAAAGAGCATGAGGACTCTTTACTTACGAGCCAGTGCAGGGTCTTTTCCTGCTCATCTTTGGTAGTAACTGGGCCAGCRGCCCCAGTTTCTGCTGGCGTGGATTCCCTGACTGTGGTGTAGCTTTGGGAATTCTGTCCGTGTGTGGGGCATGGGGGCAGAGGTGGCACAGGCTCCGGACAGTCCTGTGTCCATTGCTGTGTTGGCAGCACTGCCCTGCTCCTGCCCTGTGCTCCTGCTGTCAATGTCCACGGGCAGAGCGTGAGCCCACGAGTGGCACAAATGTTCTCCTGCGCCTCCCTGTTCCCCTGTCCCGCTGCAGACGGATGTGGTGTAGAGCTTCACTTCGGCCAGCTGTGTTCCAAGGGCTGACTGAGAGCTCTCTGATCCCATCGCCCCACCCTATTTCCCATTGTGTCCAGCTACAAAGCCACACTCAAGGAAGACAGAAGTACCCGAAATTTTCCACTTCCTTCRGTGTTGTTGTCAGCAGACCTGGTGCAGCCACAGTGCAGTGCTGGGAATGGCAGAGCAGGAGTTTATTCCTAACATCTGCCTTTGGGTCAGTGGGTGAGGTAAGTACTGCCTGTCACACGCAGAGAGATCTGCACTCACYTTTCACTGCCTCTGTAAGGACCTGGAAAACTCCCAGTGGGTGGCACCAACGCAGCACCAGGTCTGGCACTTGGGGCAGTCCTTGCTGCAGCAGCAGCGAGCGCAGGCTGGGGGCTGTGCTCAGACAAGTGTGCATTCACACGTGCCCTCGCCACCCTCGCGTGCCTGTCCCCAGGGCTCGGCCATCTGTGCCTTTATGCACAGGGAAGAGAAACGTATGGACAAAGGCAGCCGCTGCTGCTGGCAGAGGCCCCCGGGGCCGGGCTCAGGGATCCCCGGGGGAAGGCTTTGCCTCCCAGGGCTTTAAAGAGCATCATGTCAAAACCGGCCAGTGGTACCTCACGGGCTGAGACGGTGGCTGCAGACAGACCTCTGCTCAGGACACAGAATGAGGGTGCAGAAAAGTCTCTGACCTTGTCTCCAACACTGAGGAGTCAGGCAGAGCCAGCTTGGCTTCACCTRGTGCCTGCATTCACCATTGTCCCTCCTGCTCCACCTCCACGGGGCCGAAGCAAACCCTGCRCAGGGGCTTGCTTATACACACAAACCGTGAGGAAAAGAGCCTTTCAAACTGAGGAACCATGGCTGGCTCCTGGCTTCTGTGTCCATCTGTCCAAAGAACTGCTGACGAAGGGGGAAGGACTTTGGCCTTGCTTGCCCTGAATAATGCAGAGCAAGAAAATCCAAATGGGATGAGCACATCATTGCACAGAGAGATTTCTGGGGCCTTTACATTCCCATCACTGAAACAGTCAGTCTTTGAGGAACCAGGAATCCTGAAGATGATGGTCCTGCTGTCAATAGCAGAGGCTGTGTTGGAGCCCCAGCATTTTCCTGTCCCAACTGATGTTTTTTGGCTCCTACCCCTCAGCCCGGTGAGACTCGAGCCCTGCAGGACCAGGTTCCTGCTCCACCTGGGGCTGAGCTGGACAGGGAACTCTCACTCTCTGACATGCCACTGCTTAGAAACCATCACTGCTCAGAGGGCAAGAAGAGTTGCTAGTGGGGACACCATTTCGTCCTCATTACTGCCCATGTTTTATCAGCTGCCCAGTTCTGAATCCATTTGCTTCATTTGTTTCCAAAATGAGCTGCATTGTTTTCCAACTCAAGTTACCAGGGATAGACAAATTACCAAAATTTACTAAATAGCATAAACCACCTGCGTACACAAACTTACTTTTCCTCTAAATAAAGGAACACCTGGCAGTGTCTGGCTTCCAGGGGTCTGCAAATGTTTTTCTTTAAATATTTCTTCATGCGCTTGCAGACGTTTGCACATCGACCTCCCCAGAGCTGGGAACTCCGGGAGTGCGGGGATGGAGCTTGATGTCTAATTTTAGGTACAGAAATGTGAAAGATTGAGCTAAATGTGGCAAAGCCTCCTGTACAGCCTGAGGTGGGAAGTGAGGCTCAGGAGAACCTCCTGAGGGGTTCTTGTGCCCCTGGATGGCTGAGGGCAAACAGGGAATTGTTTGAATATTACAGATAGGAAAATAGATGTTACCTGGTTTCTTCTCCACTGGTCCCTGCCCCACACATTTGTTCCCAATTTAGTTCCCCTCGTAGTAAGCCCACAGCAACTGGATTTGCCAGCTCTGCCCCACTGGCTGCACTAATATCAAGTTTCTGCACACTTTCTGCTGCATGTCTGTGCATCWCCGGCTCCTGACCTTCCCTCCCGCCTCCAGCAGCATTTCAGCTCCCTCAGATGGCTTCTAGATCTGCCCAAAATYGTCTCCTGGAGACAAACATGTATCTGGAGGGCAGAGCTCCTGGCTGGAGCAGCTGTGCCTCTTCCCAACGCAGCCAGTGGTCCATGGAGAAGGTGGAGCCATTCTGGATGTTCAGGCTGTGGTGCTGCCTCCTCCTCAGCACGGACAGAGCCAGACAGAGATCCAGATGTTGAGCAGCTGCAGAGGGCACACAGAGCCGGTGCAGAAGGCAGGCTGGTGGGAACAGACTCTTGTGCAGGGACAGGCAGGTGGCTCCTAGTCCCTCCCAAGCTCTGCGTGCTCCAAAGCGGCGGCCCAGGAGTGACGCCACTGAACAGAACTGCGGCCCTCGGCTGCCAGAAAGACGACCCCTGTTGTGCTGGAAAGTTCACGTCTGACAAAATAACTTCTGCTGGGCTGTCTCGGGTATCCTTGGGCTTCTTGGAAGCAGGAGCAGGGAAGGCTGGTGGAGGCACTTGCGGCGCTTCACGGTGCCCTTAAGAATGTGCCGCGCAGCACCTCCAAGGGAAGTGCCAGTGGATGCTTTTCAGACGGAGCCACATTAAGCACCCCGGAAGGAGCAAACCTCATCCTCTGCGAGCAGCAGCATCCCCTGGTGTGCCCATTAAGGCTGCAGGCGTGGTTTGCAGTGAGGAGCCCCAGAGAGGCACAGGGTGACCCTCACCCTTCGCAGTGTCCTCCTGGAGTCCCCCTCCTTGCAGACAGCCGCTCACACGTTGTTCAGAGCCGTGAAGGAGCTGCAGCCTGGGAATACGAGAGAAACACTCCCAGGGGTGTGTTCCCCACTGGGTATGGGGCGGGACGAGAGGGGACATGAGCGCACACACAGCCGGAGGTGCAGGAGCCCCGGAGCCCGGCAGAGCCCACGCAGGAGCCGCCCCAAGCCTGGCCGTGCCCTCGTCTGATCAACGAGCACACGAACTTGGCTCCAGCGTGAGCCCCGAGCGCAGAGCAGCCAGGCTCGGGGAAGCCAAGTCCCTTCTCTGTGTCTCTGGCAGCCAATTACTCATTTCCAGTGCGACAGTCTGTTCCTAATTCGGCCGGTCAGGGGTTGTTGAAGGAAATAATGCAGCAATGTCCTCTCAGGGGGAGTCTCAGAAACAATATTCTGAGAGACAGGAGAAAATTAATGCAACGACGTGGTGTTTACCAGCCCCTGTCACTGCCCATGCCTGAAGGACTGACTATTAACACCTGGTCAATAAGAAGATCTTTCCCTACAGATTTTTTTTTTTAAAGGCATCAAGGATGATATTGAGGTGCATGAAAATAATCTGATTAGTATTATGTCTCCTTGAAACATTTCTGAAACGTGCGAATTGTTACTTTTACTGCAAGGTACTTTTCTTCACAAAGTGGAAATCGAAGTGCAGAACAACACAAAAAGCAGAGATCCTTACGACACGGAATAATGAGGCCATAAAACCAAACAATAAAGTTAAATAATTTACCATAAATATCGAAAGCTCTGAAATTATTCTCTACATTAACCGCCTATGTTTGAAATGATCTTTGCATTCACCATGTCACAGATGGCAACATCAGACAAGAGAGTCCTTGACAAAATCTCGCTGTAATTATTCTTTCCACAGCTGCAGTTATTTTAATGCCTTTTCAGTTAAGCTGAAAGAGACGCACACGTTTTATAAATAAGGGCTTTTAACCAGTTTGACAATGAAGCATTTGAAACGTGGTGTGGAAAAAAAAAAACCACCAACCCAAAAACTTTCGCTGCATCTTGAAACCTGGGGGAGCAACTGTGAGGACTTGGAGCAGGAAGACAACTGGTCTTTCTACAGCAATACTTAGCAATTAAGGCTAAAATTATGTTGATTGTGATGGTCTGAGATAGCGGTTACTGGCAACTTTTGGAGTTGCTCAGATACAATGCAACAATTAGGTTTATTTKGGCTGGCAGCTCAGAGGAGTCTTTTCTCCATTGAGAAACTGTCCCTCAAGGACAGGCAGGGACCGACTTCAGGAGGAAAATACAGCTTGGATGAGGTCAAAGTTACACGCTGCTCAAGACCGAAGTGTCCAGCTGCAGTCCAGGCTTGGTTGGCTTTTCTGACTTGTTTTGGCTTTCCCCAAAGTGCTTTAAATCACTGTGGAGGGCTCTTCTTCCCAAGGAACACCACACACCCATGGCCTCTCCTGCCCTGAGGGAAGCTGGCCAGCTGCTGGCCAGCTTCTGACCGCAGTGGCTTGGCTGTGCTGTGCTGGCCGAGCCTGGGCACTGCACACTGCAGCGGGAGCTGCCCAAGAGACAAGGGTGAGCCACCCCGGGACACCGTCCGCTCTCCCCAAACCCCATTTCTCAGCTAGCTGACCAACACCTCCTTCYCCAGCCCCGTGGTTATGCTCCCTCTYGCCCRGAATTCCCATTCCCATCAATGCATGGCRGGTACCCYGGCTCAGSCCGGCCYTGCYGCTGCGGCCGTTCCGCTTGGGACACAGCTCTGAAAGCCTCAGCGTATTCCAGCACCTAAATAAAAGCAGCCTCACTTYGGAGGGATCCTGCATCTTGTCATTCCCATCTGCCCAGAGGAGTCGGGGAGTTCGGGGCATACCAAGCAGCACGGCTGGGGACAACAACAGTGATGAAAACTTGAGCTGAAGCACCAAAATTTCAGTTCCCGCGGGAGCCTGTGGAAGCCAGGCTGAGCACGGCAGCCAGCGCGGCTCTGGGGGACCTCCGCTCCTGCTTCCAGCTCTCTGCAAAGCCTGCAGAACACCTCTCCCCCGAATGCATGCTTCAGGAGCCTGGATGAGTGGCCGTATTTTTTAAAGCTCTGAGCACTCAACAGCTCTTGTGGAAAACAAAAGGAGCTGAATCCTCTGGAAGTGAAGTTCCCCCACTCCCAGCAAGTTGCAGCTGCTTCTCCTCCCCACCACAAGCTGTCGGTTAGTTTAAAAGGAATGTGTGAAGATGCAGCTAAAGCAGTGGGAGCTGTACGGGGAGGATGCTTTCCCGTTTAAACCAAATAAAGAAGAAATGAAAGAGCAGGAGATCGGTGGGAGGTTTTTCAGTGTGGAATCCTGGCAAGCTCTGGCGTACAAAGAAGACGTGGCGGTCTCCGAGGCTCGCGGACTGGGGAAGCCTGATTAATGAAGGTTATTGTCAGGGAGGCCTGGCTTTTATGCTCCACACTGAAAGGCACCAACCCTCAAAGTATTCAACATCACACAATAACAGATTGTGTGTAGTTAGCCTCAGAAAACAAACGTGTTCTCTCTTCTATAGGATTATGGAGCATCCATCAGTGGCTGGCATTAAATACCACCCCAGTATATGTAATTACCGATACATGAAATCTAAACATCATTTTAAAGCAGTTGGAACAACAAAAAAACCCCGGAGGTTTCTGTTTCCCTTTCACTTTGAAGCACTCCTCCTTTCCTAACTGTGGTCCCAGGGAACAGCCTTCTTCAGCCCTGCCTGGGAGGGAAGGGCCGTTATCCCGAATTTCCCTTCTGCAGCTTGGATGTGGCTGCATCAGTCACCACTCCCAGGACTGGGATGGTTCCTCACCAAAACCTCCATTGATCCTCTTACTAGATTTAGTCTGCAAATGAAATACAACTGGAGAGCTGAGAGGGGAAATGGGATTTTTATGAGACACTGTGCACTGGGTTCATGGGCAGCTCGTAAAGCCAGGCTTGCCTCGAAATCCCCTGCAAAACCCAAAGAGCTGCCGCACACAGATCCCTCTGTACTTCTTTTATCAGTTCTCTCTAGAAGTGTTTGGTTCCCTCTGGGGTTTGCTCCCCCTAAGTGGCTGCACCAGGTGCCACAGTGAGGGCCTGGACAGTGACCCAGGGAGCAGAAGGATCTCTTACCCTGCCTTTCCTGCACTGTACTGTAGGATCAGCTACACAATTAAGAGCTACATTTAAGCACTTGAATAAACAAGCTCCACCCCTGAAAGAGTCAGSCATGCCTCGTGGGGTCCCCGTGTTCCTCAGTTTTGAACAGGCTGATAATTAAAAGCAAAAAAATCACTTATACAAATTAACTTCATATCCCGCCATGGAGTGAGCACAAAGCTGTTGTCACTTCTGATTTCAAACAGGCTTGAATTAAAGGGAGCTTGGATTATTATTTTTTATTTGAGAGAAGCAGAGCAGTCACTTGGCGGGATGGCTGCAGACGGATGTCCCAGAGCTCTTCCAGGGAGCCTGCCTGGGACAGCTTGGCACAGGGCAGGATAACGGCACTGTGTGCCAGATTTATGATTCCCAACTGCAGGAGAGACCAGGGCAGAGCAGGGCAGACCCAGGGCTGCTCAGGCACCAAGCATGGAGGCAGCARTGCAGGGTTCCCAAGGTTCCCACAAACACCACGCAGCATTTTGGCCTTGGTGCACCTTCCAAGGCTGCTCCTCTGCATCAGAACTTCTGGCCAAAGCTGGAGGTGGCTCCTGCAGGGAAGGGYCTGGCACTGATTCCCATGGCAGTGATGAAGCCAGAGCTGCTGTGATGGGCAGCTGCTTCTGAAGAGTCCCCTTGACCTGTGACATCCCAGTCCTGGAGAGCTTCAGAATCCAGAAGTGTAAAGGATCTGCAGCCCAACCTCTGTCCCAGAGCACCCTGGGACTGCAGCCATCCCATAGGGGGTGGGAGTGATCCCCAAGGCCTGAGAGCCCTGTGGGGTCACCACCCTGCCCGGCAGCAGCACCCTGGCCCTGCTGACCCAGCCCCACACGGATCCAGCCCCACTTGGACCAGCCCCACACAGACCCAGCCCCACACAGACTCAGCCCCACACAGAACCTGCCCCACACAGACCCAGCCCCACACAGAACCTGCCCCACATGGACCCAGCCCCACACAAACCCAGCCCCACACAGAGCCAGCCCCATATAGACCCAGCCCCATATAGACCCAGCCTCACATGGACGCAGCCCCACACAGACCCAGCCCCACACGGACCCAGCCCCACTTGGACCAGCCTCACACAGACCCAGCCCCACACAGACCCAGCCCCAAACAGCCCCAGCCCTACACAGCCCCAGCCCCATATAGACCCAGCCTCACACAGACCCAGCCCCACACAGACCCAGCCCCACACAGAGCCAGCCCCATATAGACCCAGCCTCATATGGACCAGCCCCACACGGACCCAGCCCCACACAGATCCAGCCCTACACAGACCTAGCCCCACTTGGACCAGCCCCACACAGACCCAGCCCCACACAGAACCTGCCCCACACGGACCCAGCCCCACACGGACCCAGCCCCACGCTGCCACCGCGTCGTTCCGGGATGCGCTTGGCACTCACTGACAGGCAGAATCGTCCATTGTGTGGGTCTGGCTGAGGAGCCAAACGATCAGGAGCTTATTACAGCCTCCCTTTTAATTAAGTGTCTCAAATAGGATGTAATTGCGATGTAATAGCACACGCTATTGTACATTAGTTAAATACGAAGGGATTATTAAGAGTATGTTTTAAATGCTTTGCAGTCYGAGATTGAGTAAACAGTTGCTAAATTTTGATAAATAACTTTTAAAATCTACATTAAATAAGCGGTTAAGTGTATTTAGGATACTCTCTTTTTTGCCCAGAATTGCTCCAGTCAGAGAGTCCTGGGTTACAATCTCAGTATTTCACTGGTAATAGGGTTGTGCCTGCTCATATCTATTTGCTCTGCCTCAAAGATCCTGCTGGGTGTGGCGAGCTCGGCTGCCGACATCGGCAGGCTTTAAACCCTCCCCATTCCCACAGCCCAGAGGAGGTGGGACTGTGCTCAGCCCTATTTTACAAGTACAAAATTAAGGCACAGAAGAGCAAAGTCATTTGTTCAAAGCCATGCAGGGAGTCTGTAATAGAGGAGAACAGGAGCCAACAACAGATCAAAAAGTATTTCTCTAAAAATAAGGCTTTGAAAATCCATAAAGGAAATGTGGCTCTAACMAACCGCTCTGTTACGATCAAAAACGCAATTAGTCATTCCTGACTTTGGTAATGAACGTACAAATGCCCCGTGATCCCCAACACCTAACAAACATCTCCATCCATTTGCTGCTTGTGCCAGGGAATGCCAGCTGGAATGACAACAGCGGATGGGCATCGTGGAGCTGTGATCCCTGGAGGCAGCTCTTTGCTGCACCAGGAGAGTCTGTCCAAGGTGGCACATCACAAAGAAGAGGTGTCATTGCCCTGGGAGACATGGCAGGGAATAATTTAGGTCTCCCTCAGCCTTTGTAGGGTTGATCTTGAGCTGCCTGCTGCTCCCTGCAGCCGGGGTGTTCCTGCAGTGAATGACAGGAGCATCCCGAGGRGGGGGCAGGAAAACGCTGCTGTCCCGTACAGGGGCACAGGGGCACCCGTGGCATTCGGGGGGCAGGACAGAACGGGGGGCACAGCCGAGCTCAGCCTGGCTCAGAGGGTGGCAGCAGGAGCAGCGGCGGCTGCAGGAGGCTCTGGGCACAGGGATACAGGGCTGGAAAAGCCCCCGGGAGCTGGGACAGCTGAACTGCCCCGGAGGGTGTCCAGGACAGCTTAGCACCGGCAACTGGCCCTGGGTAATGGGAGCTGCTGGGGAACTGAGCCCCCGGACCTGCGCCAGCCCCACTGGGGACACCAAAACCTGGCTAAAATCTTGCCCCTGCTCCCACCCTCTTGCCCAGAGCTTCCTGCTCTCCTCCTGTAAAGCAGCCTGAACTGAAATGCTCCTTCCTGAAGTGTCGCCTCCACTGCTCCACGCTGGTGAATAGGTAACACTAATGAAGAAGCCAAGAAGTCGGAACTCTTCAAGCAAAGTGCTCTGAAAAATTAATGAGAAGCTGCAGAAGAACATAAATAATCGGTGCTCCCCATTAGAGGTAGTTAGCACCATTACAGTGATCCAGGGAAAACCTGCCCAGGCACCACCAGCTATTATCCCTGGGAATCACTGTCCTGTAGATTTTGTCAGCTGCAGTCAAAGGACAGTTAACCCTTTAACACCYGGGCTATTTTGAAATAATTATTGTTATTATAAATCAAAAGTGACGGCTTAACTGGTTACAGAAACGGATATATATAAACCAAAACGAAGCTGCATGGCCTCAGAGGGAAAATCATTAGCTCCCTGGTGGGTTTACAAGTAATTTGCCAGCAATAAAAATGCAAAAACACATTTTGGTGTGCAATGATCATAAATAATCCTCGGACAAGAATTCTTTCTAGGACTCACAAGTCCACTCCCTTAATGGCAAGTTTTATTACCCTGGTTTCTCTGTGTTCTGTTACAAAATGTTGCTGTCAGAACAATTTACGAATTACAGCCCTGTTGGTATCAACTTCCATAATTCATATGGAAATTGGTTTCCTCACAAACACTCACAGAGCACAAAGAGTCGTGTAACCACATAGAATGACCTTAATAATGCAGTCAAAAAATAGAGACCAAGTGCCTGGGCCAGCAGTAAATGTCGATGGGCACCAGGCTGGGGGGAAACTCCCACGTAAACTCGTGTGTGTGGAGCCCTGTGTGGAGTGGTGAGGTCAGTGTGGGTGCTCAGGGTGCCACCAGTGCTGTCACCCAGGCTGGTGGCACCTCACAGGATCTTTAGGAAGCCAGGAACATCCTGAGGGTTCTGTTCCCAAGCACTGGCAATAAGTGAAAATCCCATCCAGCTGCTGAGGAAACCCAGAATTCTCTTAAAATTCAGCATTTTCTTAAAATAGCAGGAAGTACAGCTTGTTCAGGRTTTCAACTGTGTTCAGCTCTTCCCTCCACTTTTGAGGCCCGAGGATGATGAGGAGGGGAGTTCAGCATCTGAGATGAAGATCACAGAGGGAGTGGCTGTGCCAGGGCCGTGGGGTTGGTATTTAGGCAGGACTCCAGGGCAGGGCACACCTTAGGCTCAATCCTAAGGAAAGATCATGGGGTTTGGTTGTGGCTCATCCCTGAGAAGGAGTTGTTTCTTCACTCCAAGTGTGTGCRTGTGATCCTCAGAGTAAGAGAGAGAAGGAAAGGGAGTGAAAGTCAATTAGGTGAGGATTGCCTCCAAAAAATTCTAAAAGTAAATGCAAATCCATAATGTAARGAGGAGGATCTTCAGCTCAGGCTGGGTTCCGTGTGCCGTGTTCCATTGCTCTCCGTCCAGCTGGGGGAAATGGATCCAGCAACTGAAATTGCCACATTTCACAGATGAAGTTACACTGCAGACAAGAAAACATTTTGTGTTTTCCTCAAAGAGAAACCACTGCATTCACGTATAAGAAAATTCAGTAAATATGGCTCTAACTRTCTTTTTACTGATCCTTTATAAATTGATGTGCACATATCCAAAGCCAGTTTTGGCTATTGGAATCCAGCACAGAGTTGAAGGTAGCTGCTGGAAGAACTGAGCATTCCTTGTATTCAACACTTGATTTGTAACTTTTATCTAAAGGGAATTTGGTAAAATGTGCAGGGACAAGCTGTACATTTTAAAAAATATTATCAGCTTCATCTAAGATCTTGCAACACCTTTTCTGGACAATCCTTTCCCCGTGATGTAGATGAATAGGAAAGAAAACGACAGATCCTATTTCTATTCAAATATTATGAGCCAAGCTGAGATGCCACCCTGAAGCAAAACATCCAGGGTCTTGCTTTGAATTTTGCCTAAGCAAAGGTGACAAAAAACTGCTTTTGCAGAAATAAAAATTCGTAAGAAGAAAAGTGCATMAAATGAGGAAGAAAATGGTTTTCCTGCCCTATAAAGGAAGAGCAGATCTTTAAGATTTTATAGACCAGAGATTTAAACCAAGAACCTCCTTTTTACAGGTCCCTGTTTCARCTTAAAATGGTAATGGTGTTACTGCAGGAACAAGTGGCACTGGTGACGGCACCTGGAGCTGCAGGAGGTGCCGGGCTCCGCAGAACCGCCCAGATGGGAGGCACACGGATTCAGAGGATTCTCCTGCAGCTTCCTCTCCCCTCCTCCCATGCCAAGGATGTTCTGCCCAGCCGGCCCTGGCCCCGTGTGTTCCAGCCATGGCTGGAGCTGCCGGGCGCAGGCGTTAGAGCACCTTTGTGGGAGCGATGGGWAGCAGGATCCCGGCCATCGGCTCCTGCTCCTGGGAACTCCATGGGGCTCTGCCCCATCACGGGGTTTTCAGCCTCAGTTAAGCTCTCAACCTTTGATGAGGTGGTTCAAATCCGAAAAATCCTGTCTCTGTGCCAGACAGTTAAAACTGAAAGTAATTAGGGAAAARTCTTTTCCTGCACAGAGAGTACCGAACATGTGGCAACAGCAAAATCATCAGAGTTTCTGCCATCGTAAGCCCACAAAACAAATTGGATTTTGAATGAGGCACATGGAACAGTGACCTCTGCACACAACTTATCTTGACCTCTGAAAGTAATGGCACTTCGCCTCCAATTCGACTGCTAATTGCAAATGCTGAATTCTGAATATTCACATTTGAGAGGGATTCATGGCTTGATTGTTTCAGAAATCTAACAAGACCAAAATGCCCTGACAAGTTCCTCTCCTCCTACGACCAGTGTTTGCTAAAGTTCCCAGACCTTCTCTCCGAGCACTTTCCTGCCCAGCCCAAACAGAGCCAACTCCAGCAGTGAACACCCAGACTGTGGGAGGCTGAACCCAGGCTCCTCTTCCCCAGCTAAACCACCCATAAGCTTCAGACTCGGCAACTGTGACTCCTCTCACTTCCTCCCACGGTTCTTTTTGTAGCTCAGCCCTGCCCCAACTCACGGAGGACAGACGCATGATCTTCCACCTACCCAACTCCTTGAGCTGCCCGAGACCAGCGTCCCACCCAAGCCATGGGAAATCCCATCCCACCCGGGCTGAGCCCCCTCTGCTGGGCCCGGACACGGCCCCGAACCAGGGCAGAGATCCCGAAGCACATCGAGAGCAGTTAAAGCAGCCAATAACSCAGCGCAGAGCAGAGACCAGGGCACAAGTGACCTGGAGCATGATTTGCGGCGAATGTCTTTTCCTCTCATAAATAGGAGAGACACAGTGGGACGATTATCCGCCCAGATTTATCTCCTCAGCTCCGTGTATATCCTTCTGCGCTTAAAAATGTCTCACTGCCCTTTGCGTTATTGCCTTGCCCTTTACATTCATAGCGCATAAACCTCTCAAGTACCGTAAAACTTACAAGGTGTAATATAACGTCGGGGGTTTCTTTTACACACCATAAACAAAAGTCACTGGAAGATGAGCACGGAAAGGGAGACATTACTTGGCCTGACAACAACACAGGAGGAAAATATATATACAAGTATACATATATACACTTAAAATCCCCAGCTGGATTGATTATCTGGCATTGATGGATCACCTGAATGTATTACGTAGATAAGGAAATTGATTATTCAATAAATCACTGTCTGCACTAAGAATCCAGTGTTGAAAAAGAAAGGGAAAATATTATAAATCTGTCTCACACAGGCAAAGAAAATGCTTAAGCTTTTAAGGTTAATCACGATGTACCTTTTGCTGCACATCCGATAAAAGAACATCATCTTGGAGTTCTGCAGTGCTAAAGGACTGGTGTCTTTCCCAAAGCGCTCTAGGAAAGGAACCTCCCTCGTGTGGCTGTGAGGCTGTTCCTGCAGAGCACAGTGTGCTGGCAGCGGGCAGGGTGACCTGACAGAGCCCCGGGAGGACATCAGCCCCATCCCTGGAAGTCCAAGGCCAGGCTGGACCGGGCTTGAAGCAACCTAGGCTAGTGAAAGGWGTCCCTGCCCATGGCAGGGGGTGGAACGAGATGAGCTTTGATGTCCYTTCCAAYCCAAACCRTTCTGGGATTCTATGACATCCAGCCTCGTGTCCTCAGCTGAGCAGGTGCTGTGGCTGTTTGCTCCATTCAGAACAAAATCCACCCTGTTCCCTACACACAACTTCTGCTGCAGCAGGAAAAAGCCCCCTCAGCCCATGTGCCCAGGCAGGCACGGTGTCTTGCAGGGGGTGGAATTTAAAATCACTGCTGTGACTTCCCTCAGAGTGCTTTGAATTCACTGCAAAACTAACCAACAAGTCTAACACTTCAGTCCCAATAGACAGCCATAACTCAGCTAAATTTGTGGGTTATACCAGACTTTATTTACTGTTTCATCCTGGGAGATAAGTGCGAGCTGACAGCCGTCTATTCATTAGAGCGGGGGGAAGCCACCCACGGCGACGCTGGTGCTCTCACCGCACACTGCCACGTCTCTGATCGARTTTGGGTTCTGCAGTACCAGCTCTGTTAGGAATGACGTCCGTTCCCACTCACCTGGGAGCTGGGGAGTTCAGAGAGTTGGTCTGTTCACCTCCGAGTCCCCGGTCTGAACAAAGGACGTGCTGTAGCCATCAGGTGTCATTAGCAGCTAATGAGCGTCCAGTGGCCTCTGTCAGAGCAGTCAATGCCTTCTTATTGGACACAGGAACCACCATTTCCACCGAGCTGCTGCAGGGGCACCACTGATGCTCCTGAAGCTGCTGCTTGCAGCTGCCGAGGATGGGAAGCTGACTGAAATCTGTCTGGCTCAAAAGCCTGTGGAACACGCTGAGTGCTCCAGTCCCAGGGGAGCCAGGTACCCCTTAGAGGGGAGCCCCAGGGCCCAGTTTCCAAAGCGATGAGCAAAGTGCAAGGCCCAAATTCAAGAATTTATCTGAACACTAATGTAATTTTGAGTCTTTGGTTTGTGCTTTTGGTGTTAGCTGATTTATCTGCCTGCTTAAAAACCTCCCTGAACGTACCCACGTGGTTCGTGTCTCTGGGAGCCCAGTCCTTCCTGCTGCTTTCCAGGTCACACTGCTGTCCTGAATGTCCTGAGCACAGAATGCGCTGGTTGCTCCCTCACTACTTCCCGATTCTGGTTTTTATTCTATGAACCTGACCCCACACAGACGGATGCTGGTTGTTGGCTGGGGCACAGCAAATAAAACCCGAAGACTGACAAGGTCCCTGGACTTAAATAACACAGATGCAGTGTGGTGGCCGCTCTCGCCGCTGTTTGCTTCCCTCTCTTCCTGCCAGTGCTGCAGAGCTGAGCAGTGTGGGGGAAGCTCAGAGCAGCGCTGGGGTTGCCTCTGACGCAGGGGTACCCCACGCTCTCCTCAGCCGTTTGCAGCTGAACGACGTTTTCCTGATGATCTTCCCTTCCAGAAATAACGGAGCAGTCACATCCCTATTTGTGTATTCATGCACAATGTCTCGCTGCAGATTTAAAGCACAAGGACCCAGGTAACGCTCGGCATGGTGAGGCTCTCACAGGGCAAACCTGAGCGGTGAAGCTGTGGGTTCCCTGGGGGCAGCACAGCGAGGGGGGCTGAGAGGAGGCAGAAGGGGTTAACAGAGCCAACCACAAAGAAAAACTGGTGCAGGAGCAAAGACAAAGCAACGAGCTGAGCCCTCCACCTGCTTTAAGAGCTCTCGCTTGTGCTAAGGACCTGCATCTATTTTAGTGTTTATTACAAGTGGTAAATAGCAGCGCATTATCCCTGTTTCCACTGTTAGTAACACCACTATCAATGCACGAACTCCCATCCCATCTGAATGCCCTCTGCATCAGCCTGAACTGCGACAATCCCTGCCTGGCAAGCCAAGCTGGAGTCTCTAAGGGGCACAGCACTCCTGTTCCACATCTATTCCTCCTGGCAGCACCGCCGTAACGCAGTTCTTATCCTCTCGTTCAGCTCTCAGCTCCTCTCATCGTTTTCCTCTCTCCCCCCTCGCCCGTGGTTCTGGTGCTTTCAACTCGCTATCTGCCTTTCCCAGAGCCTTCCACGCCCGTCTTCTGGTGCGCAAAGGGAAAAGCCGTCTAGACAGCATCGCGTTAAAGCCGCAGCCAAAAGGAGGGGAAGGCGATGGCGAAACCGGTGGAGACGYACATTGCACCGGATCGGGAGGCTTCACGCTGGCTGCGAACCCCGCGGCGCGCCGGGCGTGCTGGAGATCGCGGCTCCGCGGGAGAGCCCGGCACCGCAGCCCTTCTGGCTCCGCGGCCCCGTGCAGATGCCGGGGAACCCGTGCCGGCCCGGGAGGAGGGCGGCGGGAGCCGCGGCGGGGCACTGCCCTCTGCCGATGCGGGGCCCGGCAGGGCGCCAGCGGCATATCGTGACAGGCGACAGGCGGGAGAGCTGGACTTCCTTTAGCAGTGCCAATTCATTGAAACTGCTGCTCTGTGCCCAAGGACCACTCCATTTCCCAGGAGAAAAGGGACTCAGCTCTGCTGGAGACAGAATGACTTCAGCGTCGCTCCGTGCGTGGCTGCACCCCGCAGGCTTTACAGGAACCTTCCCAGAACATCAACCTCTGCTTAGTTTCATTAATAAAAACATCAGAGGTGGAGAGATTAAGTTCACAGAGGTGGATTTGCAGCTGCTGGTGATAAAACCAGACGTGACACTGCAGCAGGAGAGGCAGCTCCCACGCCAAAGGCGTGTGTCTGTCAGTGTGTCCCAGTGTGTGTCTGTGTGTCCYGGTGTCAGGCACGTGCATCCATCTCTCTATGTGCACAACAAGCCCACACAAGGCTCCTTCACCCCTCAAACTGTGCAAATCCTGCCACTTCCAGCCCGAGGGCCGTCCGTGTGCCCTGAGGCAGCAGCCCAGCACTGAGCTGTCTGGTTTGCTGTCTCTCCTGCCCTGTGATAAATGAGAGTCTATTCTTTCCTGGTTTGTGGTTTGATCTTAATTTCCTGTATGAAGTTCTCAAGAGAATGCCAAGATCAAATAATTAGACTATTCCGCSATAAAGAGTTAACATTGTTATTCAAATGTATTCAGAATTAATTTACCACCAAACAATTTACACTGCCGCCCTCCTATCCTGCTGAAATTGCCAGAATGTGTTATCTGACACACAAAGCATCTCATGACCTGAAATAACTTTATCAACCATTAAATGCTTGAGCAGTGGGTGCGTGGTCACAGAAATGCCCAAGGGAATGCAGGAGAAGCTACAAAGGCAATACAGTGATTTAAAAACCCTCTGGTGCCGTCCAGTGCTGTGCCATCCTGCCACCCGCCCCAGAGAGCACCAGCCACTCTGGCCACCAGGCAGGAGCTGAGCAGAAAAACCCTCGAGCTGCCTTTCCGAGGATTCCCACTCCAGCATTCATGTCCCCCCACACCCGTGCAGCTCCCAGCCCTTGGGTGCTGCCTTTTCAGCCTGGAAAAGCCTGCTTTTTGCCTTCATTTTTAAAAATACTACTTCATTTGCAGAGTGTGGGAAGGTGGTTTCAAAATAAAATTCCTGACAGGCATAATAAGCCTCAGAAAAGCCAATCACACAGAGCAGGGTAATTATCCACAGAATTTGTTTTCTATGTATTTATATAAAATAATCAATGATATTTTTCTCACACAGACTCAGATTTGATTGTATTTTCTGTGTTACTTGCAAATCATACAAACAATCAATGCCCTGACCCCTTCTCTATGCAAACACAGCTTAGAAAGACACTACAAGAAATAAAATCCGATAAATTCCTCATGCAGAGCTGTTTGTTTAACAGCTTTACTGGAGACTGATCCTGCTCGGAGTGACTTCAGAGATACAGCAGTGGGACTGCCAGACATGCTCAAGGTGGGATTATTGCCACAAATATCAGTAGGAACAGAACGTTAGTAAAAAACCTGGCACAAAACTGAGGACCCAGAGGTGAAGGTGATGCCTTTTAAAACGTAGAAAGAAAAATGAACCCACTMCCTGGCCCAGCACGCTCCTCCAGCAGAAGGGCAAGGTGAGCCCACAGCCGGGGTTGGGGTGACCCAAGGGCAGGGCGGGCTGGGACCCTGCCTGTCCCCACAAAGAGGGCACAGGCACCACATGAGCTGCACTCCCAGCAGGAGTGGGGTGGCCAAGGGCAGCGATGGCAGCGTGGCTTTGGTGGCATCTCCTCAGCAGCACCTGAGTGCAAACCCACCCACAAATCCCCAAACCCAGCTCCTGCTGCCTGGCCGCTGCCGGGGGGTCTGTTCTTGAGAATTTACTGATCTCAACCCATTGGCATCTGATCCGCACATGTGTCTCACTAACACCTCATCCATCAAAGTAATCACTCAGAGTAATTCCTGATGATGCTTCAGCAAAGCAGGTGGCTGGAATGGGTCTGCTGGAGCCGCCAGTTCTGCTCCACCTGCGCCACCGATTCCACTCATCCCGCCCTGCTTTGTTAGGGATGGTGCCATCAGCTCTACAAAATGGCATCAAGCGCTCGCTCGTCTGTCGCGCTGAAGGGTGCTACTACTGCTTTTTAATCCAAGTGAAAGGTTAGATAAATGGGCTCTCTACGGTGCCGTAATCACCTCTCTCACACTGCTTTCCCATACGAGGGGCAGGATGCTGCAAACGCTCGTCTGCTCGGTGCAGCTCTCCACACCAGGTGAAACCTCCCGGAGCTCAGCCGCAGTGGGGGCTGGCGGCAGCGCAGGCTCCGGCACCGGGTGTAAACACGGAGCAACTCCTGTCACACCGCTACCATCATCTGCCTCTGTCCCAGAGTAAMTCAGAGCAGAATTGAGCCCTTGGAGCGGCTCTGGATGGTGTTTTCTGATATGGCGTTTTCAAATATTTAACAGATTGCGTAATAACCGAGCAGCTGTTGAACAAGCTTCGGATACAAACTCCTGCTTAAAAAAAACCCCATCCAGTAACAAGGCACAGATTTTCTTTGTACGGGTACATGTATAGATTATGTTTAGATGTGCAGATTAAATATTTATATTTTGCTGGTGAGAGAAAGAGCGCTTTTGGCTTTTCCTTCCCTTTCTTAGATATCTCGCCCTGTATTTATTTTAATAGTCAGCTTCACAGGGAAAAAAGAGAGCTTTGAGAAGTTACCTGCTTTCTCTCTGGTTTGATTTTCAGTGCTAAGACAATAGTTACTTAAGTGTTCTCCACTTCTTGGCATAACCTAATAATAAAAATAATTACTTGAAAGCCAGGACAGCTTTGCACAAATTAATGCAGGGCAAGAAGCTGCAGTTTTCCAGTGGGCTGAAAAAGAGGTCACAAAATGATGCCAGTTTTAGCTGAGAGAGAAGGTAAACACAGATCTCCCTGCAGCCCCGATTAAAGCCTTTTTCTGATCTTTTAAGTTTCTTGTTTTACTGATCAAGAAGGCGGCTCGATGAGGGGCTGACTGTTGTGGGATTTCTCAGCAGGTAAAGAGAGACCGTTCCTGTGGAAGGCACGGCGGTGGCACAGCGGTGCTCCTGCAGCGGGCAGCCCTGCCTCCCTCCCTGCCCGCCTGCCTCCATCCCTCCCTCCCTGCCTGCCTCCTTCCCTCCCTCCCTCCCTGCCTGCCTCCCTCCCTGCCCACCCGCCTGCCCGGTGAAGGGGAGCAGAGCTGCAGCAGACCCAAGTGCTTTCGTGGAGGGCTGGCAGCAGCCTCCGCATTGAAAGCTCCTCTGTCCTTTTGTGCAATTGCTCCGAGTCTTGCCTAGAAAATCCATTTTCAGGACAACTGAGGCACTGAGAGTCGAGGCTAAACATCTCCACAGAGCCCCGGGGATTCTCCTGAGCCTGAACATCCCCCATGAGCCACGCGGGTATTCCCGGGAGCCTCAGCAACCGCCGGCCCCAGTGGCCTCAGCCCTTTTCCCCACGAGCTGTGCTCCTGCCACAGCTGCAGCAGCCCCTCGCCCGCCTCCTGGGAGCGACAGCCTGGCAGCAGCCGGGTCTGGCCACCAAGAATCAGGCCCGCTGCTGCCAAGCCGAAAGCAGGAGGAGCTGCCAGCCCAGCAGCCCAGCTGCGACAGCCCCCCCCGCCCACGGCTCACGGTCCCGATGGGCATCGGAGCCCTGGGACCCGTCGGGAAGGGGAACTCCGGCACAGCACTGCGGTGCTCGCGGTGGGAACAGGCTGCTGACAGACGAGGGGGGGGCTCACACAGCAGGACGCCTCCTCCCCGCTCCTGCAGTGGGACTGGCGAAGCCCAGCGCGCCCTGTCAGCAGCAACGGAGCCTTCCTGGGAGTGGGYTTCTGTGGCACAAAACAGTTCCAGCTGTTCCAGGCGGAGGCTGAGCATGCTAAGCAGCTTGGCTCTAGTGAAAGTTCATCAGCCGCCAGGGCCCAAGGCCCCGGAGGCAGATCCATTAACCTTTTCCACCAGTATTTCTGGCACTACAATGTGCACGGGACAACATCTGCCTGGAGCGCCCCATTCACGGAAGTCTGGGGCAGAGCAGATGCTCACCCTGCAGGAATCAAGCCCTTGTCCATGAGACGATCTGGGCCATGCAGTCACCCCAAGCCGTGCTGGAGRTGACAGTGTTTCACTTCAGAAAGCACCTGCCCCTCAGGACCAGCATTTTTCTCTTCCTGGCTTTCACATTGCTGCTGTGCAGTTGCACTGGGATAAGCAAGACCCATTTTTTTCCACTTTAAAACGTTCACAAATCTATTCAGTTTTCACTGGTTTCTCCGGGTTAAAATTAGAACACTGAAAAGGCAGGTAAACCCGTCCTTGTAATTTTTAGTGGGCAGACAGCAAATCCCTAGGAATGTGTACCAGTGGCAAAGTGCATGGGATGTAACAGAAATCAGCGCTGTTCTTTACATGACATGATTAAAACAAGTATCTCGTTTAATTAGAAAAAGAAAGATCGCAGACTCATTCCCAGGATGTTATCTGTGCAATTACTTTATGTAACATTATTAAAAATTAATTTTCCCCAGAACCTCAGCAATTTAATGAAACACGCCTGGTCCTCAGCAGCAGCTGCGGCGTAGCCAGCCCGCTGGCACCCTCCAGGCAGCGGGACTCGGTGCCGCGGGCCCSCCCGGGCTGTCTGTCCCTTGTGCTGGGCACATCCAGCCCCGGGTCAAAGCACCTCTGCACAGCATCCCTATTGCAGCAGGCTCAACACCCCTCCTCGCACCGGGTACCGCAGCCCTCCTCGTCGCAAGCTCAGCATCCCCTCTCTCCGGGGGCTCAGCATCCCCCCTCTCTGTCAGCAAAAATCCTCCTTCTCCAGGGAATCAACATCCCCCCTCTCTGGGTGCTCGGCATGCCCCGGCTTTGGGGGCTCAGCATCCTCCCTCTCCAGGGGCAAAGCATTCCTCCTCTCCGGGAGCAAAGCATTCCCCTCCTCCGGGGAATCAGCACCCCACGCCGCGGAGGTACAGCATTCTCCTCTCCTCTTCGCACGGTGCCCAGCACCCCCATCGCACCGTGCCCGGGGCGGCTGCTCGCACCAAGAGCGCTGCCCGCTCCGTTCCGGGACACAGCCCCCGCCTCGCCGCGCCGCCGGCACCGTCCGGCCCGGCACCGGGCAGCGCATCCCCAGCCCCGACCCCGGCCAGCGCATCCTCCGCCGCGGGAACCTCCGCCCCGGCATCGGGCAGCGCATCCCTCAGCCCCGGGTACCGCATCCCCCGCCCCGGCCCCGCGCCCCGAAGTTCTCCCGCCGCCGCCGCCGGCCCTTACCGATCCGGATGACATGTGGCATCCCGTGCGAGCTCTGTCCCCAGAAGCCGCCGACCAGGAGCGCTGCCCAGTATTCCCAGAGGACGCGGCGAAGCGCCGGCCAGAGATGGGGCATCGTTGGGGAGGGCGCGGGCCGGCGCGGCCCTACGGCCCCAGGGGCAGCGGGGACGCGGGCGGCTGCTGCCCGGGGCTCAGGCGGAGCGGCCGCTCGGCGCCGGGGCCGGGCGGCTCATGGCACATCTTAGAGCGGCCGCGCCGGCCCGTCCCGCGGCAGCCGCGCCGAGCCCACGGCTCCGGCCGTTCCCTTCCGCGCCGGGCCGAGCCGAACCGGGCCGTTCCGCTCCGGGCCGAGCCGTGCGGTGCCGCTGCCGGTGCCGGTCGGGCGGCACCTGCGGAGCCGGGGCTGCCGGTGCGCCCCAGGAGCGGCTCTGTCCCCTCCTACCGCTGATGCGCGGCTCGCGCAAAGCCCCGGAGTGGAGCGTGCACACACCGACACACTCACACCCCCTGACACACACCCCCGACACACACCCCGACACACTGACACACCGCTGACACCCCGACACACAGCCCGGCACGCACCGCGACCCGCCCGCTCCCCCGGGGCGAGGGCAGCGCCGGCGGCGGGCGCGGGGCGGGAGGCGAAGGAGACCCTCGGCGGGCACCGCGGGGCGGGGGGCGATGGCGCGGGGTCCCGGGGGTCCCGGCAGCGCCGGCCGTTCCTGTTCCCTCTGCCCCCGACGGGCCCCTATCCCGCAGATCGCGGGGTGTCCTGCTTCCCCCAAGCTCTCGGGAGTCCCTTATGACCCCGGGGGTCCCGGTGTCCCCGCCGGCGGGCGCCGGGCGAGGCGGGGCAGGGGGGCTTGGGGCTGAGGCTGGGGCTGGAGCCGAGGCGGGGGCCGGGCCCGGCGTCCCGGGGGCGGGCGGGGCCGGGGCCGCTGCAGCGGCGGTAGCGCGGCGGRCGCCCGGCCCGCGCTCCGCGGACGGGAGTTTAATGACCTCGGTGACAGAGAAAAAGGGCTGCCCATGCCGCGGACCGGGAGCTGCTCTGTCAGCGTGCTGGGCTAGGCTAGGGCGAATTTCTTTTTTCCTCATTTAAATAATTTGATCTATTCCATCATTTCCAATCGTTCCCATTTGCCAGCTGTCTACTAACTCCAGCCGGGAACAGCTGAAGAGCAAATCTTTAATTTTCTTACAAACATACTATTACTCCGTATCGGCTCATCTTTTTAATTTTCCTTTCCCGTCACTTTCCCCAGCAGCAAGCTCGGCGTGCTGGGAGAAACGCTGATCGCCGTCCTGCGCTCTGCTCCAGTCACCCAGMCCGGGGCAGTCTCCATGAGCCGGGGTGTGTGGACTGGAGCAGGGAGGCTGCGAGTCATTATTGGTCTAAAACTCAAAGAGAAGTTCCTGGGTGTTGCCTGTGCCAGCAGGCAGCGAGCACAGTGACTGCTGCAGGGAGGTGGACACGCGGGGGATTCCCTGCGTGCCCACTGCGGCGGTGTCTGGGCTCTGGCTGTTTGCACAGCAGGAGCAGTGGGGGATTGGCCAGGGAATGCGACAGCCGTCATCAACACGGAACCGTAAGGAAAAGCTGGAAGAGTCCCTGGCAGATCTGCATGCCCGGGGCAGGAGCAGCCCCTCCCTGTGTCAGTGCCTCCCTGGCCGTGGTGTACCTGGTGCCTCAGCTGGGGCGATGAGAAGGTGCCCCTGGGCATGGCCTGGGGTCTCAGCTCTGTGTCACGGTGGAGGGGACTTCTCACTCCTACCCAASCATCGAGCCAGAGAGGCAGAGGTGCTGCTCAGCCTCCTCCAAGCGCTGGGCACAGGCTCAGTCTCGGAGGAGGTGGTTGTTGGTGTTGATGGTGGGCAGGGCCAAGGCTCCAGCTCCCAGCCGGAACCTTCCTGCCGTTCCCAAAGATGGTTACAGAAAAGAGTGGCTTGTGTTAAGGATATTTTTATCCCTCCTGACACCAAAACGGGTAAGATTTAGAAAAAGGGCATGGAAGAAAAATTCTTTACATACTGCTTAAGCTGTTTCTGTGAAATTGTTATAAAATTAGATGTCACAACCTGGTGACTCTTCGCACCTGGGRATAAAAAAGCCCCACAAACTTATGGGGAGGGAGCAGGTAAAAAGGGCTGTTTCAGCTGTGGCTGTTCTTTGCTCTTTGCAGACTCCAGCACAGGGAGAAGTGGTTTGATTTTGTGGAGTGTTTAAATTAAACTGTAGCTGGGATGAAATATTCTGTTAGTTCGGGATGCTGCTGCTTGCCTTTCTGCTGGTACCAGGCACTGATAAGGCTCCAACCTCTGCTTCAGCCACTGGATCCAACTGCAGGGCCAGCACAAATAGTTTGTTTTGTATTATCTTATTTGATTAGTGACAGATGGGTGTGCGGAGGTCATGGAGAGTCCTCATCTCATGCATGTAGGTCAGAGAGGGCAGGACAGGAGCCATCCTGTACCAGGAGTCACCAAAGTAGCAGAGCCTGGGCACAGGCAGAGGAGCACTCCATGGCTCTAGGTCTCCTCACTCAGGTTTTCACGGCCTTTCCTTCCCAAATCCGAGGGCATCCAGCAGAACAGCCCACCATGGCTGTGTCTCCCTTCCTTTGTATTCTCGAGTTCCCACACTGTCCCCCAGCCTGTCCCTCCCGTGTGACTTGGCCTTGCTCCTCTCTCCAGGCAGCATCCTGGGGATCCCAGGGCTGTTCTGTGGCAAGATTACAAAGAGAGCATTTTTGAAACTTCTCTTAGATGTTGCACCACAGTTCCTTAGGTATTTTTGCCTCGATACAAAGACTATTCAGTTTCACCTGATGCCCATGGAGGTGCTGCATGGGCCCAGACCTGTGAGCCATGACCTTCAGCCTCCAGGTCGGACTCCCAGCGGGAGCCGGAGCCAGCTTGTTATGGATAATTACAGCACAGACAAGTGGCTGGACAAAAGAAGGAAGTGCCTGGAAGGCTGAGAGAGCTCCTTGTGGGACCAGAGCTCAGCGCTGCTGCACAGGTGAGTGTTGTCCAGAGGGACGCTGGGCTGAGCCGCATGGGCCTTGGGAGTGGGATTTATAYCGAGCTGAGTCAGGACTTTCTTCAGGAATCTTTGGCTGTGCCTCGCTGAAGGATGATCAAAGGTAGCAGAAGGGCTTTGGCGTTGGACAACTTGTTACAGAGATGCTAAAAATACCAGATATTTGCCCAGTTTATAAGTGCTGTGAAAATAGCTTTAATGTGGTAATTCGTCATTTAAGAGTGTATCAATTAATGCAAACTCTGCTGTATTTATAACTTGTGAACATGGTGTACCAGTGAGAAGTCGATTCGTTATTTCAAATTTGTTGTGAGGGTATTTGGATGTATTATTTTTTTATGCTGCATTTTTTACGGTGGATACGGGTGGTATTTAGAGCTTCAGGTATTCGAGAGGTCAGATTTGTAATTGTGTACATCTTAAGGGTTTTTTTATATACATTAAAATTTCAGTCCTCTTACCTACAAATAAAGCTGTAGATTTATGGGTGTTCTCAAGTCACTGATGTAAGACTTCTTATTTTTGAGTATGAAAGGGAACCACCAGCAAAAATGGAAAATAATGTTGAGGTTATTAATATCTAGAGGAAAATGCTGATTGACAAAGGACATTTTCAAATCAGACTCATGCTTTAGAGCAGCAGCAGAAGTATGAACCTGGCAGAAAGAGACATAAGCATTTCTATAGCTATGGCATTTTTCAATACTAATGAAGAAAAAGAGGCTTCTCTGTATTTTTTTAATGCTATCTAAACTGGTTCGTTTGAATTAGCTCCATCCACATGTGTTTTGTTTAGATTTATATGCATCAGGTCTAATAGAACCACAATCAATGTGAGTTATGAGGCTCAGTGCTCGCATTACCGAGATTCATGTGCTGAAGTCGGCTCCTAAAACATCAGTGAATGTACCTGGTAGATGCAGATTCCTGGGACTTGAGTGCCCTCTGCTGAAACCGTCCCGGCTCCAGCCCTTCGCTGTGACACCCACAGCTTGATTGATGGGTCGCTAAATCAAATTGAAGCCTGCGATTCACAGATCCATTACGAAGGATCCCTCCTTTCCTTCCTCCCTGGTCTCATCCTGCACTCGCTTCTCGTTTTCTAACACTCTAGTTGATTCTGACTCCCGCAGCTGCGCCACAGCAGATTTTCTGGTTTGAATGGGAAGTTTAGATACTGTAAAGAGGATTCCTTTGGCCATAATCCYTYGGGAGCTGTGATGGTACCGAGGAGTGCCGAGGGCTGAGTTGGGCTGGGCACGGCAGAACCACAGGGAGAAGCTGTCTTTGCCCAAGGAGCTTGGGCCTGCTCGGTGCCTTTTCCTGGGAGAGGCATTAACTCCGTGCCAGCGGCCAGGGATGAGGTGACGCTGCCACCCACGTTCCAGCAGCTCTTGAAAAAGCAAACACCGAGAATCCACATTTGCCGCCGCAAACTCACCGTAACTTGTGTTACATTTTGCTTGTTGTGGGGTGGGGGGAAGAGGAAAAATTTCCACTTCCTACTCGGCATTCCACCTGGAAGGGAGAAGCACTGTGTCTCCCCGTGCCTTGCGTGCAGCCCGGGCAGGGCTTCTGCGGCTGCGATGGAGGCAGCGGTGCCTCTGCCATCCCTGCCGCGGGACCAGCGCGGAGGCAAGTGTCACACTCGCGGTGCTGGGCGGGTGATTTGAAAGTGTGGAGGTTTCCCACTGAAATTTTTGTCAGGTTTGTTCTCTCTGAGTAATTCCCGCTGTCGTGGTGCGGCTGCTCCGTCCGGAGCAGGTGGGGCGGGCAGGGAAATGTGGGGTTTCTGCAATCCCCTTGATACTCGCGGAAGAATTGTTGCTGCACTACGCTGCATATATTTGTGTTGGAACATACTGTGGTGTAATAGCTGGTTTGAAATGTATCCAGTTCTGCTGAATATATTATTGTGAAAGTCAGGCGAGCGCGCTGGGGGAACGCGAGCGCCTGTCAAACCGAGAGCAGCGACGCCCTGCAGAAACCGGGAGAGTGGGAAGGGGGACGGGAGCAAGCGCTGCGCTCCCCTCCTTGGCTGGGCTGGCTGTGGGGGCCCGGGGCTGCAGGGAGCTGGCATCAGTGCCCTGCGTGGGGCCCGCGTGTCTGAGCAGATCAAAAGGCGCCGTCGCTGCTCTCTGAAGCAGTTGGCATCACCCGCCCCGCGCAAACCCCACCCCGCAGCAGCGGGAGCTGGGACCTGGCGGGGTCCCACCGTCGGCTGGTGGCTGCCAACAGAGCTGGTGGAAGCAGGTACAAGGTTTTGTCCCGAAGTCCCCAAGCTGGCAGGAGATGGGCATTGGCTCTTCGTGCCCCTGGTGGCATTTGCATCACCAGTTTCTCCCACTGCTCTCTCCGCAGCCGAGGCAGACGGCAGGATGAGACGAGGGTTGTGCTGGTGCTGGGAGAGTCAGTGCACGGCCCTTCAAACAACAGCCAGAGAGGTTTGCCAGGCTTCCCTGCCTGAGGCTGGTGTAACTTAGGCTAATGGAGACTCTTGGAATGAGACGGTAACAGAAGGGTGGAACTTTGTTACTAGTTTCAATCAGCTGTGCTGCAGTCTGCCCTGTCCGCGGGTCTCCTCTGGACTCAGGGTGTGTCACACTCCAGCAAGGACCCAGCTCTGGCTCTCTGCACCAGCAGCAGCACTGCCACGCAGGGATGTCAGACCTTGGGGGTCTGGCTGCTTCCCCCTGGCAGGGCACAGCCGGAACGTGGGACCCTCGGGGGTCATTGGAAGGTGAGAGTCTGTGGAYGTGGTTCAGCCACCCCAGCTCTGGCACTGGGGCAGCTCCATCCGTGCTGGCTCTCACATGGACCCTGTGCAGCCAGACCCTCACCAGGCAGCCCCAGCAGGGCCCCTTTGATCAGCTCCTTCCTTTGAAGAGACCTTGGGTTGAACCTGGAGGTGGGGTGGTGCTTTGGGAGACCAGAACAGGTGCTTCCCAGCATCCCCACGGACAGAGTCGCCCCAGGCCACAGGGACTCAGGAGAATGCGGAGACCTGCCCGCAGTTTTGGGTGTGATGTGGTGGCAGTGAGCAGGGATGGAGCTGTCCTGGCACCTGAGAGGGTGACAGATCCCACAGGGCGTGTGGCATGGAGCCACGTGCCTCTCAGCTGCTTGTCAGCCTCGTGCAGCAGCAGCCGAATTTGTACAATTGCAGCGTGTCATATGGGCTGAAAAGGGCAACAGGGAGCAAATGACTAAGTAAGACCAGTTAAAATTAYTATCTTTATCACCCCCTGTGTTCATCTCTGACAGCAGAAACTGTTTTGGCCAGTTGGTTCCATCAAGGTCTCCTGTTTCTGGGCTGCAAGATGATGTCTTTGAACTAGGCTGAGTGAAAATACGTATTTGTGTCAGACAGCCTTTGCATGTGTTTTTCATCCCCTTTCTGCAGAGGTAGGAAACCATCTCTTCTTTTTTTTTTTTTTCCCTCTTTTAAAAAAAAAAAGCCCTCTATCTTTAGGATCGGTGGGAGAAGCCATTTGCAACTGATGGGTGTAAATTACGCCTGCTTAGTCAGACAAGAAAATTAGAGACTGCAGAATTAGCCTCTGCTCGCTATTATCTTTGCATGGAACCAGTTTACAAAGAAACTTGGTACGCTCCGTGGCGTTGTGCTCGATTCTCAC
This sequence comes from Amblyornis subalaris, assembly GCA_018881555.1. NCBI lineage: Eukaryota > Metazoa > Chordata > Aves > Passeriformes > Ptilonorhynchidae > Amblyornis > Amblyornis subalaris. Next base: position 2,425,420 of record JACAXG010000091.1, read on the forward strand.
GTGACTTGTTTGTGACCTGTCGGCCCCAGCGCGTGGGCCATTGTARGGACCCGGCCAGGGCAGCTCCTTTTTCTCCTGCACAAAGGTACCAACTGGCAGAGCAGAAGGTCTGGGCACCTGCCAGCCCTGGGAGTGCACAGGGCTCTTTGCTCCCCACATAGCTAATTACCCATGCAAAGATTGGGAATGAGTTGTTAATACCTTTTTTTTCCTTCTACACACGCAAAGGGCAAGAAAAGATCGAGTTATTTCGAGTGCCTGTTAAAATCAGACTTCAGTGGAATTACGCTGGGAATTAATTTGGCCAGCTGCAGCCAGTTGTTTTGCCCAAGCCCTGCAAATTTCGGCTTGTTTCCAATTCGCAGCAAATTTCTCAGTTGTTCCAGCATGTTTAGAGGAAGTTTAAATGCTGGGTGGGAAGCTGTGGGTGGATCTGGCTGTACCTATTTGTAGCAAAATCTGGCATGGCAAGGCACCTGATGTACAGGGCAAAAGGGGCACCTGATGTATGGGAACAAGGGGGTCCCTGCCTCTGGAAGGGTGTGGRGGTCCAGAGAGAACAGCTCTCCCGTGGCAGTGGGTGTTGGCCACAGGCAGGTGCTGTGAGAGCCCGAGGAGGGTTAAAYGTGTGGAGGCAAAAATCRTGAGCCTGCAGGAGGAAAACGACCYGACCCYGAGCAGGGGGATCCCACGTTTGGGCAGGGTGTGAGAGACCGGGGGAGGGGTGGAAGGACGCAGTGCCATGCCCTGCCCTGAGGTGACTCAGGAGGCTGGGATGATCCCTGTATTTATCTGGCACTCGCACGTCCAAACTCCGAACTCCGTGTCGTTACCTGGAACCACCCCCAAGCATCTCCATACAATTTCAGCTTTAAACCCCAGTCTGTGTAAGATTTGCAGAGCCCGCTTTTCCCACTGTCCTGCCTGGATAGTGAATTAGCAATTCACGAGGCTGTGCCTGGTCCTGACTCTGTCCCTGCTCCCTGCTGAGGCGAGCCCAGTGCCCGCAGGGCGGGTGGGCAGCGGGGCCGGGGTCGTGAGGGAAACCACCCGCAAATATCCCTGGTTTGTCAAGGCTTGATGTGTGGTCAAACTGCATCCAGTGAAACCATGGGGCCCGTGTGGCGGTGTGTCTGCATGGACACAGGCAGTCGGAGAGGGACAACCTCTCCATCAGCCACCATTGCCAGCTCTTCCCTCCCAGCTCCAATCGTGGGATGTGAGGAGCCTCTGCAGCATGGATTTCCAGTGGCCTTGTTTCAAGCTGATGTGAGACTCCTCCTAAACCAGACCACTGTACCAGCTAAATTCGTGTTATTCCCATTTACCAGTGTCTGGGCACCAGGTTAATTTTGGCACTTTTCAGCTTAGCAAGCAGTGCAGGTTTGTGTTCTTTCCCATGGGAAGGTGATTGTGCAGCATGTGGGGATTTGTGGATTGAAAGGGGAGTGTGGGAGGCTTCCCGTGTACATTACTGTTCACAGGAAGAAAGAAGTGCTGCTTTTTATTATTTTTTTTTTTTTAATCTGATGTTTATTTGGCATTTTAATGGTGTTAGGAAAACCGAGAAAATGAATTTGAAAAAGATAGAAAACAAACTGGTTTTTAAAAACGTGCTGCACTCTGGTTTTCCCGCTTCTCCCGAGTTGCCCCAGTGATGGTGGGGATGGACACATTCCCAGGGATGGCTGCTGCCCATGGGAGACACCTTTCCCTCCAGCAGTGGCTGGTGGCACCGAGCACCTTGGGCAGCTGCTGACATCCCTGCGGAGGAGAAGCTGGAGGCTGATGTGCCTCAGGCCAAGCTGAGGGTGGCTTTTTTTGGAAAGCATTTCCAGACGGTTCCGTATGGCCTTGCAGCAGATGCAGGGCTCAAAGATCCCCCAGCCAGAGGCTCTGGAGGTGCTTCACAGAGGACATTTTCTTCTCATGGCTCTAAATTGGAATATAAATAGCTTAATGTAATTTTCCTTCTATTTCTTTGTATCATTTCTGTTTGGTGATGAGGCAGAAGAATAATACATTTAAGCAGCTCTTAGCAAATGCAAAACGAAGCTGATGTGGCTTTATTTTACACAGTGTACGCAAAATCTTCACTAGATTGTATCTGTGCACAGCCCTCCATGGTGTGAGCATGACTTGCATATTGAAACCTGGTGTGAAAATCCCTCGGAAAAATAACGAGCCTCTCTGCCTAGTTTATTTCCATAATTTTTCCATGGGAGGCATTTGCTTTTTTCAAATGTRAAGGAAAAGCCAGAACTGTGTCCAGTAAGCATCCGATATTTAAAGTGTTTGTACACAAAGAAGCACTTTGTGTTGGTTWTTTTACAGTATAAAAGCAAAAAAAGTGCATAATTTTGCATAACTATTTTTGTTTTATAAGCATTCCCTGGGGGAAGGGAGAGCACGGTCTTGCCGAAATTATATGTGTTCTGCACARTTTTTAATTTTTTTTCTTTTATCCTTCAGGCATTTTGTTGTATCTGAGACTCTGGATYCGAGACTGGGGCTRCGACGCCTGCTCTGTCCTTGACCTGGGGAGGCTGACTCTGGGCTGGGCTGGGTGGCTGTTGTTAATAAATGAAGGGCAAAATCACACGTAATTGATCCGTTAGCACTTATTTCTACATCACAGCTAAGACACCAGGGGAGTCGGGTGCCTTTATGCGTTGACTGGAAGTGAATATATCTCTTTCCAGGAAAGCCATCACAATTCTCAGCTAATATTTCAGTGAGATACAGCCCGAAAGTGAGGGCGAGCAGAACATCCCAGCTCTGCCCTCCCGGGGCTCGGCTGCTCCCTGTGTGCAGACGTGGCCTGGAGAGAGGCAATTACACACCCTCGTGTAGCAGCCTAAAGATCAAGTAAGGAGTAGTTTGACTAGAGATTAAATGTAAAGATACCCATTTATGAATTGGGAAAAGAGAAGAAAAAACCCTCCAAGTAGATTAAAGTCTTGCAGAACCGGCTAATAAATCAGCGGCTGGCGGAGCGTGGCAGCCTCGTCTGCCACTCTGAAGTGACTGAGGACAAGTTTAATAACGCTTTACACTTCAGAGGCTAAATGGAGAGGGAGCAGCACACCCGCTGGCTGAAGGCGATGGGAGGGGACTCGGGAACGGGCAGGAGCCTTGGCTGGGGGTGGGCAGTGTGACCCCCAGGGCCACCAGCTCCTCCTCCACCTCGGTCCTCTCAGCTGGAGGGAGAGCAGCAAGGGGAGCATCGTGTAGGCACCGAGCTGGGGCTGCGTCTCCTGAGTGAAGGAGGGGAATGCTTCAGGCATCTGGGATTAAGGGGAAGAGCTCGGAGCTTTGCTTGCTCGTGGTCACAGCTCGTTATTCGTGTTGCAGTAACGAGCAGTAACTCCCTGGCACCGTCACAGGCCAGCGCTCCCACGGTCCCTGCGCGCCCGAGGGGCTTGGAGCCACCACGAGGGAGTGAGATGGTGATGCAGATTTTACTGGCTATACTCAGGTTTGTTAGTGCAGACTGAGCACTTCTCTAAGGCACAGACAGCCTTTTAGCCCTGGGCTTTCAAACAGGGGTGAAGGGACATTGCTCTCCTGAGGCAGAAGCCCAGCGGGATGCCAAACAGGCTGGTCTGCACCGGGAAGCAAACGTTACACTGGTGGGAAATGGACCTTACAGAGCAGGTGCAGTGCCACGAGGTGAGACAGGTCACTTACTCCAGCAGCAACCTATTGCTTTTACTGGCTGTACACTTCTAACAACCCAGCCTTGGGGGCCGGGAGCCCGTGGGATTGATCGCTGGCTCAGGGAGTGAGCAGCTCTAGGTGAAGTCAAGGGTGATCAGCCTCAGCCAGACAGTCGGTTCCCAGGAGATGCTGTGTGCCAAGGGTACCTCTGTCTATAAATTGCTTTGGATGTTTGAATATAGACCTCTTGTAAACTCAGACACTGCACAGGACACTTGTGTCCTCGCTCTGCCATCACACCCTCAATCACTGTCTCTTGCTCAAGGTCGTAAGAAGAGCCTGTAGTGATCTAGAATTAAATCAAGTTTGTTCCACTGCTGTATTTATGCCTTGTCTTCGCAGACAGTTTTCCCAGCTTTCTGAACGCTTTTCAGCCGTGTCCTGTGGGGAGCTCCCGGGTCCAAGTCAGTGCTGACGCATCAGGCGCCTCCTGAGCAACGTGCAGCCACAGCTGGATTATTTCTGCAGGATGCCCTCGGAATCTGCTCCGAGAGAGAGCGCGGTGCTGAGAGCCGCTGGCAAGCAGAGCACTCAGACCCCTATTAAAAACAGCAGAACAAGTTTAATCTCTGGATGGCTGGGAAGTTTGCATCGTCAGCAGTGTTTGATCCAAGTTTTCAAGGCAAAATTGAAATCATTCTTCACCAGGCTCAACACATTGATCTTTAGAAAAGAGCGCTTGTAAATAAGCTCCTTGAGGATGTGTCACCCTCTTTCTCCTCCAAAGCTACTCCTCTGTGAGAAGGGCAATCCCTGAGGATGCTCCAAAAGCGAGAAGGAGGATAAGCAGAAATGGCTTCAGGGAGTTTCTCTCTCTCATTCCTCCTTTAGTCCACCATTGCATGCACACATCACATGCTCCAGATCACAAGCCATTAATAAGGAAAAACACCAATGCTCTCATTTCCTCTCTCCCAAGAAGGGTTAACTTACTTTCCTAAACAGTTCATCGTCTCTGCTGTTTGAGCAGGCTCTGGGCAGGCCAGCTGCAGACCCACAGGCAGTGGACAGCCAGGCTCTCTGGTGTGTTCCGGGGTGGCTCACTCCCAAAAAGCAGAGGGTTGGTTGGATTCCGGGGCGGGAGCTTTGTCCTGCAGCATCCCTGCTCTCCCTCCCTTCAGGATCATGGTTTTCCATGTGAGGAATCTTTCATGCTTCCTGTAACTTGAAGGAATCTCCTTGTTTGTGCTGTTCCTCGCTGAGGTTCCTCTCAGTGCCCAGGTGCCTGCAGGCAGCCTCGGGGGCTCTGCTCTTCCTCCCTTATTCAGATCAAGAATTCCTTTTTTTTCCGCCTGGCAAAGCACGGAGGCCAAGGCCCCCCCCTCACACTCTTTGGCAATTACTGGGAATTTCAAAGCACTTAAGCAAAGTCCCGTCAGCCTTTCCCCTCTATCTAGCAGCAGTCCAAACCACCTCTTGTTCTCCAAATCCTCATCTCTTTTTGTACACCCTGAGGAAACCCAGCCCGCGGGAGGCGCATCCCTCGGGGTGCTGTGCTCCACATCAGTGGGAATAGAAGGGACACATTGTCCCAGCTTTGGGTGTGGTGCTRTGGGTTCCGGGATCTGGAAGCAGGTTCACCTTCCCCTCGAGGCTGATCCCATTCCATCCACTCTCAAGGTCACTTCAGCACAGCCTTTGGGGCAGAACAAACGATCCTCTTCTCTTGGGATCGATAGGATGTTTTTAGGAATATCTTCAGTTGGAAGGAGGAGCAGCTAATGTTAGACTTGCTCTAAGCATGAGATTTCTCTGGCAGGGTTGGATATATTTAGGCCATCTGAATGCCAGAGAATTATAAAGCAATTCCTTTTATGTTTCTCCTCACCAAATGAGGCACAATGATCCCTTTCAGCGTTTTGCAAATTGCACTCGAGAACGGCAAAGTGTGCCGTTTGGACACTTAAATTTTTATTTTTGAATTAGCCTCTGGTAAACCTTGAGATGGCTCAAGGCTGAAACAGCTGGGGGAGCGTGGGGCCCCCCTGCATGGTGTAACCGTGCTGGTGTAACTGGTGTAACTTCCGTTAATGTCTGTTGGAGCTGCTGCCACGAAGGTGGCCTCTTTTGGGATGTGATGGTGCAGGATGCTGAGCACTTCAGATGGGATCTTCCGGAATCTTTGACTTCAGTAAGCCGATTCATTAGTGTCAAGTTAAGGACATGTCTAAATGATTTGCAGAATTGAACCCAGCCAATGCGATTTTCAAATTAGATACATTTCCACGAGTCTTTTTTCCTTTAGATTTATTGGATTTTAAACGGGTTTGAAGGGATTCTGTGACAGTAGCTATGACCTACTTCAGAGCACAGACTGGTGAGTCTATCCCGTGGCTCTGCACTGACTGACAGTCTCTAAATACAGACTCGGCCATTTGAATGTAATTTTCCTGCAAGGGGAAAAAAAAACTCCATCAGTGTTGTGTAAATGGGGCAAATTCACAGGAAAAGCATCTTTAACTGTGGCAGGCATCAAATTCCTGCTCCACCCTGAAGGAGGAGGGTGTTTCCTCCCCTTCTCTCCTCATCTTGTACAGACAAATCTGCCTGACCGGCGACAGAACCAGGACTGCGCTCACCGAGGATTTCAGCGGTGACATGTAGCATTTGATTGCTTGTTGTTCCAAAACTAATATTTTCCAACTTTCTTATTGACCTGGAATGGTTGCCTGAGGTGGATTGGGGGTTGGAGGATGTTTGTACGGAGGGAAACAACTCTAATTTATCTCTTTTTTAAAACAAATCTGCATCTGTATCTGAAAGTGAAAATGGTCACGCTGCATTTTCAGAACAAGCGTCAGCAGAAGATGTGGCGATGCCAACGTGGGACAGGCTGGGCCGGCTCTGGGGAGGCTGGGCTGGCTCTGGGGACACTGGGCTGCCCAGTAAGGGGCAAAGGGGCTTCTCCGAGCCTTGTGAGTGCTGCCTCGTGCTGGGGGAGCCCCTCGTTCGCAGTGTCAGGGGCAGCTGGAATGGGATCCAAAGCAGAGCCTGATGAAGCCTGGCTTGCTCGGGGCTGGGCCAGCACCTGGAGCCTCCCTGGGTCTGCCAGGCCACAGGGGCAGGAGAACCTCTGGCTGTTCTGGAAACCTCGCGGAGAAAGGAGCTGTGGAGCCACGTAACGATCCGAGGGAATGGATCCGGGGAAAAGCGCAGGCAGGAGGTGAGAGAGAACAATGCGCTGTTTGGGAATGAAGTGAAGTCACCTTTAACGAGGCACTTCAAGAATAGCTTTGTCACTTTTACTCACAAAGGAAGTTATTGTGGTGAAATTACCTGATCACCTCGTGCTGGTTCCCCACCGCGCTGCGCCTCCTGCGGAAAGGGGGCCGCGGGAAGCTCCGCTTTTTCCTTGGAAAGCCAATGCCCGCGTGGGGGTGTGTTTGTGATCGATGGGGGCTCGTAACTAATGGATTCGAAAAGTTTAGAAGCCAGCAGCAAACCGAAGGCATTAATAACTGCTGCTTTCCAGTCAATGGGATTGATTAGCAAATTCCCTTTATTTCTGAATGATCATTGTAGAACAGTGGAAGGCAAACCGATGGTGAGGGATGTACCTGCGAGCAATAACGCGTGATTGCAGGCTGGGCCGCGGGGCCCGGGCTGGTGACACGACAGATCGTTCATAATTGTCAGCCAAATTGCACAGCTGGTATTGAGCTTTCGAAAATGAACCATAAAGAAGAATTTCGTATCGACTTTTGTTTCGTTAGAAACAACATAAGGCTGCCTTAAAGAACCGAGAACAGGCTGCAATTGATTCTCTTTCCTTTTGAGCAGATTCTAGTGGAATTTGGTATTGGATATTAATGTAGGATTTATTAATGCTTTTTCTTTCTCTTTCACTTCTCTGTTGCTGTAGGAGAGGTTGGGAAGTACAGGAGCTGAACTAGAACTTGGGGAAAATTGGTGCCATAGGATACAAAGTCCATTGAAACGGGATCCTTCACAGACCCTGTAGAGAAGTGTAAAAAATTAAACAAATCCAGAGTCCAACATAAAGCTTAGAGCCCAGAGACTACTGATTTCTGGCTGGTAGGCAGGGTGTGCTGCCACCAGCTCTGCAATCCATTTCTGCTTCTCTGCCAAATATTAGGATTATTGCCAGTTCCTCCTCGCTGTCCTTCCTCTGCTGTAAAGATATTGTGATTAAACCTGTTATTTGTGAAACATTAGGCCTGCATTTGCAAACAGAGAGTTCAGATGTCTAGTTCCTAAATGATCATTAGGCTTTAAGGTGAAAATGCTCTCTCTGTGACGGGATCTGCTTTTCTTGGGTGTTGGTTTCATGGGGGTTTGAGAGTCCTCAGCAGACTGGGGCTCCTTCCCGAGGCAGATGGAGGCTTTCCCTCCCCAGTGCCAAACAATGATGTCACTGCATCCCCGTGTGGGATTCAGCTCCCCTGCTTTCCCCTAAACAGTTCTATTTGCTCTTCCATTCCCCCATTGCAAGATAATAAATACGCAGCCCCTCGTCCATGAAGGTTACACATCCATCCTTCCTCCTCGCAGCCACAGGCAAAGCCTGTAAGGTCTAATGTTATTTAAGGTCCTTCTTACATGAAAATGAGACGTAATCACCCTTGACAGGTGAGATATTCTGAGGGGATTCATTTCACGTTATTCTGCGTTAAGCTGGCTCAGTGTAGATTTCTTGTGCTGGCTGTGAGGAGGGGGAGGCTGGGAGGGGCCTGGCCAGGTGCAGGTACCTGTGGGTGAGCCCTGTTCCTTTTTTAGCCTCCTGCAAAGGCTCAGCGAGGCTAGAGAGACGTGCACAGCACCTGTGTTTGAGGTAAACCGAACCAAAGCAACCAAAGGTTGTTTTAGAGTCACTTTCAAAGTGTTTCTGTTTTTCCTTGTAAAATACTTCCCTGCTGCCAATGGCAACATGATGCGAAACCAGACATTAATTGTTTTCCTCTCCTGGCATCACCTGCAGGGTGGTGTGGCCCTGCTTGAGGGGAGCCACTTGCATCTGCCACTGTGCTGGTTATCAGAGACTTGGTTTGGGCCAGGATGGTCATTGCCTGCTGCCATGTCCAGGGACAGTCCCTGGGGACGATTCTGGCTGTGGGTATCCAATTCCAGATCTAGAATAACGTGTGTTTTTCTGATTTTCTGGAACACCAGACATGCTTCAGCTCAGCCCCTGGAGCAGCAGCTCCTCTGGGAGAACAGGTTTGTAGGGGCTGGTTATTCACATGCTCCTGTTAAGGGTAAAGATTTAAAACTGCCAAAATAATCACAGGATCAAAATTACTCACAAGCACGTCAAGGCCTGAAGCTGCTGCAAGCTGGTCAGGTTTACATGGATCATATGGCTAAATAATTGGAGCTGAGCAGATTAGTGTGTTATGCCTCTGATGAAATGATCCCTGAATGCTCCTGCCAGGGCATTATGAGAAATCCATGTTTTCTGCCAGTGACATTCAAGTGACAATGAAAGCTGAAAAATACCTGGAGCTGTTGCTTTTATGGATGCTAAGAAATAAAAAATTAAAGACGTAAAACTCTTATCAGGAGCCCAGGAAGAAAAGACCTGTCAGAAAGAAACTACAAATCTCCGGGGTTTATGCGTTTGTGCAGTGTTTTTGGCTCTAGGAAGGGCTCGTGTGAACTGGAGCAGCTCCTGTGTGGGGGGCAGGACTCAGGCCCAGCCCTGCTGGGCCACGGCAGCAGCAGCAACGCTCCAGTCACCGTCTCAGGCTGGTGCAGATGTGCTGATGTTCCCGTGGTTGCCGTGGCTCTGGCATCTCCACGGATCCAGAGATGCACGCGGCATCAGCGCAGAGATCTATTAGCATAAATTACTGACGGATTCACCTCAAAAGCCAAGCCCCAGCGCCGTGATTAAAAATAGTGACAGAACTTCAAAGGGGCAATAGGCATGATTTATTTTGAAGATAATGTGGATAACTTCAAGTACCGAAGGAAATGCTTATGCTGCTTTCCGTGGTGTTCTGCATAATCTGCTGTGTCCAGCTAAGATGAGATAAAAGCCAGTGCAGGATCTTTTTTCCCTTCCAACATTAACTATTTGACTTATCTTTATCCAGAGATGAGGTCTCAGAGCTTAACGTGCAGGATGCTCTGCGCTCCAGGCTCTGCTTCCATGTAAAACCTTTGGGGGCAGTTGTTGTTTGTCGTTTTCCTGCCTGTGCTGCTCATGGTTGTCCCTGTGTGAGCGCTGGGGGCTGGGAAGGTGCCTTGGCAGAGTCACAGAATGGGTTGGGTTGGAAGGCACCCTAAGGATCATCTCCTTCCAGCCCCCATCACATCCCTGGCAAACGGTGTGTGTGGTCACGTTCCTGCTGCCCGGCTCAGCCCGCTCCTGGGGTCAAGGCTGCTGGCCAAGGCCTGTCCAGCTTCATCCTTCCTGCCTGTTGTCATCTGAAACTTTCTATTTACTCACGCTGGATGCAAACGAGCCTTCCACACAAACATCAGCAAAGCTCATTTGCAGTGTGCCAGGCGTCTTTAAAAGTCCATTTTGCTTCATCAGGCTTTAAATTCTTTGCAAATTACTCAGGCTCAAAAGGGAGTAACCGCTTCTACAAGACTGACGTGATCTGGCGTCACTTTTCCTACACTTAATTTACTTTTGTTACCAATACCATGGCAATCTTTCTTACTTCGGGAGCTCCTGGAACACACTCGTGGTGCTGGTGAGTCTATTGCCACACCAGGAACTTCCTCCAGGCCACAGGAACTGTGCAGGTCCTGACAGAACATTGGGACAGTGCTAATTCATTTCCAAGTTTCTCCAGGATGGGCTCCCGTGATGACGGAACAGGCCCTACCTGCCCTCTGGTCTTATCCACCAATTTTGTTTTATCCCATTTGTGTGGCAGAATTCTTCAAAACGAAGCAAAAAGAACTTTCAGGAGCAACCAAACTCCAGCTCAGAGTGTTCCCTGCTGCCTCAGCTGGTGCAGGCAGCCCAGCCTGTCCCAGAGCAAGGCCCTCCTCATCCTCCCACCCCTTCTCTTTCCTGTTGTTAGCGGCAGCAGAGGGAGGATCAATGCCTTCGGTGTCAGGGCAAGACAATGTCTGTGCGTTCTGGCCATGATATTGACAGCTTGGCTGCTTTTCTTGCGTCGTCTCTACTTCATTTGTGAAAAGTACCGCAATTATCCCCTGGTAGTCATTTCAGGAACGGCAACAGCTTGAAAAGAAAGCAAAATGGGTACACCTGATTGAAAGAAAACACTTTAAATATTGAACCATTTTTTCTAAATGGTTCAATATTTTCAATTTTGTTCAATTTTCTATCTGCCTCGGCACTTAGCATCTGCACAGCCGTTTTGTATGAGCCTTAACAATGGACATTTTACACCGAGGGCATTCAGAGCAGGAAAAATGAAGAAAGGTTCATCCTCCACACCCTTTCTCACTGTTTTGCATCTCTCCTTCCATGTGCTCCCAGGCAATTACTAAACCCTTAAATCTGTCTTTCCCCCCCTCATCCATGCAGTTCTGCCCAGCCTAATTGTCAGTCTGTCTTTCATTAAGCCAACTGCAGACTTCTGATCTACTTCTTTGGAAGAGCTTTTGTGCTCAGCATTTGAACAAACCAGTCCCCTGTTTACAAGATTTACATCAAAATAAGGTTTCTGGAAAAGAAAATGCAGCTTAGCAAAATAAAAAATTGTGCAAAGCCCCGAGAGAACTAATTCATCTGCATCTCAGCAATAATAATAATAATAAAAAATAGCATGAGACAGGCTGGCTTGGCAGTGCAGAGCTGCAGCAGGGATGGGGTTTTCTCTGTTCTCCACCTCTTGGGTGCCTGTTGACGGCTGCACCGGGCTGGAAACAGCTGCACGTCTGAGGGATTGAGGTGCTGCACCTCTGCGCCCCTTTTTTTTGGAAAATTTGTCAACCTGATAGCAGCTCCTTGGGCTTTGTATTCACATAACTCCCGAGAGCCCTGAGCTGGAGGATGGTCCACGGGCAGGGGGTTCCCAGCCCTGTTCTGTGGTAGTACTGGGCCGTGGGATGTGTTGGGCTCCGGAGCGAGGAGGTGTTCCTGGTGCCCTCGCTAGACAGGCACCCTGTCACTTGGGGAAAAATCAATTTAGGAGCTGACAAAAGCTGAAGGAAACTGCAGCAGTTAATTAATAGCCCCGTGTCTCGCACAGTTGGCTCCAGYGGCAGACTCCAGCGCCGGAGCTAATTGGGAAGTCAGGCCAGATCGTATCCTACAGAACAAGTTCATGTTAATAAGYGATTTCTGTATTCAAGGGTAGTTTTTATTCAATTTCTAGTACTTTATTTTGACTAGCGAGCCAAATATTCTTGAAGTATCAAAACAATCTTTGTAGCTGTGTAAGAGGAGCATGAGGATGTCATTAAAACCGAGCCCCAGCTTGATCTGGATGCTGGCAAAACAACTTCAAAAGTATCCCAGTTATTCGGGGGGAAGGGAACTGTGTTCTCTCAGGATGAAAGGATCCATTGGAGAATAGTTTAAAGGCAGGCCTGGTCCCAGGCGTAGGGAAGGCAGCCTGGGGATCCTGCYTGGAACCAGTGGATCACTGTGGGTAGATTTTGGAGAGCCTGGAAGTGTTGCGTGTAGCCCCTGGGCTCACACAGACCCGAGTGCTGCCTCCGGGAAGGAGGGTGGGAGCAGCAATGTCCCGTGCAGAGGATTTGGATTTGGTGTTCTCCCATGTGGAGGGACCCTCAGACATCGCTGGGCAGCTGGTGTGGAGCAGAAGGAAATGCCTCTTTTCAGAGCAGGAAGGTCTTTGGTACTGGATGCTGTAGAGTGAGGAGCATGAATGGGAAGGGAGGGAGATGGAAGGAATGGGGAGTGTCCTTGGGTGGCAGATAACCCAACTGACCAGGAAATTCCTGAYAGTTTACCAGAGCTGGAAGCATAGAGAGTGGGAAATGTCAGTCTGCACATGACACCTTTTACTCTCTCTCCATACATCCACTTCTGCTGTTGTTGCAAGCAGGAGTGCCAGGACTCGGTTTAGCTCAATTTTTARTTTTTTTGTTAAAGTAAAGTTGTGGAAATGGCATTAGTGACGAGAGACAGGGAAATCCTGGAGGAATCTATGGAGAGTCCATGTTACATCATTCAAAGCTCTGTCAGTATGGGTTTGACAGAGCAGSCAACAAGTAGAATAAAAGAATTAATTTTGCATTGGGCTATGGATACTGGGATTCCCTGCATTCCTTCCATGTTTTGGGATTTAGGCTTGGTTTTCTTCCTGGAGTGTCTCTTGGATTTAAGGAAGAGTAGGGCTGTTACTTAGTGACTTTTCTTGCCCCAGCAGAGAAGAGGAAAGCCAGACAGGTTAATTCATCAGTCTTGTGGGATGAGACACTTCACTGAAAAACTGTTAAGGAATTTGGGCTTAAATTTCCTTATCTGGCAACATCCCTGTATCCTTATAGACTRCAGCAGGTACCTCTGGGATCCCTCTTCCCCACCAGCTGCAGACGAACACGTCTTTAATTTTGGGGTTGAGGCATTAAGAGCAGGTCAGGATGGAGAGTGTTATAGGTTAACACAACCTTCGTTTACAAGGCAGTGGAGCAAAACCCCAGAGTTGCGAGAAGTCAATGCAGAATCTTCATTTCCCCCAATATTTATCTCGCCACTGTAAAACCTCATTCACATCAGCCTYGAATAGTTGTGCAGTTCTGCCAGAAGGTCACTGTGCAGTGAAYGTGCAGCACAAACTGTTTCTGCATATTAACAAAAAAAAAGGAAAAAAACAAAAAAATGAGATATTTTTCTTTTTGCATGCAATTTTTAAGAAGCAGAGAGCAAAGAGCCATAAAGTTTCCTTTTATAGATGGAGGAGACAGCGGCRGAATGCGCTAGAGTGAGCGAGGAAAACCCAAGGTGACATTTAATTTCAGCGATAATAAGCAGTGGCAAAACTCCTCTTATTAAAGACCTAAGGCAAAACTGTGCAGCTTGTGAATTCTGGAGCTGAGAACCACAGGGAGCAAAGGGAGACAGGGGAAGACACCTTGAGCAGGATTCAAAGAGCCAGGCTTTAATTTTAGGGATGAAGAATTTGAGTATCTCTGCTAAGCAATGAATGAATAATGCCTGTTACAGCGGGATGAGCTGTTCWGCTCCTCGGGTTCACACAATGGGAATTCTCTGGATAAGGGGAGGCTGCTGCTGAGGCTGGGCTGGGCTGCAGCCCCTGGAACGACATTCTCCAGCTCACAACCCCGGAGCATCCCYGCTTCTCCCAACGTGTGTGAGCCATCAGAGGCAATTTCCAGCATCGGAAGGGCTGGGAGGGAGCTGCTGGCTGTCRCTGCAGCGTTGAAGGGCTGGAGTCCTGCTCAGGTGCTGCTTCCTGGCTGCAGACAGAGACAGGTCTTGAGGGGCCAGTCCAGCCAAATTATCTTCCAGGCTTCTGGAGACAGAATCTGCCACCTCTCACCCAAAAACCTCGCAGCCTGTAGATTAGGGGAGAAGCTGGATCAGAATTGGAGCTGACAGGTAGAAAGCACTCAGAGTGAGGTATTTGCTTTAGCAGGTGAGCAGCCAGCAGGTATGTGTCCCACCTCAGCCCTGTATTGCAGAAACGCCCRTTGAAACCCCAGCTGCAGAGTGTGGAGAGACATAATTTGTTTGCTTTTACAGGCTTAGGGGTGAAGAACAAAAATTCCCACCTTGTGCTCTGCCCCCGTGCACAGGGGTGCAGTCACTGGGGCTGGGGGCTGTTGGTGGAATGGGGGTCATGTAATCCCCCCCTGCTCCAAACACATCAGTTTGCTGTGAGTACAGAGCCCTGGCTGCCTCGTGCTGCAACCCTCACCAGTTTCCCTTCATTCACTGTAAATTCTCCTGACTGAACATTTCCAGAGGGAAGAGGGCTCCTTCGATAGGAGATGCTGATTCCCGGTGGCAGCTCTGTCTGCAGATAATTGCCTGACACCTATTTTGGCAGCACTTTCTAGAAAGGAATTAATAAAACCTAATAAGGCACTTAGAGAGTCTTGCAGCTCCGCTGGCTGCCTGCACACCGAGGGGTGATCCCGAGTGTCTGCTCCTCCCAGGGCTCCCAGCAGCCGGGTGCAGCTCCGAGTCTGAGCTGCTCCTCTGGCCTTGGCACTTCCGGAGCTGCTCTGGGAGCAGGTGGTGCAGGCGTGGCCCCAGCAGTGTCTGTAGTGAGCTCCAGGTGTATCTGTTAATATAGGTGCCTCCCATTAGATGGAAAATAGCCCTGAAAGCCCAGCGTGGCTGCYGCACGGGGAGGAATTTGCAGTTTTACAGTCTTCGTGCCTGTTCTGCTGCCGAGTGATCCTGTGACGGTGCCGAATGCTGTGCTGAGGCTTTGGGTCACGATTCCAAACCTGGTTCACTTCTGCTTTGTGGTGCACTGGTGCTGTAGGATCTCACAGTGCCCTTCAGCAGAGGCAGGAAGACGTTGCTGACACCCTTAATAACCTACCTGTAGAGAAATCACAATCCCTAATGCGTGAGACGGGTGCTTGAGCGCCGAGCAGCTGCTCCTGGGCACTGCCTGTGGCGTGGTTTCCTCCCTAGAGCTCTGTGCACTGTGCTCGGGGTGCACAGAGAGGGAGAGGGGCCGTGCACCCCTCTCAGTCCCTTTGGAGTGACCCTTGTTCAGCTCCGTGGCTGGAGAGAAGCCAGTGGCACTCACCAGTGGCACTCACCACTCACCAGGGGCACTCACCAGTGCCCGTAGCAGTCTCCAGCTGTGCAGGTGTAGCTCCCGTGTTCACCTCAGGTCAGGTGTGTCCGTGCCCAGCAGCATTTTGGACCCACTGTGGCAGCCCTGTGAGGCTGTGTCTGCTGTGGCAGAGCCCAGCTCCCTTCTGGGGGGGCAGAAATGGATGGGGCAGCGGGGCACAACCCAAAACTTCCCAAAGGGAAGCATCCCCTCTTCCCTTCTCCAGCTGGCAGGAGAAAGGAGACGGGCTGGCCGGACCCACAGCTCCTGCCCGGCCACCCCCAGAGCTGCACCGCAGGGAGGGGAACAGGAGAGCGAGATCAAGCGTTCCCAAATCCATTCCTGAATCTCTGTCTCATCCAGCTGGATCAAAGCAAGGCTGCCTGGCCCAGACCACGGCTCTGGATTTCTGATGTTAAGCTGCTTTATAGCAAGTCTGTGAAAGAAAGCAGAAGGCAGCAAGAAGGGGCATCCTGCTGACCAGCAGCTGCTGAGCCCTCAGCTGGCTGCAGAGGCAGCCCTCTGCCTGCCTGTGAGGACACGGGTATAAATAGCTGTGGAGCTGAGGGGATGAGTGGGTTATACAATGAACCTCAGCACTCCCAGAGCCAAAAATACCTGCAGAAATGATGGGCAGTTTGAATGACATTCGTAGAACGCCGCTAATGGCAAAAAATTGCTGCCACGTTGAGCAGAGTCCCTGCCACAGAGTGACTCACCCCGTCCTGCCTCACACCCTGCGTGCGGTGCCCGGCCCCGGCGCTGCGCCGTGCATTCCCTGCTCCCCACACAGCTCTGCTGGAGGAGGGATAGGGATCAGCGCACAAAAGGGGTTCCAGAGTTTCACGGCATGCTCAGCCCCGCGGCTCAGGTTTCAGGTCAATGTTATTTTCCTTTTCCATTTTGCAGAATGACAGGAGGACTGATTGTGCTCACCTTGGCGAGGCAGCGAATCCTCCCTTTGTTGCCGGATAATAAGGGACAATAATTCTCAGAGAGCGAGCGGGAGACAGAGTTTTTGTGAAATGCTCCCATTTTGTATATAAACCTGTCTCTATTTTTCAATCCTAAATGGCCCTTGAATTGAAATCCCAATGTCTGAGCTGTCTCCATTCAGTATGAAAGCTGCAAAGAAATGGAAACTGTCCCAAACTGCTCAACCTCTGGAGAGGGGACATGTTTCTTAAGGGATGTCTATAACTATGTCTTGCTGCGAAACTGTGATGATTTTATGGTTATGATGTTGGGAAAAAGGGTATCAAGCTTGTCCTCTGGCTCCATCCCTGCCCTGTGTGGTGTTGGGCACTGTCTGTGTAACCTGTGACGCCTGAGGGATTGGTGTCCACTCCCCTGGCACGGTCCTGGGTGCTGCCCAGGGGGCCCCAGGAGCAGAGTGGGGTCCTGCCCGTGGTGGGGTGAGTGCAGCCCCTTGAGCTGGATGGCTGGGCGGAAAACAGGCTGTTCCTGTCTTCTCTTTGCTTGGATCGCAGATCCTCTTAGCTGTTTTCTGGATGTTTGTGAGCTGGGATTCCAGCACCTCTTAAGGAATGAGTTGTTAAATTATCACTGTCCTGAGGTGTGTGTAGCAGGTTCTCCTGTCCCTGGCAGGGGTCATGGGTGTGAGGTCTGGCTGGCACCACAGGGCTGAGCTGTGCTAAAAACCAGCGGTGAAGCCCAGAGCTCCTTTCCCATGTTGACTCTGGGAGTGTTCTCCAAAAATCCTAAATCGAGAGCAAGGATGGAAATTTCCATCCATCTTGCAAGGAGGGAATGCCCAATGAGAACTGCCTCCTTGAAACTCCACCCTGTGGAACTTCAATATCCCGCTTATTTTCCTCTCTTTGGAGTAGTGAAATGCTCCTTTGGTCGTGCCTGTACCTCTGCCTGAGCTCCTTCAGAGAGCAAAACCAGCACCGTGTCCCCGCCTGCTCCCAACCCTCAGATCCTCTAGACGTATATTAGTAGTTGCATGACTCAATTGTATGAGTTGTTGCATTAAATTACATGGTGCTACTCAAAAAGAATGTTAATTTAGTTTTCCTACAACTGTGTTCAACTTAATTTTTAATCAGATCTGACAGCAAAAATTTAAATCAAGTGCTGCGTCTTGGCTCTGAGAGGGCCGAGTACATCATGAACGTACTAAAGCGATCAGGACAGTTTGCAACACTGATACTCACTAGATGTAGGCTGCCTGCTGTGTGGGAGGCAGAAATTATCCCTTCTCTCCCACCAGGCTTCAGGGAGGAGCTGCTGTGCCGAGCTCTCGGGTTGGGAAGGCAGAACCGGGGCCGTTTAGGGCTCCAGCGCCGTGTCCAGACCCCGATGGACACAGCRGCGGCGGCAGGGGCTGGTGACGGAGTCCTGGCAGCAAACAGAAAGCAAAAGTGGATTAGAAATCAATCTTTGTCATTTTCTTTGTAATTTGAACAGTGCTGCAGGCCAGAGAGGGAGGAACCGAAAGCAATTTGCAGCCCGGAGCGGGCRTGTAACTGCGAGAAGTGGAGGCGACAGGAGCTTTCCGCGCAGTTTCAGCATCACTGAACTTCCCCAAGTGAAAGAGCATCTCCCAAACGGAGCCAGGGAGCAGCGTGGTGYCTGCTCGGCACTTCCTGCTCTGCATTCAGGAGATCAGGTCCTGGAGATAAAGAATGACTGACTAATTAGCAGSGGTTGGCTAATTAAAGAAAAAATAAACCACTAAGCCCCTAGCAGGACAATGGCCTGTTAATCGTAGTAATATTCTGGGGGGAATTCAAGGAGAATTCAAATCCCAATAGAAACACTACACTGCTCTTCCTTTCCTTCTTTGTTGAGATGGTGGCATTTAAAGTGTGTTAATCTGCTGAAAATAGTGATGGCCGCTTGTTCAACCGCGTGGGAAGGGGCAAATATGGGCTTGTGCTCTGGGTTTGTCTCCTTGTTCCATCAGCAGGCAGGAAAGGGTTTTCCCCTTCTGGAAGCAGCCTGCATCACTGCGTGTCTTCTAATAGAAAAAGCAAGATCTGTATAAATTCATAATGGCTGCAGTAATCTTTCTTCTCCGTGAAAAGCTGGTATTAATCAGGAGTGTCACAAACTATGAATTTTATTGTGGTGRTATTCATTATATGTGATATACAGAGGGAAAACGTGATGCAGCAAGTGCAATGAATTGCATTTGTTGCAATGACTAGAGCTAAGTGGAAATAAATTAAGCGTGATGTGTTTTAGGAGGTTCTGTGTTCTGTAGCAGGTATAAAAAACTGTCCAAAAATGTTGATATAGAAAAGATTTCTAAGGTGTAAACAGAGCTACAAACACGGCAAAAGAAAAATAAATTCATTTTGATGCACAGAGACGTATCCTTTGCTGTGCACTTAGCAGAGGGCTGCAGAAAGCAAATATTCCTTCTATTCTAGAAATTTCCAGAACCAGGATAATTGCTACCTGTGGTTGCTGTGGGAACCAGAACTTTTTKATTCCAGATTTTAAGAGCATAAAGTCTGAGCCAAATGTGCCATGTCAGTGTGACTGCTGCCACATTAGAGGCAATCAGCCAATTTGTGGTTAACACAAACACGTTGGGAAAGGAGGATTTTGTCAGAGCAGAGACTTGGCTGGTGGTTTTTTTTTCCTTGGAGAAAGCTTGGGGTTTGGCAGCTGGACGGAGCCACAGGCTTTGTTCAAAGGCAGAGCTTTTTGACCCCAAATTGCCTTTTCTGTTCCGGAAGGAGGGCGAGGAGCCGGTGGCAACACGGTGGAGGAGCAGATCCCTCTGGAGCAGCGGAGCCATCCCACAGCCCAGCCCCACAGCCCCCCCCGGGGTGTTCACAGAGACCCCCCCAGTGCAGCTCCGACCCGGGGCTGCAGGGCAGAGCGATGCTCCTCGGCTTCTGAAGCGCACGTGGGACCAGGAGGCATTTTATTTWTTATTGACTGGAAGAAAGGAACCAGGATAAAAGGGTTCCCTGCTCAGTAATTCAGGCTTGGCACCTGAGGGTGTGTGGGGTGACTGTCGGGGTTCTGCAGCCGCCGCTCAGCCGGGACCACCCTGGGCTGCAGGTGCTGGGGCCAAGCTGGGCAGGGTCGTGSGCTGCCAGATTTCCACAGATTTCCCTCCTGACCCGCTGGGGGCACAGCCCAGAAACCATCACAAACACAGCTCTGCCTCCAGTGTCACCAACCTGGCAGCGTTTGGTTTTTGAGGGACACTCAAAAGAGCCTGTTTAAAAACCGCACCGAGGCAGAGCGAGGGCGAGAGGGTCGGGGCAGGGGAGGATCGGGGCAGGGGAGGATCAGAGGAGGGGAGGATCGGAGCAGCAGCCAGGATCCGCAGCAACGAGACCCYGGTGAGCGCCTCGACGGGAAATATCACCTGAACTCRGCACGAAGGGAAGGAGGCCCCARCTTGGATCCATCTGCAGTGAAATTTTATTGATTGTGTAAGACCCTTCAGGCAATTCCACTCATGCCTGCGAAGAAGGGTTTGGGTTTGTTCCGTGGGATGCCATTGTTTCCCGGCTGCCACGCTGCCTGGAACAGTCCTCCTGATTTCTTTTGTGCAGTGCTTCAAGCTGCTGGAATAATCACTTTAAAATCCGTGTTTCTAGAGGCAGCTAGAAGGAACGGAGCCGTTCAGCTGAGCCCAGTGTTCCTTGCAGCAACGTTGCATTTCCGACTTCTGTAAGAACCACTCAGTGTTCGCTGTGCTGGCACATTTAGGCTGGGTTTTAGCAACTGGCACTTCAGGAGACCTCAAATGTTCCAGTGTAAAAACTTACTCTGGCGAGTACAGGGTGGTTTGTGCTTCTTCCTTCTCAAAGGATGTTGCTAAGTGCGGTAGGAATAGCAATTATTGTGCACAAATGGGATAAATTAGAGGGAACACTTGAAACTCCAACACAGAAAATAAGTGACATTTAAAGCAGAAGTGAAGAGGGTCCTGTGTCAGCACAGAGCAGTCTTGATGCTCAGGAATAAATTTGGAAGTAATAAATACTGTGTGTTATTTTCTGTTCTGTGTAAAAAAGGGTTAAAAACTGCAGCGCATCTATTAAATTTGGGGTTTATTGTTTGCAGAGCTTTGCTAGAGATGGTTTATAGAGACAATGAAACTAAAACGGATGGACTGTTTAATATTTTTTTTCCTATTCTTTTCAAGTGTAAGCACTGGCAAATCGCTTCACTCCAGCCAGAGGTTTCCCGGGGAACCTGGGGTTGCTGGTTGGGGTGTCTGGTGTGTGCACATCTGGCACTGAAGGCTGGTGTGTGCACATCTGGCACTGAGGGCTGGTGTGTGCACAGCTGGCACCAAGGTGTGTGTTCACAGCTGGCACCGAGGGTTGTGTGTACCTCTGGCACTGAGGGCTGGTGTGTGCACATCTGGCACCGAGGGGTGTGTGCACATCTGGCACTGGGGGCTGGGCTCTGCCTGGGCACAGCCTGACCCTGCTTGAGCCGTGCAGTACCCCTGGCAGCCCAAAGACAGCTGGAATTGCTTCTCTGAGATGCTGGTTCAGTAACCGGTTAAGAATTCAGTTCCCACCTGTAGGGCAGTGCCTCGTATTGGATTGAACAGGAAGATTTTAGGCTTGCAAGTTCATAAACAGACAATGGAAATTCCCAGCACCTCAGCCATACATCAGCGTTTGCATAAAGAGCTGGAGTTACTCTCCTAAAAAAGCAATTTCTGTGCTCAGCCCCCTGCTAGGCAAAGGGGGCTTTTACTTACTCTGAATAAATGTTCTCATTTCAAAAGGAAATAAATCCATGAATTTTTATGATTACTTATGAAAGATCTTACAGCACAATTAAAATATTGGCTTTTGTTTAATCTCACTGAGAAACGATGGACTGTTTATGGAGTAAAGGGAGTAACAAGCTTGCTGTTGCTGTCATTTGAGGATTCTCCTTTCCACAAAAGGAACAAACCTGCCCCTGCACTGGAAATGGAAAGTAAAGATTCATCCCGAGACCATTGAGGCTGGAAGTCAGACAAGTTGAATCAAGACTGCTTTTTCATTTTGAACATCTTTACTGCAGAATTTTAAGAAACTCAGGCTTGATGTTTCCTTTAACACTTTCGTTAAACGCTTTCCTTAAAAACAGATTTGGGGCCAAAGCAAATGGAACCAGCTTGGGTTTGGAAATCTGGTTTGGATTTTAAACCTGTGATAGTGCAACTCCTTCCAAATTCCAATTAACTAGAATTTTTTTCCTTGCATTTTTTCTCCATAAGCCTCTATTCTCTATGCATTTTTAATAAGCTTTATCCTGGGAAAACATGAGAACGCTGACTGCAAGTGAAAAGAATAAAAGCAGTTGCTGGGTCACTCTGAAAATCTGAGRAGTGCTGGCAAGCTCGGAGGGAGAAGCAAAAGCAATGAGGAAATCTGAGCTCTGTTCTTATTAGAAACTGTGAATGGAGATAAAACCTTTCACAAACCTTGTTTAGCTGGAAAAAAATGCAGAGTAACAGCAGTAGATAAACCTGTGACAGGGCTCACGCGTGTGCCGATAGCGGAATCAACGGCAGAAGACCTCGGTGTCCTTTTCCTCTCCCTAAATCACAGACCTCTGGGTTTGGGACTGGCTGATCCCTCCAGGAGGAGGGGAGAGTGCCCTGGATCAGTGTGAAATGCTGAACGCACCGAGGAGGAGAAATCCCTCCCAAACCCAGATCATTAAGGAGAAAGCAGRGATACAGATGATCCTTCCAGAATGTATCATTTACATTTTTGTTTTGCTTTAAAGAGAGCAGATGGGCCCGGGGTGCCCAGCAGACGGGTTTGTCTCCAGCCTGTGTTCCGGGGGCTGCTGGGAGCGTGGCAGGGAGTCACTGGGAGTGTGGAGGGAGTCACTGGGAGTGTGGAGGGAGTCACTGGGAGCAGAGCAGAGGCGGCTGCCGGAGGGCTGAGCCCGCCCGTGCCCTCCCTGCCGGGCTGTGCATCCGTGGGGATCACTAGGCTGGAGGCCAGGAGCCACAGTGAGGGGCGAGCCCCCAGTGGTGCCCCTCTCCAGGCCCTGCCACAAGCCATAGGTCCCAGACAGGCTCCGYAGCCGARTTCTCCCAGGGTGGGAGTGAGGAGMGGGGCTGCCCGGGAGTGGCGCAGGAAGGGCTCGGTGAGGCTGCCCAGCGCCTGCTGCCGTGCGTTCCTTCCCACCTGTYTGTGTTTTGTAAATATTGAGAAATAATATTTAGTTGTTTAAATGAAACACGCTCCTGATTTGAGACTAATCACTTGTGGTGGGTGGTTGGAGCCTCCAGAGCTGGTGCTGGGTGTTTGCTGTTCCCAGGCATTGGCATGAGCCTTCCCTTATCTGAAATTACACAATTCCAGAAATTTCCCTTGAATTGTGTCTGCTGTTTGCTGCTGCTCCCTTCCAGTGCCTGCTGCCCCGAGGGCACTATAGCCTCTGGTTAAATGTGGGGTGCTGGAGCCAGCCCCCCATGGTCAGCAGCTGGGCCAGGTGGGTGCTGGAGCTGCCAGGGTCCCACGGATGGGTGCAGGATGCTGCAGCGGGAGCAGAGTCCCACTCACCTCCTCGGTGGTCCCACAGTGCTTCCCCAGCACCGGGCACGGGAGCAGGCTCCCTGGGAAAGCTGCAGAGCAGCCCTTTCCCCGTCAGAACTAATCAGCATCACACGAGCTAATGGGGAACACAAAACCTATTTAAAAGCTACATTTACCACTTGGCTGATTCCATTACGTCGTGTAATAACCAGGTGTCACATTTCCTCTCCAAATGCCGATTTTAATGCTCTCCTGGCCTGCTGGGCTTAGCCGTGTGACGGGGTCCTCCTGCTGTCCTTCTTCTGCCCCGTGGGATCCAGGAGTGGGCAGGAGGAGAGGGGATCCAGGGGGTGGCAGTGGGTTGCCTGGGTCGGAGTGGGAAAGTGGGTTGGACAGCTGCTCCAGAGATGGGCGTGGGATCATGGTAGCTGAGCTGGATGTGATGCTGCCAGACCTGAGGCCCCCCCAGTCCCAGGGACACGGAGCTGGCGTTGGATGTTCTGAATTCTCTCAGGTTTCCAAGGCTTTCCCTGGACCTGGTCCACATGTGCCGAAGGCCTTTGCTCCCCACGGCAAAGGCTTTCCAGCTTCTGGCTCTTGGAAGGGAGCAGCCCCTCGGTTATTTCTGAGGTTTAAGGGCTGGGCATGTTGGGGTTTAACGTCACCGTGCAGCCTCCTTRTCACTGAATTATGCATGATCTCTGGGAACAGGAATGGGTTTAAACTATCTGCATTTGTTGTTTTTTAAGGGGATACCTGTGCCTGCCTTCCCTCCACTGTGATAGTCAAACTGTGGCTTTCTGCCCACTCTGTAATCCCCCAGGGACAGGGACATGGCAGCCAGGGCCACCCAAAGGGCTGCGTGGGGTTGGCTGAGTGCCTCCCCACGCCGTGCTGCCCTTCCCATCGGAGCTCCGGGACCCTGGGTGTCCGGAATCACCTGGAACAATGAATTCCTATTTTGCAATAATTCTTGTTTTAGAGCAGATATTTTTGCAAGGATTCGGGTGCTTAGCGAAAAGTAAATATCATCGGTGCTGCTCACCTGGCTTCCCACTGGGGCTGTGTCAGGAGCGACTTCACACAGCCYAGAAAAACAACACACAAGCTGTAGATGCCAAACAAGTTCTGCTGTGGGATTGGAATAGGTCTTGTAGTGCTAAAGTGAGATTTTTAAGTCGTAGACAGTGCTTCCAGTGTGCCGGATTTCTCCCAAAGTGAGAACAATATTTTTTTCAGCAAACAAAGTGCTGTGCGCATAACTCCTTGAGCTTCATCTCTTCCCTGTGCTTGTGAAGCTGGAATTCCTTTCTTAGCTTTCGCTTTTCTTCTGTTTTCCTTCCCCTTTGGGCCCTGAAATCTCACAGATCTCTACTTGTATCAGTAGGTGTATCCAGAATTAGAAGAAAACCTTATCTTCAGGCCTCGCCAATACTTTCTGTTCTTGGTACACAAGTGCCTGAAAAAAGCCTCTGAGTTTGCAGCTTGCACTTGAGCTGTCTTAGAGGGATCTGAAGTTTCTGGGAGTTCTGAAGCTCCTTTCTAGGTGTCTTGAGTCAGGCATCAAAGATTAGTTGTCATTTTTACTCTCTTGTTTGTGTTCGTGCTCCAGTATGTGTTACCCGTGGTGGTTTTATCTGTAGCTACAGTTTTATAGAACAAGATTAAGGATGTAATTGCTTTCTTTGATTCTTAAGGAGATCAAACAGAACGACAGAAACACCAGTAAAAGGTTTGGTAAACTGCTCGGCAGTGGGAGCAGACGTGTGTACCTGCCTCTCGCAGCTGAAGGGCTCGGGGCCCGCGGGGGATGCTCTGTGGGGAAGGAGAGGCTGCACCCCCGGAAATTCCTGCTGACACACAAATTTGGCCAGAGCAGGGTTTCTTTCCMAAGTGCTTTTGGTGAGTGAGAGACTGCATGTGCACAGAAACGTTGGGACAAGCGATGGCTCAGGGASATGATCTCCAGGTGCAGCCTGGAGACAGCCTGTCTTTTGGGGACCTCCGGGTGAGGCACGGTGGACATTGGCACAGTCGTGGTCCCACCATCCAGCTGTGCCGTGCCCAGTGGTCTCGAGGGGATGGAGGGCAGCCCCTTGGGCTGGTGGGGTGAGTCTGAGGGAGTGAGAGCCTCACGCTCCCCTCTGTGCCTCTCCTTGGTCGTGTCCTTGCTCGGCATGTCTGTGTCTGGGTCAGGAGGTGACAGCCGTGTGTGTGCTCAGCGTAACCACGAGGGTGACAGAGTGAAGGTGTCAGGGCACAGCACAGCTCACCTGGCATGGGCAGGGTTGGCATCTGATCCCACAGGGCACGGTCACTCAAGGGCTGCCTGCACAAGCAGGGAGCTCTCCCGCTGCTCTGTGGTGCAGCCTCGTGTTCCGAGTGATCCCCTGGCTCTACTGTCGAGAACATCAGTGGTTAAATGCAGGGWCCTCTCTGTCAGTCTGCGAGGCAAGGAGAGTTTGAGGGGAGTTCAGCTCATGTGCAGGCAGAGGAGCCTGGAGCCATCAGCTGAGCTGTGGATGTACGTCCATGCCACAGCCATGTCCAGAATATGGGATTGCTGGACATGGATCCTCTGGAGAGGGACAGGAGGTAGGAGGATTGAGGGTCCTATTAAGGACAAAGAATGAAATGTAGCATTTAGGGTTTTAGAAAAAATCTGTTTGGGTACTCTTAAGATTGCTTTGAGGTACATGCTGTTGTGAATTCAACGTGAAGGTACTGACAAATAGCGTTAAAATCCTGGAGGAAGGCAACAAAACTATCGTATTTGGTGCACCCTAAACACAGATATTCAAATAAACAGAAGAGGAGGAGCATGACGAATGGCTGTAGAAGGGAGCATTCTGGGTGCAGGTGCAGGTGCAGAAATAAAGAGAAGGGAAGTCACAGGATTTTGTTTTCCTCTTTGAATTATCCTTTGCTCCTCTGAGATATGGAAGTGGTAAGTCTTTGAGAAAGAAAAACCTTCCTCTCGGTGACCTTATGGATTTAAGATCTATTTCTAAACCAAATTTTCATAAAAAACCTGCCACACACAATCTCCAGATTAAACCTCATTTTATTTTCAGACAGACATGACCTTTCCTAGCTTTGGATATTAAATATCACAAAACCTGCTGCAATTTAAGCTGAGGATTTTACATTCAAATAAATGTAACTTAAAAGCAGAAGTAACTTCTCTGCAGAACACAGGGGACCACAGGGTCAGGAGAGAGGAGGAGCTTCCCTCTCTCCTGAGGAGGCCCTCACAGTCCATGCCCTGTGGTGGGCTCTGCACCCCTCACCCAGCCCTGGCTGGCTCCTGGGGCAATCTGCTTGGTTCTTAGCTTGAAAGAAGCAGTTTGCTGTGCTGTCAGTTTCTACGTACACTGCTGGGAAGGGGAGAGGGCATCCAGGGAATCCTCCCCAGTGCATGGTCAGTGCCGCTGGGGTGGCCAGTGCCCTCACAGTGGCATCAGGGCAGGGCCTGGATGGGCAGGTGATGGGCTTTGCAAAGAGGGAAGAGAAAACAACACCTGGTGTGAGAACACTGGTTTTGCTGTGCTCRTCTTCACCAAAAGATGCATCATTAAAGGGAGAATATGCACCGACATCAGCAGATTCCGTCTCTCCCTCTGCTGGAGAACGTGTTCTCAGCTGCAAACCAAAGTTTGGCTAATTTGCAAGAACTTTAAACTTCAGCAGGGTTTTTCCATCCTTCCCTTTCAGCTGGAAACGCTGTGCAGGTAACAAATGCTTCGCGACAACAAATCGATGTTGTTCCGTGTAACAGAATTAGCGTGACTTGCTCGGCTCCAGCCTCGCTCCTTGGTCACTGTCAGTGACTGAGCCCTCGCGGGCGAAACGAGGGATCTGAGCTCATTAGCAGGTGCTGAGCTGAACGTGAGTCATCGTCAGAAGGAAGGCAAAGCCTCCAGAGGAAAGGGCAGTCTGGATGGACGTGAATGTTAAACAAAGAAAATAGTGCTGGAAGAGGCCGGGGTGAAGTAAATAATCTTGGTTTGAGCCGGGAGGGCAATTTTGGAAGCTTTCCCACGGCTTTTCTCTGTTGCTTGGGGTTTTTTTCGGTCTTGCACTTGAAATTTCATGAGGATTAAATGGCTTCACTGATTTCCAGTATTCCTGCTTCAATAGCTGGATCCTAAATATCTCTCCAAAGAGGAGCTGATGCGCTTGTGCTATAGGCACAGAGTTACAACACCCTCAGAGAAAGGAGGTGGAAAGAAATCACTGCTGTGGACAGTCAGGAACAGAGGGCTCACGGCAGGGAACACACTGACTCTGTGCTGCTGCTGTGGTTTCCTGGTGTGGGGTAAAGGCAGCTCAAAGCAGGGGCTGTGCCAGGCTGAGGCCAAGGGAAGGGACTGGTTGAGGGGTGGTAAAGGTGGGGRACTGCTCCAGCTGCAGGCAGCAGCGGGAGGGAGGGAGATGAAATGTTGAAAAGGGGATGTGGAGCATCAAATGGAATATTTCCACCCAGGTGGATCCATGCTGTGCTATGTGCAGGTGGAGAGTAGCAGTCAGCCGGGCTCTGGTGGGATGTGTTGGAGGATGAAGGTGGGAGGGAGGAGGGCCCTTGGTGCACCCACACCCCTGCCAGCTCTTGGGACTGCAGCAGAGCCTGGAGGGACTGGACTCCCTGGCTCTTTCGGACCATCCTCCCACTTCTGCAGCCCTGAATTGGAGTCTCTGTCTGGGATTTGACACAGTGCTGCTCACCCCTGCCCCGTCCCACCCATGAAGACAGTCTTCTCCCTGACACACCTCCCTGCTTCCAAGCCTGCAAATCTGATTTACTTGGGCAATTCCAGCAGAAATAGTGGTGTTTGAAATCCACAGGCCCCACCACTGCTCCCCGAGGCCATGTAGCCAGATCCCCTGYCCACCTCCCTGCTGCCACAGCTCTGGGGGCAAGGTCCGAGCAGGCCAGAACACCCCAAAAGTGCAGGAGAACCCCAAATTTCCTGACGCATCTATTCAGGCCACATAGACGAGTTGCCATGGAGATGTGCTGAGYGCGGGCACGATGCTCCAGCGATGGAGTCTCACAGCCAGAGGCATCTGTTAATCTTATTTTTATCAATTTTTAAAGAGGGTATGATGGTGGTGTCTCCCCCACCTTCCCCCCGTCCCTCCCAAAGCTTGGCATTTGCCCTGGCTGAGAGCACGGCCTGCAGCGACTTTGAAGACGAACCTTAACGAACATGAAGCACCAGAGTGGGGAACGTGTGCTCTGAGGGGTGGAATTTAGTAGCAGGGAGCTGCCACCTTTGACACACAGCTCCAGCTTTAATGAGGGGGAGACTGACAGCCCAGGACAGGTAACAGGAGGATGCGCCTTTGCCTTTGCCTCAGGGGGTCATGGCTAAGCTGGGGCCCGTGGCCAGGTCAGGAGGAGGAAACGGAGCTTTTATTCATGAAACTCTGATTCAGTGTCCGTCTGCAAGYGGATCTTTTAATTGGATTTCTTCCTCCTTGCTCTGGGAGGGGACAGCTTGGTGGGTCCCAGGCGAGTGCCTGGCCCGGCTGGAGCATCCTGGGCTGTGCAGAGAGGGGGACACGAGCACCCACACAGCTCCTCCTGCCCCGACACCGCCAAGRGCAGGCTGGAGCCTGGCCACGGTCCTGCTGCAGCGCTGAGCTCCAGAGCACCTGTGCGGGGTGGGACCCCCGRAGCAGGCTGGACAGCTGGACAGCTGCTGGGTCACCAGTACTGGTGCGGAGGCAGCCAGGGATGTCCAGCCCGAGCGCGTCTGTCGTTTAGCGAGGGTGGCGTGTCCTCAGCAGAGGCTCTGAACGTGCAGCAGCGTTTGAAGTCCTCACACAACAGCCGCTGCAGGAGGATGTAAATGCTGAGTAGCAACAGTGTTCGGTGGAAGAAGTAATTATCTAATACAAAGCGAATCTCTGTGTTTTCCTCATTTTCCACATGATTTTATTTAGCTAAGTGCCATCGAGACTCARCAATGGGAACATTTCCACTTCAGCTCTGACAAAAGCCAGCCTGTCTYTCGCAGTAAATCGTGTCCCTCCACTGAGGCTGTTAGAAGTCACTATAAAAATGACACAAAGAACCACACAGGGCGTGAGCCAAAACCAGCAGGGAGGGGGGGAAATAAAGCAGTTATGGCCCTTATCACCACACAGTACACTTTCCAAAGAGATTCCCGAGAAGAATAGCCTGGAATCTCCTGCTGCAAGGCAGATAGCGCTGATACGGTGATGTTACTGCTCTTACAGTGTCCGGATTTTCAGCATCGTGGTGGTGCTTGAAGGCATTGATGAGGCTCCAGCCTCGTTAAACTCTGCAACCATGTAATGAAAGGCTGTTCTCCTGGGAAAGTCCACATCCCGACCTTGAGCTGAGCAGGTTGGCTCCGAGCCCGGGGACGTGAGTGGGCAGCGCTGGTGGSATGGGTGCTGATACCAGGGGAGGTGACATTACCACACCACAAAGTGATGTGTCAGTAATTAGCACAAGCTGAACCCTAATGAGTGTTCGCCAGAATGAAGTAACCTGGGGTGAGATCACAGGGCTGGGAAGGCGACTTTGGGCCATGCCCACACCTGTGCTGTGCCTGCTCCGCTCCTGCCCACCCCAGCCTCTGGCTGGCCCCATCACCAACAGGGACACAGGGATTTCTATGTCCTTGCACGCAGCTGTGTGCAGAAGTGTCTCTGGAAGCCAACAGGATTCACTTTGGAGCACATAACACAGAATTATGAGAGTCGTTTGCCTGAGTATTATCTAATCTTGGAGCTAAACTGAGCTCTGTGCTGATGTGGACATGTTTTCTACATGAGTAACCTGCAAGATGCTCTACATAAATGCCACCTGATTTTGCTTGGATTTAATCCCCTTTATTTATCGCACTGTTGTACCTGTTTATTATTTTCAATTTCTCTTCTGGCATTTTACCTCGCGGCACCTGCGGTGTTTGATCCTGCGTCAGGACCTCTGGGTGAGGAAAGCACAGCACCTCCGTGTCATCCTCTGCTTTGATGTGAAAGTAAGAGAGGGAATACAGAGAAAATAGATGCCAAAATAACTGCACATTCTAAAAATAGTGCCACAGCTCCTCGCAGCGCTGGCAGCGAGGACTCTGGGGGCAGCCACCAGCCCTGCCCTGCCCAGCTCTCCTGTCCTGTGCAGAGCAGGGCACCTACACTGAGTGGGTGCCAGCGTGGGCTCCCTC
Source organism: Amblyornis subalaris (assembly GCA_018881555.1). NCBI lineage: Eukaryota > Metazoa > Chordata > Aves > Passeriformes > Ptilonorhynchidae > Amblyornis > Amblyornis subalaris. The sequence goes on from JACAXG010000091.1 coordinate 2,455,516, forward strand.
TCCCCACCTGTGCGTGCCCGTGGTCCCGGGCCAGGTGAGCTGCTCCTCCAGCAGCATCCCCGCCCAGCCCTGCCTGGGACAGACCTCGCTTCCCCCCATGCTTCCCCCCAGTGCGGGCAAAGAGCTTGGCTGGGGGGTGCGTGGCTTGCCAGAGGCTGTCCAGGATGKCCCAACACAGCCCCAGGCTGGGCCAGCCAGGAATTCTGGCCTTGGAGAGATCGAGGGTCTCATCTGGCCGCCCCCTCACCCAGGAGGAGGACGCTCYGGATTCTCCCCCTGGACGGTGGAGGCGGCTCCGTGCCGAGCGGTGGTGGCTGGCGGCACTTTATCAGACGTAATTATTCCAATTAGCCCCCACATGCAGCTCCAGCTCCAGGCAGGCTTTACAACCTGGCAGTGAATCTCTGCTGGGCAGAGGAGCTCAGCCCTTTCCCTCGGATTATTGCAGTCTAATCAGCCTGGTGAGAGTCGCAGTTCAGCACACAGCTGGCTACAGTTTGGGGACAAACGCCTCGGTTTGCGGCTGGTTAGGTGCAGGACCAGTATCAATCCTCATTCAAATCAAAGCCCCTTTCACACGTGCTCCAGTGAAGTGGAATTTTGTGCAGAATAAGGTGTTATCAACCCAGGTCTGCACTTCCCAGTGAGGAACGAGCACTGCCACGGAAACCATTCCCCACCAGTGAAYGCTGTTAAACAGTGATTAGCAGAGCTTCCAATGCAGGGAAATGCAAACCTGTGACCTTTCCAGCACTCACCTGYAGTGGTTTTTAAGAYGTATTTTCTATTTCTSTTCCCAGAATTCCAGAAAACTGATTTTTACAGCTCTTCTCACCAGCTCATTGCTTTTCCACTTCTCCGTTTCTGTTTGCTTCTCCTCTCCCTCTTGCTCGCAGCTATTCTGGGACCAGCCTGGGGACCATGTGAGGACGAGGGCAGTGGGGAGAGGAGCAGGGAGAATGGACACCCTGAAGCTCAGGAATGGTGTGTCCTTGGGAGAGGTCAMGTCCTCACCTGCCCAAGGGAGCTTTGATTCCTAGCAGTGTCGTGGCTCCYGCCAGGCGAGCAGGACAAACAGACAGACAGACAGATGTGCCTAAACAGGCAGCGTACCAAAGCCTTTTGGAAGCTGTTGGGATCTGTGATGGGAACGGTTGAGCACCCATGTCTGTCTATTCAAGTACAGAACTGGCTCCAGTGCTCACCACAGGCTGTTTCATGGGGGTTTGATCACTCAGAGCTGACCTGAACTTGTGCTTTCCACACAGTAAATTCCCAGCAGACCTGGCTGAGGGAAGCRGTGTCAGCTCAGGTACCAGAGCTTTTTATTGGGAAGAAGCTCTTGCATCAGAGCAAAGAGCTAACAGCTGTAATTATTAGCTCTAAAAATTCTCAAACTTTGAAATGAAAAGAAAGTTTCAGCATAAAGCAGAAATCTCTGTTGTAGGTATTGACACAGTCCTCACCCGTGTGCGTTGTCATAAACAAGGACATGATAATTAGATATTTTTAACAGACAAAATTATTTTATTTGCTTCCCTGCCAGTTTCCATGAGCCCATCAGTCATCCCCTGCATAGACAAGATTTCTTATGTTCCCTGACAGGATAAATTATATGGTTCTCATCCAGCAAATCAGCTTTACTGCGCAACATTATCTCTGGCAAAGCGATGGCTGAGAAAATCATAAATTCTGTCCAGGTTTATTAGATCTGTCTTTTATTCACATATTTATTTTATCCCAAGCCAGGGTGCATTTTTTCCATAATTATTAATGACATTAATAAGAGTGGAGAGGATGTAGCTTTTGGTAAGACAAATCCAGGGCAGTGATGCTCAGGTGATGACAGACTTTGATCAGAGGGTGCAATGAGGCCTGGGAAATGGTTGAGACCTTTCAGAATTAAAGTTGAGTGGTTTAGGAAATCTAAATTATTGGAATGACTTATTAATTACTGGCTTCCACGTATCCCCCAGTGAACTTCCTGACAGAACACCAAAGATGGGCAATGGGGCAGGAGGAGAGTTTCTCCCTGCCACCCTCTTGGTTATCAGAGAAACTGGTGAATCCCAGCACTGATCACCTGAGACTACCAAAATAAATGCAGATGTCATGGGAGGGGATGGAACGGTGCTGTAAATGTCACTGTGAGTCAAGGACCTGCTGTAACGTGAAGAGCTTGAACATGAAATTGAGAAGGAGCTCGGGAGCAGGGTTGGCGTTCAGCGATGGTGACCCTCATCACCTGCCCAGCCATGTGGGGGTCGGGCTCTCCCCACACCCCTGTGGGGCTGGTTTGAAGCCAGGTGAGTCAGAAATTGCTGTCTCGCCTGGCTGAGGATTCTGTCCGGCCGAACTGCTGGGACCTGGGTGGCTGAGGCCATGGCGGGGCAGGGACACTGCCCAGCACCCTGTGCCCCTCACGGAGGAGCCGTCGCCTCCCAGCAGGCACCTGCTCTGAGGAAGGACGCGGTGTTTCCCAGGTGTGATACGGCCCTCTCATGGAGCAGAAACCACTGCGGAATTTATCGACTGAGCGAGCAGCTGGGTGCCAGGGGCTGAGGCATTTTTCACATCACTTGTGTGTAATACGGTCGGTGTAATTCCACATCCCTTTATTCTCCCAGGCTCGTCAAAAGCGCTGAGAAATGAGGCTGGAAATGTGGGCTGGGGTGAGTGAGGCTGAGTTATTGTGGAAGTTATTGATTGAAGAGTGGGAGCAATCGCATTAGAGCCTGGATCTTGTTTTGTTCTGGTATTGAGAGGAAACAACATTTTCTTAAACTATGAGTCGATAAATAATTGTTTGTGACTTTTTTCACCTCTTCTGATGATGGTTTTATGTAGCTCTGAGGCATTTTTGGAAGGAGTGCAGCTTTCTTGGTCTGTGGAGCAGTGAAATCTTTCAGATCATCAGGCTGGTTAAAATGGAAAGGAGGGGCCTGAGTGCTTTAAAGAGAATCAAATCTCTAACCAGCCACACAGGGCAGGAGTGATGGGAACCACAGGCAAAGAAAAGTTGGACCCCATAACCTGCTGCTTCTGRTAYCCTCACCCAGTTTCTGCCAGGGCTRTGTTGAAGTGTGCTCTCCACCCTCAGAAATGCCAGAGGAGCATCCAAACCAGTATTTAAAAGAGCAGCAATTTGCAAGGTGTAGTTTATCCAGCAAATTAAAGTTTTCCTCCACAGAGATTTCTATGAAGGAAGGGATAATTTACTCCTTTGTTCAGTCACATTAAGCTGATGATGAGTAAAGAGCAGGAGCAGACTGCAGGGTTTTCATTTTATTCAGCGCTTGCCGTTCGGGGCTGGGTTCTGGGACTGGCAGCCCGGGAGCCGCGGGGCTGTTTCTCTGCCGTGGCTGCTCTCCTGACACTTGTAAGGAAGCTCTGCTTCTTCCAGTACAAGGGAGTTTAATTTCGTAATTAAATTAAACTTTCACTTTGAGCCAAAAAATTCGCTTTTCAAGAATGTAGCTCAGAAAAGAACTGAATTCTCTTATTTCATCAACTGCCCCAAAGTGAACAGAAGAACCATTTACTGCGATTAAATTAATCACCGAGCAGGAATTTGCGTGTAATCGGCTGCCGCCAGAGCAGTCGCTAATGATTTTAAGCATTTTACTCTCAGGGTCAGCAATTCCTCACCCCTTCGGGCTGGGATGAAGGAGCTGTCAGGCTCCTTGCGGCGAAATCCCTCTRGTTAAATGAGAGAGAGGGGCTGAAGCGTGTCGGGGTCAGAACAGGTTGGAGCAGTCGAGCGGTGAGAAGCTGGGGATGCGCGGCACGGACGGCGCTGCGGGGCACGGAGGGGTGAAGGGCACGGTGGGTGCCTGGCCGTGCTGAGGGGTGCGAGGGAAGCAGGATGGGGCGTGCAGGGCCGAGGCAGCAGCTGTTTCGCAGCCCCCCACAGGGCTGGGATGGATCCCCCAAGCAGTTCACCGCAGCCTCTCCCGCGGTTACAGCGGGTGCCGTTAACACGAGCCACACAGAGACCTGTCATCTGCTTTCAAGGAATAATGTTCTCTCGCTTCTTCTAAGTGGCATTGTGGGAGATAAAACTGTTTCTCAGAAACAGGCACAAGATCTGAACTGACATTCCCTGAGAAAATGAATTCTGTGGCTAATTTCCCAGAGCGCGGGTTGAGCCGAGCAGTCAGTGAACGATCCTAACGCGGCGCCCGGGTGTTCATTAAGCTCCAGCTCCAGTTGCTTTGTTCTCGCCGTGTTCCGACTGCGGAAAGCTTCGGCCTCGGGGGCCCAGCATGGGAGCCCGAGGGACTGGAGTGTGAATTTGGGAACGCGTGGAACCTGCTGGCTGGTTTGGTTTTGTGGCGCTTTATGTCGTCTGGTCATTCACCAAGACCGTGGATGTTTTTAAAAGAAAYCGCAAACCTCGTGAGGCAGAGGAAGCAGACGTGGCTCTGCTCGGGGTTCCCCTCGGAGCTGCCCAGCTCCGATGCCTCGGCACGGCTGRGCTCACGGGGACGTGCTGGAGGCTGAGGTGATCACCCCGCAGCCAGCCTGTGAGGTACAGAAATAATGCCATTGAGTATCGCGTTATCCATTGGCATGATTGACAACAAAAATAATCGTTTTAAAGCAAGTAACCAATCATTAAATCTCTGGATACCGCTAGTGAGGAATTAACTCGGCATTAATGGGAATGCAATGTGCTATTAATGCCGGTAGAGAAGAAATAAGCCACTAAATAAAGAATGAGAGATGRGTGTAGAGGAAACACCTGGATATCGATGCATTTGAAACAGGGAAATCCTTCAGAGCAATTGAGGAAAGTTCGGTTCGAAGGYGTTTTCCAGAGCCCGAAAAGCCAACGTTTGGTGATTTCAGACTCATTCCTGTGTAGGTTCTCTTTGTCTGGCTGAACCTATAACTCAAGTGAAAGAGAACTGGCTGGAGGAGAAATTGCTTCTGGACCTGAGCATTTGCACCCTGGAAACTGCCCGCAGAGCAGGAGCAGCTTGCTGCTTTGTCAGGCAAATAATCCTCTATTTCCATCCTAATGAAATGCTCACCTCGATTCCTCCCTGAAGTCGTCACATCATCATGTTCTCTCATTGTACTGGAGCACAATCACGGTTTCAAAGGGCTTGGATGAAGCCGATGGGAGCTGGATGGGGGATGTTTTTCTCCCCGACAATAGGCGTTGTTAAGGCTTTTGTGTGCAGCTCCTGAGCACCGAGTGGGTAATCTCCGTCAAAGGAAAGGGAAAATCCATAAAGGCCATTCCAGCCCTATAGATTGCTAGCGCTTCATTCCCCGAGGGGTGCAGGGTAAATGCTGCTCCCCTGGGGACCGGCGGGCGCGGCGCGCCCCGGACCGAGGGGCGGACGAGGRGTCCTGCAGCGGGAGGAGGATGTGCGGGGAGGGGGATGCTCAAGGAGAGGGGGATGCTGGGGAAGGAGAGGGCTCGGGGAAAAGGAAGCTCACTGCCAGTCAGTGCTTAAAAGAACTTAAAAGTTCTTTAAAGGATCTCCGGGCAATGAGGGGCACAGAGCTGGTCTTGGAGCATCTGACGGGTTCTCCTCTCCCAGAGCATTTTGCAGTCTCCGGAGGCGTTAGGTGTTAGTAGCCCAAAATCCTTGGAAACGATCAGTAGGTTCCAATGGCCTTTCTTGAGGCCCAACATTAAGTCCTAAAAGGTGAATCCTGTGAGATAATAACTGGGATGGGATGGGATGGGATGGGATGGGATGGGATGGGATGGGATGGGATGGGATGGGATGGGATGGGATGGGATGGGATGGGATGGGGGCTTCTGTTTTACCCTTAGAGTCAATCAAAACTACATCATGAATGATCTTAAGAAATTTGAATCATTAAAAGAAACTGCCAATGACACCATTTCACCGGGCTGTTTAGGTAACAGGTAAATGCTCAAGAATGTAGGTCTCAAATAAAATATGGGAAATTGATAAAAACTGAGGAATAGAAAGGAAATTTTCATCAATTTGGTCATCTTGATRGAATTATTTAAGAAAAATTAGAAGATAAAGTGCAAGGATCAGTTCTTAAGATTTTTTTTCTAACGCTTTATGTAAGTAGCAGAGGGTTTTCTTTCTTTCTGTTTATATTTAGATCAACCTCCTGCATCAGAGGTAAAATCATGTTGCTTAATTTTAGAAGCCCCTTAATTTTTTCATTACTTCAGAAGCATTCCTCCCCAGCCCCACGGCCTTCAAGCCCAAGACAGTTGACTAAAGACAAATTAGAGCCCGTGCTTCCTTTGTCTACTCTAATGAGTGGCTGCCATTACCCTCGCAATGCTTCCAGGACTGTGAGCTCTTAAATGCCTGTTTTCAATAAGGAAGATATAATTTTAGTTTTGAATGCTTAAAGTTTAATTACACAGTAGCCCCTCCGCGAATCCTCCCTTCCCCTTGTTTGCAGGTCGGTGGTTTAAAATAGCTGAGGCGGGGGCGAGCCGGCTCGTCCTCGGGGCCCCTGCCCACCCCCGGCCCCTGTCCCGCCTGGGTGACCTGGGGACGGCAGGGGAGGACGTTTCTGGACAGGTTCTTCYGTGGGCAGCCGGCTCCCAGACCCCGGCTCTGTCTTGTGATTTTCAAATGGTCTGAATGCCCCATAACTTCCCTCCCCAGCTCTTCCCTGATCCCGACGCACAGCAACCCCCTGGCAGTGCGAGCTCCGGGCTTGTGGGGGTTTCACAAGCCAAATAATCCATGTTAAAACGTGCCAGCATGTTTATGGGTTAATAGAAGCAGTTTTAATGCTTAAGTCGGTGCATTTTTTAACAGTTATTTTTAAAATACTAATGCTTTCCATTAGATAACCTTCAGATCCCTCCTGGATCTCGTATTTCCCACTGGTTGATTGATTTCAGCAATTTCCCTATTACAGCAAACCCGGGACATTCACATCGTATTCCCCGCGTGTTTGTGGCATGAAAAAAGCAACTCTGATTTTAAAAATGATTCTAAGCATTCCTTTATGGCCGACCAGCTGCAATGGAATATTTTAAATCAAAATAATGAGATTTCTACGAGTGGGCTCTCTTCCCTGAGCTTTCAGGGAGGAACAGCAGAGACGTTCCACTGTTCGTGCCACTCTGCCCTGGTAGCTCCGGGGGCCCCGTCCCGCTGGATTCACTCCCAGAATTTCAGGGGATGCAAATGTGAAGCGAGCTACCGGCAGATCCCCCGCCAGCGTGGGCAGCTCTGGGGGCCACGGCTGGTGCAGGGACCTGAGTGAAATTTTCTGGAGCACACTGAGATTCCTCCCACCTATGGTAATGAGTTATTAGAAGGAACAGGTCCTGGAAACCCTCAGCGCTGTGACCTTCCTCCTCCAGCTGCAAGAGCAATTAACTGTCTGTTAGAAGTGGCAGATCCTTCCGAAGGACCATTTCCCTGGTCATAATAACAGTCATTGGGAAAGGAGAGAGGGAGAGCCCCCGCCAGTGCCGGTGAGTCACATCAGATAATTGCTCTCAGGTCTGAAGCTGACTGGAAAAGACTGAATTTTCTGCCAGGTTCCAAGGGATCAGCTCCGTAGGCCCAGGCAGCCCCCAAGATTCCGGAAGCTTCAGTGCCCATCACCCAAGGACCTCACTGACCACCCCACTGTACGTGGGTAACGTGGTCCCGCCAGGASAGAGCCTGGAGGAGCCTGGTCCGTCTGGGACTCCGGGCTGCAGAGGAGAGGGGAGGTGCCCATGGCCCCCCTCTGCACTCCCCAGGCTGCTGTGGGTTGTTCTGAACCTGCCYCGGGGTGACGGGAGCAGTGACACGCCGTGATGTGGCACCAAAGGGTGTGTCTGGTTTCCCCCTGCAGAGCACCGGGAGGTGCAGGAGGACCCAGGGGCAGGCAGAGAGATGTCGTGGTGATGCAGGCACAGCTCTGGGGAGGGGTGACAGGCTCTCGGGGGGCTGCAGCCTGAGGCTGAGCCTGGACATGGTGGAAACGCTRTTCAGGGGAAAAACGTTCCCGTTCCTTCTGGGGAAAAGCAGGCAGCTGGAAGGAAGGCTTGTGGTCTTCTGCAGAAAGACCAGTCAGTCTTCAGAGGTTTCAGATGTTGACTCTGCCTTTTCTTTCCCTGCAGAAATAGCTCTTCCCAGCAGTGGGAACGGCATCACAAGCAGAAGCTGCAGCTGGTGTGAGCTGGCCCCTGCACTGCCAGAGGGTCCTCTGTTCCAGCCGAAGCCCTCGGCAGAGCTGTCCCCGCAGGAGCTCTGCCTGTGCCCAGGTGYCCCTGGTGTGAGCAGGCCTGGCACTGGGAGCAGTAGGTGGTGTGACAGCTCATCCAGAAGAAAATACTCCATACAGTGTAAGGCTAAAAATAGGAAATGTTTCTCCATCTGTGCTGTTGCATTAAGAGCACAGGCAGCAAACAAGACATAAACTGCTCTGTCTGTGGCTGCAGGTGATGGGGCAGCAGGAGGAAGAGGAAGGAGCCRGGGCTGCTCCTTGTGCTGGGCTGGAGGGGCTGAGGTGCTCAGCAGGATGCCCCTGCCAGCCCATGGAAGTTGTTTCAGGGGCATCATCTCCATGCAGTGGCCCTGAGGTCTCAGGAATGAAGGGTCCAATGGCCAAGCACCTGGGCAGCAGCACTGCAGCCACCGTGCTCTGCCCTCTGGGCTCTCAAATCCAGCTTTGGAAGGGGCAGATGGGGTTGGATGTACAAATACCTGGAGCCATAAGCGAGGCAGGRTAATAGATGTGATTATTTTTATGAATGATGGGCAGAAGCGTTGATTTCCACGGGTGAAGCTGTACAATCTGCCAATTCCTTGCAAACCCACCGAATAAATCTGCGTTTTGTCTACAACTTAATTTCGACTTCCCAGCTCAAATGCCTGTGTTTATTCCCGGCAGTAAGCACTATTTGTAGTTTCCATACARTGCAGCTCATAATTTTTTCACACCTCTCAGCACAGGTGACAGCTCTCGCACAGAGTCGAATTCATCCTCACACTGAGCACAAAGTTGCAGTTTTTAATGCATCACAAATACCACATCAAAATAATCCCACAGATAGAAGCATAATTCCCAATCCCAAATCGCCCTCTCCATGTCCAGCACCAGGATGGGTGGATCCACAACCAGCCCGACACCGTGAGGCCTTGCTCTATAATTTCGTCTTGGACCAGGCTCCTTGTTACTGAATCCCAGGAGGCCTTGTTATGCTAATTGTGGTTTTGCACTGAGTTAATTCCACAGTGTTGGACTCTAAACGAAGCTCCCCAGGCCATGAGACACCAGTGGGATGGTTCTTAGTCTCGTGTGACCCCATCCATCCCCCCCGGTCCCCCTGGATGCTGTCACTGAGCATCACCAAGCACCGGCTCAATGTTCCACTGAGGAAGGAGACTTCTCCCTCTATCTGTGTGCGGTGAGCCAAGGCCAGGGATTCAGGATCCTTGCTGAGAAGTCTTTGAAGCCCCTTAAGCTGTAATATTCTTTGATGTGCCATAATTGCATTTAGTCAAGTTTTAGGTGTATTGTAATGGTATTGATTGTTAATAACAAAGCTGTGGCTGCTTAATGCCGAAAGATGATTCATTTTCAGTGGGAGCAGAAAGTCCGGGGGCAAAGTATTATTTTTGACACACAGTAATTTCTTCTAGCAGGATTATTTTTCATTTTTTCTTTCCAGCTCTGTGTTCTGGAGGCCGATGAGTGAGTGGGCTCCTGGGCAGGGTGGGCTGTGTGTGCCCGCGGGAGTGGGGAGTGCCTGCGGAGCCCCACTGCCACCCCACAGGCTCCTCCAGGGAGCCTGGGCTTGAGCTGGAGCTGGAGCTAGAGGGGCTTTAACCCTCCAGCTTTAGMAAAGAGGCTGTAGCCAGGTGGGGCTCAGTCTCCTCCCAGGCAACCAGCAACAGGATGAGAAGAAACAGCCCCAGGCTGCACCAGGGGAGATTCAGGTTGGACATTAGGAGGAATTTCTTCATGGAAAGGGTGGTCAGGCATTGGAAGGGGCTGCCCAGGGAGGTGGTGGAGTCCTCATCTCTGGAGGTGTCCAAAGAATGACTGGATGTGGCACTCAGTGCTCTGGTCTGGTTGCCAAGGTGGGAGCTTGGACTCRACRGTCTTGGAGGTCTTTTCCAACCTCAGTGATTCTGGGATTCTGTGAATGGGAAAGCACTGCAGAACATGGGCTGTGATGGACCCGCCAGTCTGGGGGCTGTGGGAAGGGGGAGGAGAGTGGGGCAGGCTGCTCCCACCTGGAAAGAGCCTTTGCAGATTTGGTGGAAAGCCTGAAGAAGCAGCAGGGRCAGCCCTGGGACTGGCAGCCAGGTCGGGATTTGGGGATGTTGGGTGCTGGGAAGGAAGTTGGGCTGTGGAGCAGCTTTYGGCTCCAGGAGGAACTTGGGGCCACACTGATCTGTGTACCTGTGTGTCTGCAGTGAGGTGTGATGAGCAAGGCCTCGTGGGGACTTAGATAAATAATAGTGATGATAACCCCGTAGTTCTCTCATTCTGAATCTCCCCATATACGTCCCCTTTATTGGTTAATCCTCACAGTTAACAAAATATAAGTTTCTGATTAGGTTTTAGCTCGCAGATTACTTATGTGCAATGCAAAGTGTATTAAAATGTAGTATACTTTTTAAAATTAGATTTTTTTGGTGATAATCCATTCAGCTGTAAATGCATTTCAGTCACACTGAGAAGATGAAAGAGCCTGAGCCACCGCATTACTGTAAGTAATCAGGCTGGAGGCTAAGGGGRGCTTTCTTTTAGCTGACAAATGGAAGGAATAAATAACCTGGACACTAAAAGTTGCATTAGGCAAATAAACATTTCCACAAGAATTATGTGTGACATTCAAGGGAAGGCAAATAAACCTTGACTTATGGAAAGCTATCAAACCACTCAGAGAATTAAATAACGGGAAATCATTATGTAGCATTTGCAGCAGCTATTGGAGAMTGTCTGTTCCTTGGGCACAACTGGAAATTTGGGGTGTTTGCRAGTGTGGTCAGCCAGTACCTGGTTCCCAGCAGAATGAGAGATTTGGTTTCAACTGAAACATGTTTTATTTATGAGAAAGGTGGTATCCTTCCTGGGTACCTCTGCCTCTCTGTGATGTTGGTGCCAGGGGGGACCTGTTCCCTGTGGGAACATTTTGGGTGCAACAGAGATTTTCCTACAGGACCTGGCACGCAGATGGGTCTGATGGCARTAACAATGCCAATGATCAGCCCCACTCTGAAGCAAGAATAGCCACACTTGGGGCCCGATTGGAGATTGCAGAGTGGGGCACACAGGGAGAACAGCTTCAGCTTGGAGCTGATCCCCAGTTCTGAGACCAGCACACRGAGCTGGGCCGAAGGTGCAACAGTCAGCATGGCATCAACAGCACCAGCAGCATGCCGAGCGGCCACTGTGGCTCTGAGGGCAAAACCCTCTTTTGCACTATGCTCAAACTTTTCTGCAAATGCCCTGTGTGCTGGTAAAACCTTGGCAGGAGGTTGGGAAGGTGCACGAGGAGGTTGGGCAGGTACAGGAGGAGGTTGGGCAGATGCAGCAGGAGGTTTGCCATGGTGCAGGTCCACGGGTGCTTGTGAAGGGCACTCCATCACTGCTCACACTTGACCCAAGAGCTGGTGCAGGGGCAGTTGATGCTTTTAGCTAGCCCTTTTTGGGGCTGTTTTGTAGTAACTGAGTCCTTCCTAGTTAAGCAGCATTCCCAGCCCCAGCTTCCACCGAGGGATCYCAGCAGATCCAGCTAGAACACCTTGTCAGCATCTCCTGAGCAGCAAAGACTTGTTTCAGGGTCTGGGTTTGTTGCTTTGGTCTTTCCTGTGGCTTCACTATTAGAAAAACAACTCCTTGTTTAATTCTGACTATAAGAAGTTAATCAAATAGCTTGGAGATGATGGCAACTCCCCGTGCCTTGGGCCCCCCAGGGTCGGTTGTGGCTGAAKGCTGCAGGAATGTTCAGTTCCAGCAGCAAACATCGTGGTTTTCAGTTTAGCTGATGATGCCCGTGGTTAGTTGTGTGTCCTGTCTGCTGCACTGGGCGGGTTCTCTCAGCAGCAGCCACAGCTTTTTGCCAGTTCTAAGAAAAGGCCATTTTTCTCTCAGAGCACTTTCTATTTACCGATCCAGTGAAGCAGATTGGGATCAAAACCATGTTCTGAGAAGTAATTGATATAATCAGCTATGCAGAGCTCTGTGYTTGTGATAAAAGTGTTCTCCGGTGAGGAGCAGGAAGTGCAGTGAGATGAACGGGACTTTAGCCCCGAGCAGGGGTGTGTCAGGAGGAATTCCCTCTCCACTGCTTTCTCATGCTGGTGATTTTTCCTCTGGTATCTTCAGGTAACATCGGTGCCCTCCAGCCTGTCGGAGTGATGAAGGAAATCATCCCCTCCTGTGAAGGAGAGAGCTCTTTGGGTTTCCAGCATCCCTGAAATGGGCAGGGCAGAATGGGGGCAGCATCCCGAGGCATTGTCAGGCCGCCTCTTCCCGCTGCTTCCCTCACCTGCCCCCAACCCTGTGGCCTGGGCACAAAGCCRCTGTGCCCTGGCACGGCAGCAGCTCTGTCAGCCCTGCACAGGCTGTGGGTGCAGGRGAGTGGGGGCCCATAGGAAGAGGTGTCCTGCCAAATGAGCGGGGACAGYGTGGAACAGCAGCCCTGCTGCCTTGGGGTGGCTCATCCCTCTGCTGGCATCMCCGGTGCTGGGATACCCTGGAAAACCAGCTGMCTGATGTGCTTCACTCCTCAGAGGGCTGGCAAATGGTCAGACCGGGGCAGTGCTGGGTTCCCTAATACAAACCAAAGCAAACAGTGAGACCAGCAACTGCCCAGACAGCCGGAATCCTGGCATCATCCCGGCAGCGTCCAGCGCCCCTGCAGTGTCCAGTGTCCTGGCAGCACCCAGCCCTGAGGAGATGGGGTTCCAGGGACACTGCAGGCTGCCAGGTGTGCCAGGACCTGCCATGGCCTGGCAGTGGGGAAAAGAACAAGGTGTTCGCTGAGAGCGTCACGGGTGCGGAGGAGCAAACCCCGCAGGAAGGTGCTGCAGAGTTGACCAGGCGAGGGCTGTCACCTTTGCCTTCGCCTTGCCGCAGCCTCGGCTGTGCCGCGTCTGAAGCAAAGAGCCCTTCCTCTCCAGGGCATGCCTGGGAAAGGGCAGAGGGCGGCAGCGAGGGTATTTAAAGCGTTCTCTCGGCTTTGCAGCGCTGCAGGGGAGCGCCAGGGGACGGAGCAGAGCCGCGGGATGAAAGGAGGGGGCTGCGGCTCCGAGCTGTCCCCGAGCGCCGCAGGCTCAGGCTCCTGAAAGCCTTTCCTCGACCCCACGCAGYTGTGGTCCTGCTCCGCTTTGCCAGGACCCGAGGAACGTGGCGTAGCTGCTGGCTATTTATTTTTCCCCGTGCGTGGGGTGAAGAGATTCTGTGYCACAGAACGTGGCTCTAGAGATCGCTTTAAATTAATCAATTAGGAAAAACGAGCTGTGTGATGTAAAATGTCCTTGCTCCATGCGAGTCTTTTGAACTATTAGTTCTCTTGAGGAGATTAATTATGAGCGTACAGAGCTAATGCCCTTTTAATGGAATCAGTTATTCCGTTTAAGGAGTCCTGGGTGCTGAGCACGCAGGCATTAGATATTCATTGTGTAAGTTCCAGATCAAACAGGAGAGGATCAAGCTGATCAGGGCTCTTTACTCTGCCGAGCTGAGCCACAYGTGCTGATCTGAGGCGAGTCACAGGCTGGGAGTTGCTCTAATTGTCTCTTCTGTATGTAATTCCAGAAACTGGCTTTTAACCTGCAGTAAAAGGGTTATTTACAAAGTGCATACATTTGCATCTCAACTACCTCTCCTTGGCTTATTGAAACTTRGAGATGAGCTCTTGGCTTCTCCCGGCTGCTGAGATGCAGACAAATTCCTCCCCACATCCTGCACAGCTTTYGCTGCTTCTCATTCCGACCTGAATCATCCATTTTTAGTGTCCCTGGTTTTAGGTGCCCATTTTAAGGTAGCAAAGGCCTGAGCTCRCATGGCTTCCAGCAGCCTCGTTAGTAATTGGAACAATTAAGGATGTGATGTGCACACACTCCAAATTGCAACCAAGAGCAAATTCACTTATTTAGCAGCAAATTGCAAATGGGAACTTTCAGGCAGCAATCTCTGAGATAATTCTAGAGGAAAGGAGAGGATCTTTCCAGAATATCTGAAGTCCGTCTAGGACTCTTTCAGAAGGGCATCTTTGGGGCAAAAGGGGTTTATTAGCTGGGGTGGGAATGTGAGAGGGAAAGAAGGACCATGAACTTGGGAATCTGATTAAAGTAGCACCTTTTTTGAATAGATTCAACCCAGAAAGCTCGTTTGCAGTCTGGCCCCAAACACAGGCTTCCTAGAGAGTCAATACTTATTTTTTTGCAGGCCAGTCTACTCAGACTTATCAATTATGGATCTGACTGGTAGCGCAGCTTTCTCGCTATGGCAGCCAGATCTATCTCCAATGTTATTCTTTTTCCATGGTAGAAACAAAACATTTGCTAAACTGAAGAACATTCATTAGCACGCGATGGAAATGACCCAGTATTTTGGTTTCCCACTTGTCTAATTAGTTTTTGCAGATTAGCAAGTAGAACAGCTGAACAATCAATTGGACATATTAATCAGGCCCATTTTGGAAGCTTTAAATAGAGAATATGTTTCGTCTCTTCTTTCATTTAGGATATAATGGCTGGTAAATGGACACACACAACATAAATTACACCCTCTAACAAGATGAGAGGAGAAAATGGTGAAGTCTAAATAAGGAAAGCTGGAGGATTTATTGGCAACTCATTGAGTTGCAGCCTCTCAAGCTGATGAGCAAGGGGGATGCTGAGCCCCAGCCTCACCATGTGCCACAGCTCCCTCCTCTCTCTTTCCCTCTTGGACCCGCTGGTGAGGGTTGTTCAATGCACTATCCAAGAGCTCCTTCTCCCTCCCAGGGCGTGTGACAAGTGGCAGGGCAAAGACCCATTAGAGAAAAAGAGATACCCGATGGGATGGGATGAGAGGTCTGAAAAACCATACCAGGAACAGTTCCTGACAGAAGCATCCCAGCCAGCACCTCTAGCTCTGCACAGGAATGAATTTCCATGTGGGATCCCAGCTAGATCCACTCCCGCCTCCTTCCTTGGAGGCTGGGGAATAGGCAGCCACGGCTTACATTTCTTTGATGCATTTCTTAGAGAAAAGCAACGGCATCCAGCTGGGATTGCTGGCAGCTACAAGTGGAGGGGAGGTTTGAGATCCTTTGTTCCGCAGGTGATCATGACACCGGCAGAGTCTTCTCTAAGAGACAGAATGGCTGAGCAGGGTGGCCTGATGGTCATTGTGCAGCTCAAAGTTAAACTTGAGAGTCAGGTCCCTGACTTAGGCGGGAGGGAGGGGAAGCAGACGGTGTCTGCGTGCCCACAACTGCTGGGAGAGCTCCGGCTATCAAAGGAACAAGGTCAGATGAGAGAGAGATCTTTTGTATCTGAAAACCTCTGCTATCAGATCCCAAACGCTGCAGCTGACTCATATGTGAGCAGCGCTGCTGTCTGTAGGTGTGAGGCAGACACGGAGATATGTTTGATACATTATTCCTATTTGCAAAGGTTCAATAAAAAATGTGTGGGTTGTTGCAAATTATTTCTCCCATCCTTCTTGCAATGAAGTTAACAGCTGAGTGCATTCAAATGCATCAGTTGTATAAATTCGTGGGGCATTTTCATGTTTCAATCTAGTTATGTATTTCTAGTTGACCAAACATGTTCAAATTACCATTAACTGCAATCCTATCACTTGGTTCACTGAGCAGAAAGGCAATATCTGCGTTTTAACCCTTGCAGAGCCGAGGCTGGAGGCAGAGGGAGAAGGGGGAAAGAGAGAGGGCGGGAACACAGGTCTGAGCTCCCTCCCAGCACGGTGAACGTGGCGTCGTGCTTCGAGACCCGCSCGGCTCCCCGGGGCCGTGCGCCTTGTCCTGCGCCAGTGGTGACCTGCGACGCAGCCGCCGGCTCGTCCCCTCTCCTGGCCCCACAAGGACTTTGCTCCCACCTCGATGGAGCCATCCCCCGTCCCTGCTCCGGCAGGGGAGGTACCCGGACACCCTGTACCCCGCAGGCTGTGCCGTGGGAGTCCCAGTCCTGGCCGTCCCATCCCTCTGTGCTCGTTGGAGCTCGGGCCCTGAGCGGGATCACGCAGCCTCTGGGACTCGCCTGCTGCATCACCAGGACCAAGGCTGCTCAGCCTGTTCCAGCCTGCGGTGCTGGAACCACCACCTCCCTCCAGAGGCTGAATCCCGGCTCCCTGTCGTGGTGCCGGCGGGTCCGGCAGCTCTCCCCGCGCAGGGCCTGGATCTGCAGGGTCTCTCTCCCCTTTCTCAGCCAGAAAGCTCCTCGGGGCCGTGTGCCAGGACACGCCACACTCCCCTGCCTGCGCTGACACTCTGCAGCTCTTGCTTTGCCAAATGCTGCTTAGGTGTTAACGCACAAACAGCTAGAAAACAGCTTTTCCTGAAGAGATTAACATAATCGGGAATAAGCCCCGAAAGCCAATTAAGACGAGAACAAGGGTCTGTAAGCCAAGACCTGTCAGACAGGGGGCAGGACCAAAGGCATCAAAGCAGCATTCCCCAGGTGGGATGGGCTGGTGGGGTGGTCTCTTCYCCAAGGGCCCCGGGCAGGGCAGACCTTCAGCAGATTCAGTGTCTCCAGATCAAGCGATGCGGGGACAGGTCTCCTTGTATTCCCTTGGCTGTGGCTGCTGCCTGGATCCCTGCCTGCCTGGTGAAGGACTGCAAGTGCTTTTATGAATGGCTTTGTTTCCTATCATCCTTCTGAGGGGGTCTCGCCGCTCTGCCGGGTGCTCCGTGAATTATTTAATATCCCACTTGGGTTTTTAAAGCTGCTGCATCCCACACAAGCTGAGCTTAAAYGAGCCTCTCCTGTGAACAAATGTCTCTGCAGAGCCAGGGCTGACTGTCAGATTGGTTTAACCCTCCCCTCTGCCATCCTGGGGTGTCCTCCATCACCCCAATGGGTCTGACCAACACCAAATGTTTACCCTGCCTGTACCCATCAGCGTCAGCAGGGCACGTCAGGCTCCTCACTGAGAATGTCCCTCACTGGGGGGACCCTGTGGCAGTACCATGCAGGCAGGGGCTAAATTTGGGCACAGATTACAGTGCAAAAGCTGTGGCGTTGCCTCCCCCGGTGCTGACAGCAGCACCAGCCTGACCCACGTATGCATTTCCCAGGGCTGGAATCTGAGAGTTCGCACAGGTGGAGCAGCCGTGGCRATGTGCAGTGCAGCCTGTGACACAGAACAGACATTCCTGGCTCTTTCTAAGCCCCACGAGGCAAAAGAAAAGAAAGATAAATGGATGGAAATGAATGTTAAAAATCTCAGCGTGTAGCACATTGGAGATCTGTCTGAATACTGCTGCAAGGAAAATGAGACGTGGCCTGAAGTCAGCATGAATGACACTGGAATTACCTTAAAAATTCACCATATTTTAGTGACTGTGATGCAGGAGAAGCGTTTTTCACCTGCAATTTGGCACTACTGCCTGGCTCTGCAGGAGCAGCTCCCCTCTGCTGCTGGTAGTCCATGGGGCACCGGTCATTCCAGTGAGGAATTCCTGCGCAAATTATTAGTCAAAATTCTCTTTTTGTTGATAATGGCATTTGATACCAAGCAGAAGTGTTCTGCTCCAGCTTGGCTAGGGCTCCTCCAAGGTAAAATCAACCTCATYCCTGCAGCACGGGCACGTGGAATGTGCAGTGTCCTGCGTCTGGCTCCGGCAGAAGAGATGGTCGGGAGCCAGGCTGGGGACAGGAGGGAGATCCCTGGGTTGCTGAGGGAGATGCCAGGAGATTTGTGGATGTGGATGTTGATGACAGTGAAGGTGACAGCACAGGTGAGCCAAGGCAGAGCAGACCTACTCATGTGTTCCTGAATGCCRCACAGAGGTTTGGGGTATGGGAAACATCAGCAGCCGGGAACAGGCAGCAGTAACCGACAACAGCCCTGACTGCCGTGTGTGTCAGCTGGGACTCGGAGAGCTGGACTCATAAAAAATAGATAAAGGAACCATTCCAGGCTGCTGCAAACCCCCCAGATTGCACTCCTGACTTTTAACACCCATCTGCCCGGTGCTAAAAAATCAATTTCGTGCAGGTGGTGACAGGACGTGAGTCTGGAGCTGGCGGGGGCTGGAGGGGCCGGCCCTGGCTGCCGCTCGTGGCTCAGCCCCCCCGGGGCAMCACGGTCCAGGGGGGCACGGCACTGCCAGCTCTGGGGGCACAGCGGGGCTGCCGAGGGGGCAGCTCAGAGCTGCCAAGCTGCTGGAGTCAGGCCAGCCCCACAGCTCGTTCCAGGTACTTTGGAAGAGCAGGAGCAAGCTGATGAGCTCTGGAACAAAACCCAGTGTTTGATGTGAGATTTAACCTCAGGTCAGCTGGAAAGTTTCCTGCACTTGGCTGAGGCTCTGTGGTGTGAAAGATGCTCATCAGAAAGTATTTCACCTTGATGATATTCTCTTGTCTCTCTTCTGGCAACCAGCTAAAACACACCATTATGGTTATTTTGAGGAGTCAGTTTAAGTTTAACACAGGCTTTTCTCTCACTTGGTGTATCCCTCCCACGAGACACTGCCTTCCTCACAGGGACCAGGCTCAGGCTCTTCATRTATTAGTCATTACCCAGGAAGGAGCTATAAATCTAACGAACATGCCAATGCTTCCTAAAGATACCAGCAGGTACTTTYGGAAAAATTAATTATCTGTAAAAATCAGATCAAATAAATAATGTTCGCCTGGAATGTCTGATATAATTCATCATTTCAGAGTTTAAGACGAGGGAGGATCACTGGATCATCGGCTCTCACCTCATTTATAATGTGGGCCATCACACCCAGCAGAGTGTCTGTGAGGACGTGTCCCTTGTCTGGTTGACTAAAGCCAACTGGGCCTGGGTTGRGTTGGGCTCCTCTCCCAGCCATGGAGAGCACACCCCTTCCCTGGCAGATCAGCCATCTCTCTTCTGCCTGATGTGAACATTTCCTCTAATCCTCCTTCCATCTGTCCCCTTGTTTGGCAGGCGCTGCCCAGGAGCCGCATCCACAGGTGAGTGTTGAATCCGGAGGACAGGTGGGAAAAGCCGTCCAGTGGCTGGTGCTTGTGGTGGTCACTGCTCCAGAGCCTCACCTTTGGAGAAAGGGGAAAAGGGCCTCACAGCTTTTGCCTTAATTAGTGTCTAGTCTCTGTGCAACTTGACGTCTCCATTTAATTTTGTTTGCAATATACACGCAGAGGAGAATGATAATGTAATACAGTAATGATCATTCCTGAGACAGTCACTTATTCAAAATATTACTCCTGTTTAATCAGTGTAGCCGAGTGATTTATTGACTTGCATAACCAATCTTGCCTGGCGTCTCACASTAATTAAAACAGCGACATTCCCCGAGTCCATCACATGCAATAAATTGTAGAGAAGCATGTCAGGGCGACATTAACACTGATGATTCGCACGGGTGACAGGCACGTCCCTGCGAGCTGGGCTCATCCTCCTCCCGCTGGCGAGGGCGGGCGGTCGGGCAGCGGCTGGAACTCAGGGAATGCAGAGTCCTGGGAGGCGACAGGGACAAACTGGACACTTTGGTCGTGTCCAGCTGAGCCAGAGAAGGGGCATTTAGGGCTTTTCCCAGGAGTGCTCTCTGTGGGTGTAAGTCTTTGTTTTTATCAAACGGAGTTGTCCGATGCCTCCTCGATCTATGGAGGGAGGTCAGTGTGAGGAGAAGCTCAGTGATGCTCAGTCAGGACCAGAGGAGACCCCAAAGCTGGGGCAGAAACTGAGAACCCTGAGTGAGCCCCCCACTTCATTCCAGGCCTTGGCAGGAGTCGATGAATTTGCAGCCTTGGAGGCAGAAGGCAAGGGTGACACAAGTGTTTGAAATGCCACGAGTAAATCTGGTGCTCCTGRATGTGAAGAACGGGAAGGTCGTGCTCTGTCCCCCATTCCTCTTCCCCTGCCCGAGCTCTCCCGGCTCCCAGCGACCCAAAGTGTTCGATCATCCTGACCACTGATAACTTCACTTTTTTATTGGAGAGTTTGTGAAAATCAGTTTCTTTTTTTCTTGAGTCAAATTCCAACAACCAAAACTCGGATATTCTAAAAAAAAATGGAAGTGGAAGATGTCAGCTTGTCGTTGAGAAAAGAACAACTGTCAAAACCCAAAGATTTTCTGCCAAAACCCATTGAAAAATGTTGGCTGAAAACTGCAGAGTGCGAGAAGCCAGTCCAAAAGAGTCAGTTTGGGTGTCGTCAGCCTTTTTTTGACAAAAATTCTAAATATTTTGAAGAAAGGGGACAGCTTCCAGGAATTTCTGTTTTCAGCAGCTCCATATTCTGTGGGTTCTGACCCAGAATTCCCTGGTGAGAGATGCACTGGTTCCCCCGACCTGCTACAGCGTCAGCGCCCAGACCCACGGAAGCCACGCAGGAGAAAATCCTTCATGGTTTCAATGGACCTCGGTGGCTCCTCACTGCTCCAGGACCCTCCCAGAGAAGGGATGGGTCAGGTGGGAATTAGAGAAGAGAGAGGGCCTTCAGTCCTGCTTCTGTTCCTGGTTTTTATGGGTATGACAATGCCCTGCCCCAGAAGGATGCTCAGAGCTGTACCCGGCATCAGCCACGCCAGCCCCTCGCTCCCGGGCAGTAGAGGAGGTCTGGGGGAGGCAAAGGGGTTCCTGCTGGGGAAATGGAGAGCAGAAAGCAGCTGCCTGCAGTGAAACCATTAGCCTGAGGCAGTCAGCTTGGAGAGGGCTGGGGGCGAGGCAGGGAAAGGACACAAGGTACTGCAGGGCAGAGAAAACCATCTGGATGACACTTGACTCTCACCCGAGGCTCTTATCCGTGTGCTGGAGTGCTGTGATGCTATTAAAATCCCAGGAAAGGACTTAACACTCTCTCCTGCCTTTGCTGCTCCACACTGGGCTTGCCGAGCTGCAGCAGCCTGCTGTGGGGCAGGATCTCCACGTCCAGCACGGCCCAGCCCCGCACGATGGCACAGCCCCCGCGGAGGGGTGCGGGTGTCCCGCGGCCGGAGCGGCGCTGCCACCCCTGGCAGGAGCTGTCACCAGCTGCAGGTGTCCCCGGGGCTGCCTCAGCGCCTCGCTCCTCACCGGGGAATTAAGGAGCCGCCCCAGGACACAGATTTTTACTGCCCAAATGCCTCTGCGGTTTGAGGTCGCTCCAGCTGGATGCTCCCACAGCCGCTGTCACTCCTGCTCCGCTCCTTCCAGCATTCCTGTCTTTTCTCTCCTGAGCACCTGAGCACTGCACTGCTGGTGCTCACGGAACATTTTGCCTTGGAACTTTTTCAAGACAATATTTTCCTCCACACCTTCCTCGGCTCAGAGATACAGGCGTGAGCGTTTGCTTTTCCCTTGGGGTTTGAYGTCAGGTGTTCTTCAGGATAAGGGAAGGGGGATGAAGAATTCAGGGTCTTTGGCCACTGCCTCCGAATAATTTTGAAGGAAATCCTTCCTCCCGTTAGGCATGGGAATGGGATCAGAACCAAAGYACTTGGCTGCTTACCTGGAGGCTAACCCCGTGTGGCCATAGCGAAGCCAGGTCTGGCTGTGGCARGAGGTGCCATTGGCTGCTGCTACAGGCAGAGCCACATCCCAGCGGAATTGGGTCTGGCAGCCCTTGGAGCAGCTGAGAGGCTATTTCATGCTTGGGGAGCCTGACAAACAGGAGTGATTTATGGCTCCTGGGTCTGGTTTTCATCACCGCCCAGGGCTGTGTTGCCACTCCAGCAGTGGGATGACCCAGTGTGAGCCAAGCTCAGAAACATCTGGGGTTTCCATCTTTAAATTAAAGGTGTAGCTGATGAACTGTGCGGTGAGGGGAAGGAACAGGAGCTTGAAGGGGAGGGAAAGGTGTCAAAACCTGAGGGTTGCCCCACAGCATCTGTGTGTGTCAGCAGCAGCACACACACTTCTGTGCCACAGCAGAACAGCACAGATGTGCACTGGAGAGAAAGCACAGAGGTGTGAGAGCAGACAGAAATCATCACCAGTGGCTTTCCTCGCCTTGCTGTCCCAGCCAAGCACGSGGCTGCCGGGSGGGGGGGATCATCCTGGGGAGGAGGCGCTGGGGGCACACGGAGCCGTCGCAGCCCCGGAGTGCCCGGGGTCGGCGGGAAGTGTCGCTAAAAGCCTGTCAGCAGCCTGCCGCCTCCCGCGGCTGCCCTCAGCGCTCACAGAGCTGTCACGGCGAGGGCGCCGTGTCGGGATGGGACACCACGGTCACGGCCGCAGCCGCGCTTGGGTGGGAAGCAGCCACGTGGCCGGCACGGACGCGTGCGACCAGGTTGGGGGCAGAGCCGGTGGCACCACGGCTGTGCTGGACCCCGTGCCAGGCACTGCCCCGGCTCAGACACTGCCCGCACGGTCCCGCCCTGCATGTGCCACGCAGAGATGTCCTGGCTGTCCCCAGCCGCTGTCCAGGCAGGGCGCTGAGGTGGCACCCGCTGGGAGGTGGCAGCGAGAGATGCTTCCGGCAGTGCCTGGTGACAGAGAACTGCTAAACGATCTGTCACCTCCTCGGTGTCCTACSCCCTCCCCAGTGCTGATGGCTTGTGCGTGCTGCGCAGCAAGCAGAGGGGGGCTCCTGTTCGGGACCTGGCTGCCGCTGGAAAATGGAGTCTGCACGGGCTCAGCAGCCGGAGGGAAAGGTTTTGCTGTCTGGAAATTATGCCCTGCTGAGAAAGTAACATCGGCTCTTTGTTTGAGCGCAGCGAGCGTGTAACAGCCGCCTCAGGAGAGCCTCTCTCGGGGTGTGAGCAAGTGAGTGGGGGGCTCGGGGGACTCACCGCCTGTGCACCCCCTTCCCCAGCTCGCTGTCCTCGGGCAGAGCCTGCGGACGGAGCTCTCTCCTCCCTCCCAGCGCAAGATGCGATTGCCACCTACAGTCGCCGCTCCCGCAGTTCTGCTGGCACAGGGAGCTCCGGCAGCTCCCCCGCCGGCCCGGGCGCCACGCACTCCTRCTCTAGTGCAGCAGTTTGGGCAGTACTTGGGCTCCCCCCAAAAGAACCCCCTGCTCCTGGACACGGGTATTTTCCTCCTGGATGCGGGCTTTTTCCCCCTGGTGCAATCCCCTGCTCCTGGTGCCGTACGCAGCGCCTGCGCTCCTCCTCCAGCCTGTGTACTCTGCCTGACAGCACAGCCCCATCCCCATCTGTGATTACAAATTAGCAGCCTAATCCTAAATATCTTTTTTGCCTGGAGATGCTTGTCTGAATCTGATTTTTAATCTGTCTTTACCAGCTGCTCCTGCTGCCGCCCTTTGCAATTTATTTTGCATGTGACTTACACTGGATGAAAAATATCTGCCTAATTTTCTCCGATGTCAAACATCCCTTTAGCTGTAGATGGTGCTTTAAATGTTCTGCAGTACAAGGGGAGCTCTGCCAGCATCGCGGTCTCTGCTTTTCCTTGGGATTTATTGACTACAGAGAGGTCCTGTTCTAATCTTCTCCTCTCACACCCTGTTTCTTTCCCTAAGAACCGCTAAGCTCCTTGAGTCTCCCGTATCATCTCTGTGATGGGCAGAGCTCCTCGCTGGCTCATCCCCTGCTCAATCCCATTGAAGTGCAGGGCAGCGCTCCGCATCCCAATCAGCACGGATTTTTTTTTGCCTTGAATAGCCTGGTTTATGCACGCTCTGGGGGAGAGAACCAGCCTCCTAAAGACTAAAATCCTTCCAAAAGGGATTTTAAGTATTTCAGATAAATCTTACTAATGGTAAATGTAGCTATTCACTCCCAGCTCTTCATACGAGGGATTTGACCCTTTTTTATGTTAATGCCGACGCTCCGCGGATGCTGCTCAGTGGATGCTGCTCACGGTCTCGCTGCCTCTCCCTTTCCCTGCTGTCTGCCATCAGCCATCCCCGCCCCTGAGCTGCAGGTCCCCAAGCCCCCAGCCCTATAGGTCCCCAAGCCTCCAGCCCTGCCTTATATCGGAGAGGGTCCTCCCCCCCGCCTTTGCCTCCGGGGGCTCCGGAGGGAGCCGGGCTGCGAGTGCCCGTCCAGGGCGGGAGCTACAGCAGCGCCCGCTCCCGGGGCACAGGCTTGGTTTGACCCAGCGTGGATCAGTTCCAGCTCAAGGGGAGAGAGCAGGGAGGAATGAGTTCCTTTGGGAACGGCTGCTGGTTTCCTTGCTCTGCATTTCTCTCACCCAGCTGTGGCGGGTCCCCAGGCTCACCGCGCACCCGGTGCCGTGTTGGCACACCCGAGGCTGTACCCGGGGTGTGTGTGCAGACGCTCACACGCCTCAGCCCCGGCAGCGCGAGCAAATCGCGGTGGGTACACGTGTCTGCTCGGAGCTGTTGTGCAGTGAAATCCCGGGATCCGAGCTCAGAAATAAGCAAAAAATTACATCAGGGTCTTACTAAAGAAAGAAAAGAAGGAATATAAGAAGCTTCTGAAAATGTTCTGKAGGAATTTCTTGGCATTCCTCCCTCCTGCCTGTCTGGGGCTCGTCAGCGGCTGACGAGCAGTAAATGGCTCGGGCACCGCTGTCAGGTGCTGGCGGGAGTGCTGGGCTCCTTCTCCCTCTGTCACTCAGCTCTGCCAGCCCGATGGAAGCTGCAAAGTGAAAATCTCCAAGCTGCTGCCTCCCCTCCCCTCCCCTCCCCTCCCCTCCCCGCCGCTGTAGGTGAGCCCAGGGGAGCGCTCGGACAGCAATTATCTCCTGTGCCTCGTTCTCTCTGGAGGTGGCTGTCGGCAGCGTGAGCTCTCGCCCCAGGATGGTCCCAGAGCCACAGCCTAGTGTAGATTCGCCCTCAGCAAAGCCCAGGGATTCTGCGTGGCTCACGGGTTTCCCGGAGGAACTTTGGGGTACCAAGCACTGAGGTTTCTGAGGAAATCCTGCCTCTCTCTGTAGGGAGCGCRTTCCCGCTCCTGCTGGAGCTGTGCACGCTGTGTGCCAATGCTGCCCTGGGAGCGTGGGTGGGGGCACTGCTGGGAGCAGGTCTGGACCCCAAATGTAAAAAACGACCCCGCGGGAAGCAGCCGCAGGAGGCTCAGCAGTGAGCCAGGTGTTTGCAGGTAAGTCCCTCAGAGCCCAAGGGAGCCCTTGCAGTCCCAGCCCCAGCCATCCCCTGGGCTGGAGCAGCTCGCACTGGAGCAGGATTGCCTTCCCTGATTGCTAATTTAGATTTTCCTGCCATCCCACACAGTGGAATCAGGGGAAATAAAATTACAGACTTATTCACTCTTTTTGTACAGCTGATGTGCTGATTACCTGTCAATCACGGAATTGCATTAACATCTGACAGTGTGTGCATAACAATTACCCCCATCAAATTAAGGAAACCTTTCACACTCAGAGACACAGAGAGGGAGGAAATTCAATCAGCATAATTAGTTCAATCAGAAAAGATCTTCTTTTCATCAAGAAGGGGAAAAACGTACAGTGAGAGCAAGGTGGGAGCCAGGTATGGCTCTGGGATGAGAGGGCAGCTCACACAGCAGTGCCTGGCCCAGCACGGCCAGGGATTGGGTTCCCAGCCATGGATTGGGTTCCCAGCCATGGATGACGAGGGCTTGCCAGGCTCCGTGTTTCTTTCCCGCCCCAGTTCCCCCCTCTCCTGGCTCCTAAAATCCTTTTCTGTGGTTTCTGGGTGAGCTCCTTCCCAAAGGCTCTGCCGCCCCAGCTTTCCTGCCCAGCTGCAGGGAGGCAAGGCAGGAAGAGGTGGCTTCCCACCACCCCTCCAGCCATCCCTCCCCTCTGCACCCCGAAAGAGCAGCCGCGGGYGGAGGTGCAGGGATGGGGGATGCGGGGGCTGCCGGGGCTCTGTGGGACTGGAGCGGGGCCGAGTGCGGCRGAGGTGGCGTGTGCTGGCGGGAGGTTTTGTTTCACACTCCCCGGGGAGAGGAGAGAGATTATTAATGCTAATTCCTAACAGCAAAAACACGAGGGAGGAAGAAAAGCTCCATTAGCAACGGTGCAAAGGCAGCTGGACCGGTGCTGCTGAGCGAGGGCGCTCCGTCCCTTCCCGGCTGAGGTGGGCGCATATAGGGTGCCAGGGCTGGGCAGGGCATCTCCACCACCTTCCTGCACAGYGCTCAGAGAAAACCCACTGGCAAGGACAGGGCAGGGCAAGCTTGGGGTGCTGGATCCATCCCTTCTGCCGTCTCCCTCTGTTAACCCAGAGACTAAAGGCATCAGGTCACCGAGGCTGAGGATGGCTGAGCCTGAGATCAGGCTGGAGGTGGTTTCGGCCAGTGGTGTGAGAAATGTCATGCAGTGGAAGGAAAAGGGAAGGGATGTGGAGCTCCATGATGTCTCAGTGCTGCCAGCAAAAGCTGACAGAATGACAAAAGGACACTGGCAGCAGCGCATGAGACAGGCACATGTGCCAAGTAACTCCTGAGCTTTTGTTGAGTTAATCATTTTGTAATTCAATTCGAGTTGAAAGGCAAAAGTGTTCGTGCCGCAGCCAGCAGCTCTGGGGGAGTGAGCTGGAGCAAGGGCAGGTGCTTGGAGTGGTTTTCTCCAGCATCAGCTCTGTGTGCTCTGGAGGTTTTACCCCAATGAGGCCCCTACAGCCTCATATGGGCAGGTCCTTTTGACACCATGRGTTGTTTTGGAGTCACTGGCAGGGCCAACTGCCCTGAGAGCCCCTGGGTTGCTCCRGGTTTGGTATGGGAGCTGTCGTGCCTGAGCTCTCTGCTGTTTTGGGAATACTCCAGTGTTGGAGGTGAGGTTTAAAGCAGCTGGGGGTGGGACAGGGTTTCCTCTCACTGGGGACATTTTTGGGGCATAGAGGAGTTATTGCAGAATGAGGTTGAAGGGTCTCTCGTGAGGGCACAAGCGGAGAGGGATGTGAAGCTGGGAGGGAGCAGGATYGTAGCTGGTCCTCACTGTGAGCACTTGTGTTGAAGGAGATTGTCAGCCTTAGGGACAGTGAGCACAGAACAGGCTGCTGGAGAGGGTGTGGGGTTCCTGATTCCTCAGAGGGGCAATGAGCGTCTCTGGGACTGTGACAYGGAGCTGCTCCTGCCTGAGGCAGGCAAGTGGCCCCTCACAGTGTGTGTTGCTTTAGTTTTGATGTGCTCATTATTAGTTTTCRCATCCCAGCTCTGCACTCGGATTGGGCCCAGCTTTGCAGAACTGTGCAGGAGATGAAGGACCCAATCCCCGTCCACCAGCAGATAAACACGGAGAGCAGGGAGGGAGGAGGGAGAGGCACAGGTAGCTGTGGCCTGTGTCCGTGCCTGTTCTCTCCAAGTGCATGTGGATGGTACAAAGTCACGTTCATTTTCTTTTCCCAAAATACGGTCTATAAATGAATAAGCAAGTAAATAAACCCGTCCTGTCTCAGCAGTCAACCTGCCATCTGCTTACCATTACCACCTGGCATCCACCCAGGAGTTTGTATCTCCCTTTCACTCCAGAGGATCCAAAGCATTCTGTGAACTCCAGGCAGTGTTTCGCTTTCCCTTGCACCTGGGTGTGTGCAGAACAACCCAGAGCTGACTTTGTCCTCTGAGAAGCTGATATTAAGGTTATTTAATACCCACTGGTATGAACCAACCCTGGGGATCCACATGGTGGCCTGGGGTTGGCGGTGGGTGTTGGGCTGTTGAGGGACCTGTCATCCTATCCGACCACCCTGGTGTCTCACAGGGAATCTGTGCTCCAGGATTCACCTTCCAAAAGAATCCATTTGCCCCACGCTGGGCACAGAGGGTGGAGTGGGAGCATTCTCCAGCTCCTCGTGCCCCAAGTCTGCACGAGAACTTAACTCTATGTCCAGAGTCAAACCAGGAGGAGCAGAGCGAGGAATTAGAAACAAATTGTGAACAGATGTTGGGCAGAATAATAAGGAATGTAGGGGGGGCCCACCAGGATAGGTGGATGAGACAAAACAAGCACCGGGCTCTCAAGCAGCAGCTGCTGTCCTGGAGGGAACGGCGTGGGGTGGAGGAACCAGCCTGGATAGAGAAACTTGTGCTGTGCAGGTTCTGCTCCCCGGGGCCGCCCCTCGCAGCAGCTCCTGCTCTGCTCTGGTTGCGCAGCAACATCGCATTAGGATGCAGGATTTCAGCACCTCGGCTCCYGTGCTTCCACCGAGCCTGCGAGCTGGGAACGTGGAGACAGGTTTCCCTCTCGTTCCACCTCATCTGTGGCTGCAGACAGAGGGAGGAGAGCAAAGTCTCTGAGCGGGTCAGCTCACAAAAGGGGCAAAAAAATTCCTTGCATGGTCATAAAATCAGTGATTTGGTTCTCCTGCTTGGCTTGTGTCCCTGACTCTGGTTGGAGTGAAAACTTTATTGCATGAACAGCTTGGGCGAGTCCTGCTTGTTGCTGTGTGAAAACTTAAAGCCCTTTTGCAGAGCAGAGCTGTGTCGGTGCCACCATGGCATCGGGCCCTTTGAATACAGGGTGGGAAGAGACAAAATCCTTTTCAAATACCCCAAAGGGGGGTTTCTTTATTTACTCGTAAGAGTAAAGATCAAAACGTGTTTTTTGTCATTAGCACGCTCTAAAATGGCTTGTAATGAGCGAGTCAGAGGAAATGCTGGGGAGAGAGCAGGGTCTGTCATTCAGCACATGAAAGGCTGAAAAAGCTCTTTGTCTGTTTTGCAGATTAAAGTATAAAGATTGGAGATTACTACAGGGTGCAGATAATGGTGGAGCAGCTACAACCCTGAAGCTGGGATGTGCTCTGGGCTGCTTCCCTTGTGG
Organism: Amblyornis subalaris; assembly: GCA_018881555.1. Lineage (NCBI taxonomy): Eukaryota > Metazoa > Chordata > Aves > Passeriformes > Ptilonorhynchidae > Amblyornis > Amblyornis subalaris. The sequence goes on from JACAXG010000091.1 coordinate 2,484,255, forward strand.
CTGGAACAATACTGGCAGAGAGGCCTCACCTGGGACAGGGTCCCTGCAGCCAGAGCCCTGCTCCTGTCCGTTTGTCCTGGCTGCCATCCCTGCTCTGAAAACGTAATCTTTTCTTTCTAGGAAATACTTCTTTTAAGTGCTAATATTGATATTTAAGAGTGTTTCTTTTTTAAAGGGCTCTTTAAGCAAAGCGGAGCTTTAGCTTTGATTCATCCCCACTTGCCAATCAGGCACAGAGACCTCTGCGTGCAGAGATCTCTGTGCAGCCCCAGCCACGGCCGTGGCTGCCGGAGCTGGAAACCAATCGGTGCTGGGCTGTGGCGACTGCTCCTCKCACGTGTGCGGTTGCTGGGGTGGTTAATTGCCGCGCTAATGACACCTTGTGCCAGAGACCCGCAGGCAAAAGAGTAAAAAAAAGGCCTAACAAATTAAAATGGCAATAAATACAAACTCTGACCAGACACCRCAGGGCGGTTTTTAAAACCAGCAGCTGAGTTACAGATGAGGAGACACCAAGAGGAACCTTGCTTCCAATTCTGTTATCTATTTGAACAGATCTAAAATCCCAGTAATTTTTTGCCATTAAGAAACTTTCCCAGCAGTAAGTGCCTGGCACTCGTGTCCTCACACCCTCAGCAGCTCAGGGGACCCTTTTCAACAGAAAACGGGACATTTTCTCTGCTGTGGGTCATGGGTGGGAAGAGATCAGGGAAGGGACCAGGGAAGGGACGTTCCCTGGGCTAGTTGGGYATGGATGGCTCTCCCCAAGACGGACAATGGCCCATCTCAGAAAGGACTGAGCTTACGACGTGGTTGACAGTAAGGGCTGCACGTTTTTGGGGCTGAGCATCTGCCGCAGGTGAGGAGGGAGCTCCTCTGCTCCTCTGCCCCCTCTCCACCACTCATGGGTTAATCACTGTGTCCTTGCCAAGAGGAGCAGGACCAGGAGCAGGACCAGGAGCAGGATCAGGGCCCGGCTCACTCCACTTGCCACGGGAAGGTCAGGGGTGCAGACTTGGGACTGCGATTCACAGTGCTGCCGAGAGCACAGGCAAAACCTATCAGAACCCAGGTAATTTGATTAGAAATTAATTGGCCTACATCAGAGCCTGAAAAATCCAACAGATTTGCTGCTGATAAAATTAAAATTAGAAACAGAATTGATTAGCCCGTGCCAGCAAAGGAACCAAAATGTCAGAGGCACCAGCTGCACATTTGCATTTGGTACTTAACAAAGTTCTCACCAAAGCGAGTGAGAGATGTTTGACATTTCCGTGATTTCTGCAATTCTAATGTATCTTTTATTGATATTAATTTTAAAATGCAAGGGAATGATGAAGTGAGGAATGACAGGAGGGAGTTTGGCCATTCCAGTTCAGTGTCTCATACCCAGTGAGGTGTGTGGCTCCTGCTCCGCCGTTGTTGGGAGCGATTGGTATTGGACTGGGTGTGTGTCATTTTTGTGCTTATCGTGCTGGAAAAAAGAAAACTTGGGGAGTGTAAACCCTGGTGAAGTTTTAATTGGGAATGGTTATTTTGAAGCATTTTCTTCTCTGATATATTTTACCTTGGGGACTTGTTACTGTGGGAAAATCCTATCAGGTTTATGCAAAGGTTTCTGCCAGAGTCTTTTGGGATATTTTAATTTCAGTTTCACAGTGAGATATCCAGGAATATTGTGAATAAATCATTGGAATGATTTTACAATGGGAAATTATGAAAATTTTCACCAAAGGGGGAATTTCTTGGTTGTTTTTTTAATCAAATGCACCAAAAGTTAGTCTCGCCCTCCTCAAATCCAGGGGCATTTCCAGTGCCCGTGATTGCTGGTATTCACCAGTTGCCCGTTGCTGCCAGTGCCCATCACTGCTGGTGCCCACTGGCTTCCCCTCTTCCCTTCCCAGCTCTCTGCCATCCCTCACTGTGCTTTGCCTCATTTCTGTCCCTACAGACTAAAATTATAAATATGTCAGATGAAAAGCTTTGTTCTCTTAGAGTGAAGGTGAAGGAGAACCTATAAATTTTGCAGCCTGTGTCTGGGAATCCGAAGGACAGCTGAAAATTCATTTTTAAAGAAAAACCCCTCCTGCTTTATAAATATTAATTGCAAGTCAGTGGTAATGAGAGAGATGAGGACCCTCTGGCTCTGATCTGTGATTGTTTGACTAATACAAGCAACAGTTTAAACACGACAGTTATTATTTGATATGACACTAAATTAGAAGTTTCACACTTCATATTTTAATGGTTGGCTTATTGAGAGCAGGAGGAATGTGATTCTGCAGGTCAGGGTGATGCTTGGCCGATCTGGAGATTAAATTACTGCCACGTRGGTTGGGTGAGGTCCATGTGCCACCTGGGTGAGGTCCCTGGGCTGTCCCCAGGGACAGTGTGGGAAGAGCGAGGCTGTGCCAGAGCACCCACCCACTSCAGGAATGGAATAGCTTCTAAATCTTATAACTAGGCACAGAAAATGTGGAAAAAATGGAAYGTTTCTTCCTGCCAGGAATGCTTCCTTGCGGTCTGGGGGTCTGTGCAGTGAAGCCTCAGGATGGGGATGGATGAATCGCGTCCCCACACAGCCTAGGGAAGGAGCAGGATCCTGGTCCCGTGTTTCCACCCGAGAATCCTGGGCCTGGCCAAGGTCTCCTGCAGCAGCACAGCCAAAACCACAGGTCAGGTGTCTGCATAGGCACCTGGTTGGCAGCTTACAGGGAGACAACGTGAGGTTGCARAGGAGCTGGGAGTGGGCTTTGAATCAATAGTCATTTGGATGATCCAGGCTGAGCTGGAATTCATCCTCCGGTACATTAACTGGGCATTACTTGTACCCAGCTGTATCACAGGCTTTGGGGAATATGGGGCATTATTTCCTTTTTATGCTGATCATTAAATCAGCTGCTGTTTGCGAGGCTGGTCCAGGTGACAGATGAGCTGATGGCTTCGCGCAGACTCACACCAGCACCACAAACAGCACCAGTCCCAAAACCTGCCTGGGACTGAACAGAGTCCTGTGGATCCCTYGGGAACAGGCATACAAGGAATAAGCTAAGGATAGCCAGAAAAACCTCCCCTGGACTCCAGGACCTGCTCACTCACATCCACTCACAATTCAAAGCCCGAGCCGGAGCGACCCTGAGCAACTCTGACCATTTGAAGTCAGGGCTGTAATGCTGCTAAAATTACCAAACCTCACTGTACTTAGGAAATAGCCATTATCAGAAGCTACTTTTATTGCCATGGAAACGGAAAGATAACAGAGCGAAGTCTGGCCACATCTCTCGGCTGAAGGTGGATGTGTGTGATGTTCATGGATGAGCTGCTGGCCTGGGCGGGACTGCCAGGGGCCAGGAGCTGGAGGGGTTCATGTGCACATGTATGTGGGGATATGTACGAGTGCACCTATAAAAATGTACCTGGGAACCTAAGAAAAAATACAGCTTTGTATCGAACCACCAGAATTCTCCACTTGTGGCCAAACACTGAATTCCATTTTTCTGAGCTTGTAGAAGGTGTAAGACTTAATCAGGCAAAACACAGAGCAGGAAAGCCAGCACAGAACAAAGGAAGATCACCTTGATAGCCCCTGCCCTGTCTGCACCCTAAGTTCCTCCTTGTCCCTCAGATTTGGGCTGAAAAACTCCAAGGCATGGATGTGGAGCAGAGCRTGGAGGGATGTGGGGCTGGGGACACAGGAGCAGCTGCTCCTCCAAGGCTCTGGAGGCAGAGACAGTGCCAGCTGACAGAGCAGCCYGCAGGGCCCCTCTGCTCTGAGGAAGAAAGAGGTGATGAAATTTTAATCAGAACTTCCCCAAAGTGCACAGAGCTGTGAATAAGGGCCCCAGTGTGCTGCTCCACCTCCATCTTCCTCCTCCTCTCCTCTCAGGCGCCATCGTCTCCAGAGCCACCTTGGAGGGTTTTGTGCTCTGACTTTCCCCTGGATTTCAAGCTGCCCAATTTACGTTCCTTTGAAGCAGGAGACCTGCTCAATCTCTAATTTATATTTTTTAATTAGGACACCAAAGCGTGAGAGAGCTCAGGGGAAACATGTCCCTTTTGAAAACAAAGTTATTGCTTTAATAAACATGGGAGGAAGGCAGTAATGGACCAGGGAGCTTCCCTGGTTAAAAATTTAGTAATCCAGCCCTGCTCTTAATGAGACTGAGGATTAGTCCTAGGGAAGAGGAACTTTATTTTTTTGGCCGTGTGGCAAGGCTGGATGATGTGGCTGTGAGGAATGTGAATGGCATGGCAGAGTCCCTTTGGTGGGGGGCTTTGGAGCTTTGGAGCTTCCTCACCTGTTGAAGCTGTTTGGGTCTCTCCATAAGGGAATTCCCRACCAGTGAAGTGGGGCTGGTGCCTGGCGGGGCACCCACACCTGGCACTCAGCACTCCAGGGAGGAGTTCCCCTCTGTGCACACAGCTGAAGATTCTGTGTCCTGTCTAACTGTGATCTAGGTAATGACTCTGAACTCTCGTTAAATCCCATTTCATGTTGTGCCTTTCATGATTCCTGTCATCTTCTTTATTCTGCTGCTTGCTTTGAAGTAGCCACCGCTTTGCACCTGGCCCTTGCTGGCACTGGGAGCACATTTGCAGAACGACAGTAGCTCTGTCCTGGAACAAAGGRGCCCAAAACACCCCGAGAAGTGCCAAGGTGGGATCTGGGGGGACAGTGGAGCCTCGATGCTGGTGCAGCCCCACTGTGACAGCACCAGCACAGGGGACAGTCGCAGCCTGCAGCGCTCRGTGCAGCCCCGGTGACTGAGCTGTGAGAAGACTGGTGCCTGGCAAGTGGCCTTAAAAACAGCAATAACACCTTTCTGGAAACAGAATCAGTGGCACCGGCAGTCCTCCCATCTCTCTATGCACGGGGTAGCTGATTGAGCCATCGGGAACAGCCCAGTGCCAGGCCATAGGACTGTGGCTGCCCCTTTATTCTGCTTTTCAGCTTCTCCCTCTTCTGTTCATAGTTAAAGGCATAATTCTCTGTCATATCTTGCTTGGCACCATGTCAGGAGTCCGTGCCAAGCGAAGTGGGAAGTGAGACTAAAGGATTTCCTTTACACATTCACTCAATGTAAAATTTTCTCAGYATTCACCAGATTGTTTTGCATTTGCCCTTGAAAATGCTCCTTGTGCAGAAAACTCTCACCCACCCCTGCCCACCTGGCCTGAACCTCCCTGAGATCAGACCAATATCTGGCTGTTCTCTGAGTGGCTCCTGCTCTGTTCCAGTAGCAGGTGGAAACCCGAGGGCAGCATCCCATGGAGCACACACAACAATGAGACAAATGAAGGAGGAAGACAAGTCAGTATAAAAAGCATTCATTCCTTCTTTATAGTTCATTACAACTGGAACRAGGCTTTTCTGCTCAGAATTCGAATGCTTGGGATCCTTTCTAAAAGTGCTACGAGCTCTTCCACCTAATTTTGGAACAGATATATTCGTATTGCTCCTGATGTGCTTTGTTGTGTCCCRAAAGGCTGACAATCTGCTGGCAGAAACTGCAAGAGAATGCAAGTAAACCCAGATAAATGGGTGGTTATGGTGAGGCAGTGCCCACCACAGAGCCAGGGCGGGTGAGCAGTCACCAACCCACCCTGCACCGAGCTGTGCCTGCGCATGCTGACAGCCAGATCAGCCCAGGGGTGGAGATTCCCACTGCAATGTGTCCCCACCACACTGTCACCCCGATTGTCCCCAGGTGCCCTGTGCAGAGAGTCCTGGCGAGGCTGGTGAGCCCTGTCCCCCTGCAATCTCCTCCCCACTATTTAGGGGTGTTTTCAGCCAGGCCACCCTGTTCCTCAGCTGCAGTGCAGAGTGTGACACTGCCCTGCCCTGCCAGGCAACAGGAGATGCCTGGCGCTGTCACTGGGGTCATTCTGGGGGGCAGCTGTGTGTCCATTTTTTGTCTGCATTGTGCAACATGC
>JACAXG010000091.1:2490568-2590661 GCA_018881555.1 Amblyornis subalaris
TTCTGGGGTTCTGATCCCCTGTGCTCACCGCTCTGGGGTTCTGCCTTAACGCCTGTGCACAATATATATATTTATTAGTCCTGTGTTAAGCAGCTTAATGAATCCAGGCCTTTAGGGAGAATTAACAGTGAATTAACGCTGCATCTGAAAAATTAAAGGAATAGTCAAGCAAATTTCTTTTTATTGACTTTTAGTGAGCCATTTAATCCAAACATCTCGTTAACCGCAGTATAACGATACTCTATAATGGGTTCTGCAGTAAGAACAATTAGCTCTGCAATTAGCAGAAGAGTGAGCGCTCTGCAAGCGGCTGCACTTGGCACCAGGCCGCCAGAAACACCCCGTGGAGAGCGAACCACAGCGTCACCACGGGCAGAGCGAAACCGTTCGACTTCAAACCCCAACAATGTTTCGGCTATTGACACGCTGTCCCCAGCCATCGAGGCGTGGGGGGGGAAGCTTGGCCGCTCAGGGTTGGTCCACTTCACTTCTGTCGTTGGCATGGCATCGATCACTCGATTTGCAGGGTGACCCGCGGAGCCCTGCAGYCGTTAGCCCATCCTGTCGGTGCTCGGCCTCCCACGGCAGGGACAGGATGGATTTGCCGGGGAGCCTGGGCTGGCGAGCGCGGCCACGCCCGCGCGGGGATGGGGCACCTGCTGCTGGCAGCCTGCCTGCCCCGGGGATGCTCCTGGGGGGCGTGTGGCCGGGCAGGCTGCACATCCCAGGGCACAGGTAGATATTTCTGCTAAGGGAATTTTCTCTGCCAAAGGCAGAGTGTCCCTGTGGCTGCCCTCAAGCCTGTTTCTGGGAGAACGTCCACCTGGGATTGTGCTSAAGTGTGGGATGGAGTGGCTGTCCATCACTCCAGGCCTGCTCTGTCTGGAGCTTCTCTTCCTTGAAAAACTGAAGACAACAAGGTTTGACATCTCAGGCTATTGAATAAATAATAACCATCAAAACGTCAGCATTTAGGTTTTATTTAAATCTSCTCACCAACAACACTAACTTAAACTTTACAATGCACCATTACAGCCTCCGAGAGCATTCCGCCTGCCAAACAATATGTTCCATGAAAACTGATATAATCTGCTTGTTATCTGCAGCACTGCCTTGTAGTGGGGCTTTATTGATTTTCTGCACAATCACAGTAAAAAGCCTTTTTTTCCCCTCTGGTATCTTTTTATGATTCTGGAGGATTTGTTTCCGCTCATCTGTCATTTTTCACCCACTCATACCTTGGCTGGCTTATAATGGTAAAAACCCACAACTCACTATTTATTTGCTGAAATACATTAACAAACAGAAGCTGGAGTGGGAATGGGAAGAACTCCCCTGAGCTGCACGGCCAGACAGACAGACAGACACACAGACAGACGCCTCACAGGGTGTCCCCAGGGCAGGAGGCAGGAGCTCGCAGCAGCTCTGCCGTCCTGGGAGGTGTTGGTCACATCCTGCCCACGCATGTGTCACGTGCTGGGGGACAGAGCCGTGAGGAGGAGTGTGGTGGGGAGGCCCCTCAAGGAGGAATCAGGCTCTGCTGAGGTGAGTCTGTCACTGATCTCTGCCTCAGGCACATCCTGGGACAAGGCATGGCTCTCTTGACGCCACCACTCTCAGGGACCAGGGAAGGGTCACTGTTCTCCCAGGGAGAAATGGGGGGTGAGAGGAGCTGGYAAGTGACACAGAGGTGTCACAGCAGTGGCTCTGATTTGGCCATAGATAYCTGAAGCCACCCCTCCTGCAGGGTGAGTGTCGCCCTGCTCATGCTCACGCCCTGCTCGGGGAGCTGCTGCCCTGTCCTCACTCCATCTCCAGCAATAATCTAAAGTCAATTTGCTATAACAATTGAGACTGTTCCCTTTGATGAATTCCTGTTTGCCTTTAATTTGTTACAAGATGATGAGACTTAGAGGAAATGTTCAGCTGTTGGGAAAGTGAGCTCTCAGACACTTAAATTCATGAACTTTGATATCATYGACTAAGTCATTTTCCAGGGACTCTCTTCTGACTCCCAGCATCGTCAGTGCTGGGTTTTCTGTCTGTCTCACATTTTCTATGGCACCAGGCTGAATGTCTTACATTTAGCAATCTACCTGKGCCTTGGTGAGATTTAGATGCTTTGAAATGTCACTTGCCATATGTTGCCATGATTATTATGAATTACATTCAGATGAAGAGCAGCTTGTCCCGGGTCTGTAGCGCCAGACCTTTGCACTTCACAGGATGCCAAAGAGCCCCTCGTGAAATGCCAGTAATAAATAAACCTCATCTCTGCCCAACCAGGCACTTGCTTCATTTTAAGCTTCTGAGTTGGTCCCCTGTGAGCTGAGGCCTTGGACTCGCAAGGTTCAGCAGGGACATTCATCCCTAGTGGCACCAGGGTGSCTGGCTGGGGGCCTGGATAACACCAGCAGAGCCATTACTTCAGCCCAAGGCAGCAGTGTGGGAGCACCAGCACAGGGCAACACTGCCTGCTCAGGCAGGGGATGCTGGAGCTCAACGCCAGGCCCAAAACTGGGGTGGTTTTCCTGCTCTTCCCCCACAATTTTGCTGCTGCTTCCGTTTAAAGCAGACAGGGATACAAAGGGGGGAAAAAAATCTCTTTGCATTTCTGAGAGTTATGAAATAATCAGGTGGTGTTTCCCTTCATCACTACTAATCACAAGAGCAAGCTCTCACAAGGAATTAGTTTGCACTAAACCTTTAGTAAATCRTCGAAGCCACAGATGAGAGGTTGCAGAACTGGAGATTATGAGTTTTAAGTTCAATTCATTACCTCAAATTAGCATCAAACTGCACAGCCCTGTAAGCAGAGCTCACGGCACAGCCCCTCTGGTCAGGTGAGGCAGAGCAGACTCGAGAGCAAGGCTGGACAGGAGCAGCTCACGTTGGAGCGTGTTTCAAACAGGGTCTTCTCTCTTGCTAGAAGAGATCATTGCATTATTAGGCAAAATAGATTTCGGCATTGATTTATCATCCCCCTTGGAAGACCTTTTGCTGTGCTGTTCCATTCAAGCTGAGCTAACAGCCCAGGCACGGGAGCTGTGTCCCTGCAGCAGCGTGAGCCACAGGTGAGGGAGGAGGAATACTGCTGTTAGAGCTTGGGTGGGATGAGAAAAGGGGCAGCAGGGTCTCAGGGGTGTTACTGCTATTTGCACCCATGAAAAAAATAAATCTGCAGACAGGAGGTGAGGGAGCTGCTGCTGGGGATGGTSGCTTTGTTCCCCTGCTCCTGCTCCATTTTCCTGGGGAAAATGTAGGAATAAATCATTATGGCTCTACAATTTCTGAAACTGATGACTGTGAAATTTCAATAATATCACTGAGGGGTGCTGGAAGGACCTGGGCAGTGGGAAACCCAAAGCTGGGCCACCACATTCCCGGAAGGCGGGCTGTGAGGGGACACGCTCATGAGGGTGGGGGGAAAGGGAGACCTGAGCCACCCGGGTCCTGCCAGGAGCACCATGCTCCCTCTGGCCCTTCTYGAGGTCTGAGAGAGAGGCACACAGAGGACAGGTCTGGCTCCAGCAGCCGGGAACATGCCACGGAGTGCTCCTGTCCCCTCCCCATGCCGAGAGCCATCTGCGGAGGCAGCTTAGGCAGCTCATTGCTCAACACACAATCCAGGTTTATTTATATGTGCACAACAGAGGGAAATGGCTTTGCTGCTGGGATCAATCCTTCAATCTAATGCCTCTCACTCCATTTTAACTGTATTTCATGACCTGCTCGAGGATTTTCAGGTTTTTCACTTGATGGAACAAGAGCTGCGGAGAGAAGCACGTAAGGATAAAGAGCTCTCTGGTTTCCATTCAATGCAGAATGACCYGGGCAGGAGAGGAGAACTCACGAGCTATGATGACACAGTTTATGTCTGTGCTGCACTCCTGACGCTCTGTGTTATGGCTTTGTGGGGTTTTAAAGCAGGGGTCACCACCTACTTGAGCATCTTCTGCCACTCATGAAATGCTCCTGCCAGCACATGGCTGGGCCTCAGCCTCTGTGCGAGGGCAGCGGGGCTGGCCAGGCACGGCCAGAGCTCCTTCGCCAACCCAAAGGACATTGGCAGYGGCAGAGGGGGACCACGAGGGTACAGGGGGCCGGGTGGGGGATCCTGGTCCCTGCAGACCACGTTCCCTGAAAGGCTTTTCCGAAGCAGCCTGCCCGGCAGCTGCTGCAGGCAGGGAGGCAGCCACGGCACYGCTCACTCCGGAGTGCTCACTCAGCCTGAACCACAGGCAGTGTGGGGACGGCCCAGCCCTTCCTCTGTGCCTGCAATCAGGTGATGCTCCARTGAGCCAGAAACTGAACTGCAAAAGCCATTAGATCCAGCAACAACACGGCCAGACTYATGCTCGCAGCCGCACACAGAGCTGTCTCCCCAGACCGACCCACCACTTCCCCTCCCAATCTTGTTTTCATTCATTTTTCATCACCCTGGCAGTGCTGGGCTGCAGCTGCATCGCAGCATCCCTGGAGCAGGGCTGGGGTGGGCTTTTCCATCTTGGTTTTGCAGCAGACCGACGTGGGAARGGAGCGCACGACCTCCAGCCCTGGGCACACGCCAGCAGCGATGCTTCCACACAGGCTCCTGGGCCGTGTCCCGTGGGGGGGACCATGGGCTGGTCCCTAAATGCCACCTCATCCCCAGAGCTCGCTCCCACTGCAGCAGGGCCGAGCCCGGGTGCATCCAGGAGCGCTGTCCCTGCGTCGGGAGGGCAGCGGGGGGTCAGRACCCGAATCCCCTGCGCCCCACAGCCGCCTGCACGAGGGCACACATCCCCACGGCAGCAGTACGGTAACAGTCCATTAATTATGCCATTTAATTAGATGACAAATATTCATATTTCAGTAATGAGTCTGCTCGTGCTGCATTTAGCTCCTCGCGCTGCAGTGACGCAGCCTCCACCCRTTCGCTTGCTCCTAATGAACAACCACTTAGAATTTTAAAAAGTGGAGAATATCTTTCTGAGTTAATTAGCTTGAAATTAGCTTAATCACAGCTCATTTAAACTTATCTAAACAACAGCATGAGGAACTCTAGGAAAACTTGGGCTCAGCCTTACTCAGCTTTCCACCCAGCRAGCCGGCCGGCTGGGGGTTTTATGCCTCTGTATCAGACTGATTTGAATATTAATTGTGTATGACCTGTTGCACTCAGCTCATGCAGATCCAGCCCACAATTACTTTATTTACCTGCTCTGCCTCCTGCARTAGCTGTCAGGAATAATGAATTAACCCTGAATTTGATCCTGAACAGAGAAACGTCATGCTGGAACAAGTTTATTATTTCATGTGCTTTTCAGGGTTCCTGAACATGATGTTAAGATCTGATCAACTGAACATCTGGGTTTCCTGGAGGCTGAGGCAGGATCATGCAATATTTACATCAATATTCTGAGATCAAAGAAGGCTGCGAGTCTTCGAAAATAACTCCACACAGAGGCATAAAATGAAGAGGAGGAAACCAGAACTGAAATCCAAGTCAAGCCCTGTCCTGTCCAGACAGAGCCTGACAGAGGACACGAGGAAGTCCCTCAGTGCCATGTGGAAYGGCTGGGACTTGGGTACCATCAGAAGGAAGGGATCCACACGATCCTGGGATCCACCTGGCCCAGTGCAGAGAGTGACATCACACCTCAGGGGTTTGTTCTCCTGTGCTCCCACCCAAACTGCCACGTTTTTAACCTGCTCTTAGCTTCAACTTCAAAGAGGGAGGCAGACCCTCTAATGCTGAATTTCAGCTTCCAGAGAAAGTTCCACAGCACATTCTCCCTRCAAGTGGCTGGGAGCTGCCTGGTAGCGGGAGACGCTGATGGCAGTGCCAGCCCTGCTGCTGCTGCAAACACAGAGAGCGGAGAAGGGTGAAGGCAGAAACCCTCAGAGGTCTCATTAGTGGGAAGCATCCTCCAACTGCTGCTGTATGGTTGTCAAACCCTGGCCTGCTCAGGGTTCAAGCCCAGCACAGAGAACCATGTCCTGSGCGCAGAGGGGAGCACGGACAGGCTGGGCTGGGCTGGGCTGACATGATTACCTCTGACCAGAGAGGTCTGGGCTGCAGGTTGTTCCTGAGCTCATGCCAAGCTGTGTCACAGCCCACTGCCCATCTCCTCGCTGCAGAGATGGAAAAACACCCGTCCATACCCACCGCAGAGCAGTTGCTAATGGAATCAGAGGTGAAGCGTGGGAGGTCCCTGTTTCGGTTCCATTACACCAGGCTGAGGCATGTTCTGCCGACGATGGGGAGCAGCTCACCCCGATACGTTCTGCCAAGGATGAGGAGCAGCTCAACCTGGCATGTTCTGCTGGGGATGACAGGCAGCTCACCCAGGTACCTCTCTAATTGCCGGTTTGCTGCATGAGCAGATTATTTTCACTGTGTCGGTACTTCCCAGAAGTGGCTCCCTTCAGGGATACTCTTATTTCCCATATCATGAAAAATGTAAGTAGTATTTAGAGCCTGTTTCACCACTCTGGTGTTTGTGCCACTCTCATTAGCTGTATGAGGCAGCGCTGTGCTGCACCAGGAGTGGAAGCAACTCCTGTGCTTTTAAATCAGACACAATATCGAAATACTTCAGGGCTCCTTCAGCACAGAGAAAAACACCCTCTGCCCACTGCAGTGATACCTGGTCCCTCTGGCTTAGTCATTTACTCTGCAGTTAGCAACAAGGTGAATTTTAATTCCAGACCATTTTTCCAGCCCTACTGCTCCTTGTGTGTGCTGTGTCTAATAACAATGCGAGCCATATGGTGCCTCCAGCGCTGGGACTGCAGCCACAGGGTAACAGATGCAAAATCGCCCAAGACAATAGATGGGAAAGTTTGTCTTCTCACTTTTAAGGAGTTTGAAGAGCTACCAAAAACAGCAACATGAAATATTCAACAAATTAAACATGGCTGGAGTACATAAAGGCCAGCTGAACTGGAAATTGTTTCTTCCGGGGACCCTTTCTAGGACACTTTGGAGGCACAGCTCCAGAACTGTGTCTGCAGGATGCACTGCCTGAGGCCTGCTAAAAAGTCCTTCACAGATCCTTTTAGAAACTGTCCATCAGAGCCGACTGGGCAGGGCCTGCAGCAGGGAGAGGGGTGAGATGGCACCCTGAGGTCCTTCCCTTGCCTGGATTTGAAACTCCCAGACTCTTCCTACCCAGATGCTGGCCTTGCCTACAACACACAACTGAGCTCTGCAGAGTCCTGCCTTACCCAGGCAGGCAGGTCCCATTGTCCAAGAATTTCCAAACTCATTGGCTCAAAATAATTGAAGCAAAACGAAAATTAGATTCTAAGGGATAACTTTTCCAGCTCCTGCAAAGAGCAGAACTGGTAGAGGACAAGTCAAAGCAGTTCCAGCCCATGTCAATACTGGGCAGAGACCCCACTGGGGCTTGGCTTTGCTGCAGGCTCTGCCCAGCCCCTCGGCTTCTCCAACACAGGGAAAGGAGGGGACTGGAGGGCAGGAGTGGATGGAACACCAGGGAAAGCTCCTGAGGATGGTGTGCTCAGGTTCATCGCTCTCAGTGCACGGCCTGAGCAGTGAGGAGCTGGTATTGCTCATTAGAAAGGCATTAAAACATGACTTACAAATGACTGCAGAGTTCCACAAATGACACCCCCCCCCATCGAACAGTTTTTCAGTTATTGATTTGCATTAAACAAGTAGATAAATACTTAATCTGAATAGCAGCAGCACTCTCATCATAAAGTGAATTAGTGCCGAGAGTGTCTCTGGCTCATTAGCAGACTCAGAGCTGTGTCACTGCTCCCAGGCCTGCAGCCAGAGCTGTTCGTTACCCACATCCCCCGGACCCCATGGCTGAGCCCCCTGGGCCGTGGGACAGGGCAGGGTGGCAGCGGAGCCACAACCTGCCTTGTCCGCTCCCTCCAGCAGAGCATCCACGGGGAGCAGGAGCAGCTGGGAGGGGACACAGCCTGCTCCCACCGACAGTGCAACTGGGGCACCTCCCAGCCTGCCTTCCCTCTGCACCCCAGCCCTGTGGCAGTAATTAGCTGTAATGAAGTGTGGGATGCCAAGGTAAGGGAACAGCCAGAATCCACGTTCCTGCAGCTCCTCCTGCAGCGCAGGCTGTCCTGGGGGGGCTGTGCTGGGGCACAGGGGCCGTCCCACTCCCCACCGGTGGCTCTGCAGAGGGGTGCCCCGAGCTGCTCCCTTGTTCCCTTCCACCCCCATGGGTCACATCCCTCTGTGGCACCGGGGCTGGCTCTGGGCTGCTGAGGGAGGCAGTGCGGGATCGGGGCTGGCAGAAAGGCCACAGACGGAGGCAGGAGAATWGTAAATAGTTTTAAAAAGGTAATTAAGACTTTGGACAACTTTCTTATTACAGGTGGGAACCAATATTGATAACGTTCTTCCTGAGCTATTCTCCTGTGGAAGGATTTGCTGCAGGAAGGCAACTGAGCAGCRTATTTAAAAAATTCCATTCTCATCATCCCTTTTCACATCCCATCTCCCTTCCCAGGGCGCCTCCTCTCCTCCAGTCACCTATCAACAAACAAACAGTTTGGCTCTAATTGCGAAGGACACACGTTAAAGTCGGGAGCTGTGAGCCCAGCGAGATGGATGGGCAGGGTGGGATGTTCTCCACACCGACACCACGTCCCGGCACGGGCGGGAACAGTCTGGGCTGATTTACTTTAGATTTGAGCCGGGAGTAAATTGGAAGACATGAATCATCTTGACGCAGACGCTGCGGAGATGGATTACCTGGTTTGGCAGCTTGCTCCTCTCTTTGCACAGCCATGCTTTCCTCCTTTCAGTGAAGTTTCATTTCCCAGACACAGAAGCTTCCCGATCCATGCCCGTGCCCCAGGCAGTCCCGTGCCACTCTCCGGGTGCTCTGCTCCCGTGACCAAGGCTGGGCCAGTGGCTGCCAGAGCCCCTGCGTGATTCCTGATGGTTGGAAACTGCAGGATCCTTTCAGACCCAGGCCTGAAGCTCCCTCCTTTCATCTGGCACCTCCACACTGTCAGCCACAAGTAGCTGTGGGCTGAAACAATGCCACAGAGCCAACAGCTCTGTCTCCTACATAAGTGGGTGCRAAGTGCACGATCTCTTTCTGCCCAGGCTGCTATGGTTGTTCAGCACATCCCTTCCCAACTTCTTCCACCCAGGAATCACCTCTTTTAACCACTCACATGGGYGAGCAGCCATGTGCAAGGTGCAAGCTCCTTCCAGGGCTGGACAGCTGCTGCCCCTCGTTGGCAAGTGACTTTTGCCACCTCCATCAGTCACTCTGTGGAAACCAGACTTGGAAGCACAGGGAATGATGCTGCTCCACGTTTCATTCACCAGGCAGAGGGACTCTCCCACTGTGATCTCTGTGGCTGCAGCAAAGGGAGGAAACCAAAGAGAAATGCTTGACTCACTTGTGTGATGAGGTAGGGCTCAGCCTTGCTCTGGCCAAGCAGGCCTAAATCCCCAGTAAAATAAGGTCCCGACACTTCCCCACCTTCAAGAATTCAGCACTTCACCCCACAAATTATGAGCTAAACAGGCAAACAAGCCCCAACCCCGTTTTGCAGTGATTGCGGCAATCAGAGCCCAGCTCAGGTTGGCTCCCAGGGACTGTAAATCCTGAACTCTGCAGGCACAGCCCCGGCTGATGGTTGATAGCGAGTGATTAGCCTTAATTCCACTCTTCCTCTCTTTTAAGATGGCTCATCTGGAGCCCCCACGGTGTTCCTCTGATCACGGTCCCGCGCAGGAGTGGGGCCGTGAGCGTTTGGCAGARGCTGCCCCTGATCCTGCTCAGTCACCTCCAGCCTCCCCTTCTTGATTTCCTTCTTGTCTCCAGCTTAACTTCTGCTGAAACCGAGTTTTCCTTGCTGGGAGGGGATTTGGAAGCAGAGGGAAATCTGGGGAAGGAAGCAGCCCTCTCCTGGAGGGTYCCTAGAGGAGCCTGCACCCTACATGAGCTGCTGCTCTGGGTAGGTCCATGTTGGGAGCCAACCTCTCCTGCTGCTCGCAGCATCTGAGCCCTGACTCGGGACTTGCCCAGCTCTCCCCCGAAGCTGGTGTTCCCAGACTATGCCATTCCCCAGTGTTTCCACCCGGCCTGTGGGGCTCTGGAGCTCGTCTGAGGAACCTGAGGTAAGAAGCAGGTTTGTCTGCATYTATTTGTAAGAGGTGGTGGATTTTTGATCACAGCCTTGCTTCCTCCCTCCTCTCCATCCCCTTCTCCAGCTCTCTTTGAACAAATCATTCCATTTGCAGAGTCCTGTTGTTTAATTTTGCCGATTGCTGAGTCTCAACCTCCCGTTAATTGGTTTTGCCCGTCTTTGTGCATTCCGTTAAATGAGAAAATGCCACACATAAAATTTTAATTTTGAAAGCCGCCTTGTTTGTTTTATATTGAAATTACCCACGCCGCGCCGGCCTGCAGAAACAGACGCTTTCTCATTTCATTAAAAACTCTTTGTGATGATAAAAAGCAGCAGAAATGAGATAAAAAGTGGTGTTTCCTTAAAGGCACATGAAAGTGAGAGAGATAAATCCCATGTATTGTGGGGATCAAATCCAGCGCGAGGCTGCGAAGCGGCGATACCAGCGAGGAGGCTGCGCCSGCGGCAGCGCAGCAATAGCTCCTCTCCCAGGGCGCCGCAGGCTCTGCCTGGCCTGGCCTCTGTCACCCGCCTCCGCTTCTGTCCCCTCTGCCACTGCTTCCCTCTGCAGACCTGTGGTGGAGCGCCCAGGAGCCCTCCAGCTGTGTGCATCCCCAGCCCCGGGTGCCTGCAGCCCTGGGTGTCCCCAGCCCTGCTGATGGCCGGCACGGTGAAACCATCAGTGCTCGAAGCAAGGAGGGCAGAGGGGCCGTTTGGCTGCTTGGCAGGTGGGTACGGGGAAGAGGAACCAGCTCCTTCCCCTCCAGCCCCATCTTTCAGATCCAGTGTGTGAGCACRCACGAAGGATTTAACCAGCTCTTTGGGAGGGGCCCTCAGAAGGACTAAACCCCTCAGCAGCTTCAACCACCTTCCAGCAGCTGCTGGTCATGGCAAAACTCCTTGTTTGGCAAAYTCTGTGTTGTCACCACTCTGCTGTCCCTCGGTCTGGAGAAGATGTGACCACGGAGCACAAAGGGCCTGGGGGGTGTTCGCTGATCCCTTGGGTGCTCAGTGATCCCATATTTATCCTGCCCAATGGGATCTGTAAATCAGCACAAGTGAAGAAAAAACTTCCAGCTTCAGACTTGCTTCACTTCTCCTAATATCAAAGTGAGTTTTTCCCACTTGATTTTCAATGTTCTTCAGCGGTTGCTGAATTGCTATTCAGCTTTGCACAATTTTTCCACCCACTGCCATTTTAAAGGTCATTTAATTATTATTACAAAGTATTACAAAAAGATAGAGAATTGTTTAAATGCCTTAAGCTGCAACAGGTTATTAGCATGGATTTTTTTATAGTCATGTTAAATGGATCAGTATTTACAGCTCAGGAGTCTTTCATCACACAGTGTCACCCAGTGATGCTCAGAGCTCTAAACCAGCCCAGCAGCACTGCAGCAGGAGATGCTCAACTGCTCCCTTCAGGAAGTCAAAGACATTTTTTGGGAATTTCAGACCCCTAATCCCGACAGCATTCCTCTCCAGGAAGCGCTGGGGCAGCTCTGCAGACCCTCCTGCAGGACCGTGGGGATTGGTAGTGGCCCAAAGCATGTGATAACAGCAACACCCAGAAGCTGAGGCTGCTGACGAGGCACGGCACCTCCTGAGGAGTCGGAACAGGCTGCTGGGCCACTGCTGTTCGTGGTTCTTAGGGAGCTGTTGCATGCAGAGGTTYTTCCCTTCGTTTCATCAGCACATTAAAGAGAGAGTGTCTGTTAAAACAAATCTAAATGGGAACCGAAAGCCAGCCTCCTGTTTACATGGAAACACTTTTTATACCAAAATGCAGTTATTGCTGGTAAATGGCCAACTTTCCACCTTCACAGAAACACTGCGTGGAGCCAGGAGGAAGAGAAGAATGTGCTGCTCTTCCAGGTTTGCAGAGGCAGGGTCGCAAACATGGACAGGGGTGAGGCCCACCAGATCCACCTCCTACTCCAAGCAATTGGAACTTGTTGGTATTTACTGTAGAGAGAATTCAAGATTAAAAACCAAAGCACAAGTTTTCATTTCTGCACATCAGATTGGACAGACAAGCCCAGCGATGAACATGCGTTTATCAACGGGACTGGAAGTGGCATTAACAGCCTTGGCCTCTCATTCACCTGCTCTCTGCATCACATCACCCTCCTCATCCCAAATGCTCATGCCACAAACCCGGGACAATCGTTCAGAACATTCAGACTAAACTGTAAAGCCTCGCTTAGGCCTCTAGGTGGAAGGCTGAGAAAGCAAATCTGATTCTCAGAAAAGGGGTAGCTGTCCCGAAGAGCAAAACGAAAGTGCAATCACTTCTTTGCCCCCTTTCCTTGATGTCAGCTGTGGATCGGGTGTGTGGGCTTAGGAGGATGTTAAGGCTGGGGAAATCTTAACTGAAACTGTCTGACAAACAGACCTCAGATCCCACACACGCTGAATGTTGTGTCTCTTGAGTCTCCTCTCCAGAAGCTGTTTTGCAATAAATGCATCACCCTTGCACGCTGTTGTGTAAAAGTGGAAAGACAGGCTGGGGCCGGGCTGCGCTCTCCCACCGCGGCACAGCAGCAGGACCAGGGCTGGGGCTGGGGGTGGCAGTGGCCCAAGCCGCCGGCCGCAGCATCCTGAGCACGGCTCCGTACCGGGGGAGCTGCCCGCGCCCCGGACAGCACACAGATGCGCATCTCTCCAGCAGCAGGCAGAGCCCGGCTCCGCTCCGGCCCCACGTCAGCGGGGCACGCCTCGCGCCGGGGAAATCCCCAGCCGAAGGCAGCGAAAGCACGGTCTTGCCTCACTCTGCCGGGTCGTTCCCATAGCAGTGCGAGCGGAGGGAGAGGCCGGTCCTGTTCGCTCGGCTGCATCGCGCGCGTTGCACAACCTCTGCTGTTCGAGGTGTGCGAGCGCGGCGCTCCCCGCCGGTACCGGGCAGCTCGGCCCTTGGCCGCGATCGTGGCCACCCGCCGGGCCTTGGGAACGACCCCTGCTCCGYGGGCCGGTGAACACCTTCTCCAGGTGTAGCCCGAGCAGGTAGGAACCCACCTCCCGGCCCCTGCCTGCCACCGCGCCGACACCTCCTGAGTCATATCAGATCGGCAGCGGAGCGGCGGCCGCCGGCGCTGACATCACGGGAGCCGCGAGCGGAGCCGCGGGTGTTTGTCCGTGTGCCCCGCTGACACACATCCGTCCCCGGGGAGCGCCGGGGCGGCCGCCGCTGCCCAGCATTGCGCAGGCAGGCGGGCAGCCCACGGCCCCCCTGGCCTCACGGCCCCCRTGGCCGCACGGCCCCCGTGTCTCGAGTTCGCGCTGACCCCACCGACCCGGCCCGGAGAAAGAGGAAATGAATTTCCTGACAGGCGATGTGTGCTCAGAGCCAGGACCTCCCATTCCGAACAAAAGCATTGGGGAAACCCAGCCTGTGTTCCGAGACATTCACGATGAGCCCACTTAGCACAGAAGATCCCAAAGCTGGGACTCATCAGGGAAGGGCTGGACGTGTCCTTCCCTGACTTCCTGGGTGCCCAGAGCAGACACTCCTGCTCTGCTTTCAGTTCCTTAGAACAAAAACTGCTTCCCAGATGGATGTGACTTCTTAGGAGGTATTTGCTTAGCAATAGGCATAAATCTTCTGCTCTTCACATTGCTCTGGGTGGGATAAAATATTCTGTGACTGTCTATTTAAACATCTTATGTTAATACCATGAAGTGTTTGTTCAACTTCTATTATTCTTTTAGCTCTGAAGTAGCGAATGCTCCCAGGCATGTCAGGGTACAGCAAATCCAGAGCTGCAGACACTGCATCCAAACTAAACTGGGGCTGAGCAGGCAGGGATTTTTTCTGGATAAGGGGACCACTGACATTTTCCGGCAGAGAGGCCACTGCTGGGATGAGCTTAGAAAAACCGTAAATGCTGCTGTCATGGACTCTTGCGCAATTGCTCGGTTTTCCCCAGAATTATTTATTACTYGAATTTGTTGCTTTTCTCTGCTTTTGACCTAGCTGTGGGAAACCCGAGGCTGCCTGGTGAG
Organism: Amblyornis subalaris; assembly: GCA_018881555.1. Lineage (NCBI taxonomy): Eukaryota > Metazoa > Chordata > Aves > Passeriformes > Ptilonorhynchidae > Amblyornis > Amblyornis subalaris. The sequence goes on from JACAXG010000091.1 coordinate 2,504,699, forward strand.
CCAGGAGTGCTGCTTCAGAACGGAGAGGGTGCTACTGGAGTGCRGATGCTCTGGGCACTGCTGTTAGACACGATGCTGGGATGGGGTGATAACAGAGGGCAGGAATCACCAGATATTGAATCCCTAATGTATCCTGGGCAGGGACAGTGGGGCTGATTCTCCCTGGCTTTGGCCCAGGGGTGTGGAAGAACTGCTCTCTCAGGCCCAGCTGAGAACCCTCGCAGCCCTGGGGACAGACCGGGTGATGGTGAGGCTTCTGCTGCCTCTGTCACTTCAGCCCTCAACAATAACAGATTTAYAGCCCAAAAGCCCCTGGAAGGATGRCTCTTTTCCTCGATGAAAGCACATGAAAAGGAAATTGTCAGGGTGTGCCCGATCCATCTGTCACTGAGGAAATAAGCTCATCCTATAACTTAATGCCATCAATCACTAAGACCAAAGGTAGAGATCAAGGCTGCTTACTCAGAGGAGTACCTAAGGCCGTGTCTAGTCAGGCACACAGTGACAGCCAAATAAATTTCCCTGGTGTGGTCCCTTGGGAGCATGCACTCTCCTCCAGAGCTCAGAAACATGCCTGCTCTGCAAGGAGCCCTCGGGCTACTCAGGGAGTAGTTACTCTGCAAAGGCTTATGAGGATCTCCTTAAAAGCCACAGAATAAGTTCAAAATAGAATGTTTCAGAGAAAAATCCATCTACTTGTCTGCAGCCACGTAGGAATCCCATACTCGTAGGTGAAGGCAGCACTGGGAGAACCACAAGCAGCATAACAAGGACTGCAGGTATACAAACGTGAGTTCTGCACATCCTTGATAAGCTTCTCCTCTAGTCCTCCCTTGCTACATTTTCTTTTTTTCTGAGGAGACCTAAGCTCCCTTTCTGCTCTGGAATCACTACGGCACACAGCACTGAGGTCGGGAGGCTGGGAGCTCTTGCCCGATGCACGTGTGGGAGTGACCTTCCCCCAGTGCCCCCACTGACCACGTGTCCAAACCGGGGCGATGCTCAGCTGGTGGGCTCTCACTCTGGCAACCCACCACGGTGCTGCCAGCAGACACTTCTTCATCGAGGCCAGCCAGAGCAGCAGATGGTCTCTCAGGCATCATCTCCATGAACCTGAGTGGCTGCACTGTGAAAACAAACTGCCATAAAGGGATGTTTCTCAGCTTTGCTTCCAGCATTACTGTTTGGGTTTCCTCATGAGGCATGGTGACCCTCTTCCAAAGAAAGGGCACAAATCACCATTTGTTTTTTCCTTTAATTCCTGAATGTCCTGAGTCCTGTGTAATAAATTATACTGCTCGCCGTAAAAGAAAATCCAGAGGCAGTTGGATCCTTCCAGCTCTTGAATCCCTGAGTTGCAAGTGATAAGAGGATTCAGTTCATCATCAGAAGCACATGTAAGGTGAGTGCAGTGAGATGGGCAATCAGGCCACTCCACAGATGAGCAAGGCATTTAGGACCCCAAAGCTGTTGGGAAAACATGGATCCCAAACAGCCAGTCCCAGCCACGCTGGCTCTCAGAGAAGCTGAGGAATGAGCTCAGCTTGGAGCAGGTACCTGAGTAGGTACCTCATTGCTTAGGGTTTGTCTGTTCAGGATTCTTAAGAAAGTTAAATTGAATTAACTAAATCTAAAGTAGAACATTAAAATTCTGCATAAAACTCTCATTCAGAATTAAAGGGGCCTTAATTTGGTTTAATTTACTCCCAAATGCTACTAAATAAGGCCATTTAAATTGTCTTTAATTAACATAATGGTCCCACATAGGCTTTTATAAATGAGGTTTAATGAGGCCTTTTTTAGAAGTGAGTTAGCTGCCTTGAGTTTCCACAGGTAGGCAGCCAGGTCCAGGGACACTTTGCTGACAGGGCTCCTGGTTGCAGCTGGTTAGCAGGAGCTGCAAAGTGCTGGCATCTCTTCCCAAGAAACTGGTACGAGGCCRGCTTCTTCCCCACCGGCAGATAATACGATCCTTGAATATCACCTATTTTCACTGTGTTGAATGTATGAGTGGGAGATGAAAGGCTCTGCCAGAGGACGAGCTCTTCCTTTAAAATCTGGGACACGGGGGTGGTAATCCCTAGAAAAATGTGACATCAGGATTTTACAAGACTTGTTCACGAACAAGGAMCCAGGCCGGAGGAAAGCTTATGCTGAGTCAGCAGAGAAGTGGATGGAGGTGGAGGACTGGGTGGGACCGAGCCCATCCATGGGACAGGGCTCCTGCTGTCACAGACCACCTTGGTGTCCCTGCCCGTGGATGCTTTGGTTCCTTTCTTGCTTAGTAGAATTCCCAACTCAGCAGGATGAGATGCTGCTGGCTGCTCTTAATGACCATCCTGAGGGCATCTGGCGTTGCGAGCCCCCGTCCTCCCCTCAGTCTCACACGTTGCTCCCTAGAACAGCCCAGTGCTCCCTCGTGCTATGGTGGGGCCTTCCACCTCTTTCCTGTGGCCACGGATGTCTTGCAGAGGGACAGAGGCGTGAGCCCTGCTCGGCAGCCTGGCAGTGCCAGCTGATGGCCCTTCCTGCCACAGAAAGGGGATGATGCAGCCACCCAACAGTGGGCACGGCACTGGTCAGAAGAAGCAGAGTCTCTTGCCTTSTGCGTGGTGGCGAAGGGTCTTGGTGCATCCGTGATCCCAGCAGAGGCTTTGTTCTGTGAATCTCCATATCCTCAGAAGCTGCAGCCTCYACCATAGCCCTTGCAGAACCAAAAATAAGAAGTACTGTTCAAAGCAGTTTGCAGATGTGAAAAAGAAAAAAAACCAGTCAGAATCACCCATGAGGACCTCTGAGGTGTGACCAGCGTGTGACCCTCTCTGATTTTTCAAGTGGAGAAGCCAATAGCCTCCCTCTCTCCTGGCTTCTCTTTCACCAAATTGGAGCCATGTGGCTGCTGTCACTGCTTTGCATAAATCAGGAGATCCAGCTTTGTGCCTCTTCCTTGGGGTATTTCCTATAAGAAGTACATCTGTGGCCATACTTTCTGGTGCAATAGACTTCAGCCTGGAAGCAAAAGCATACAAACAATGCTAAATTCATGCTGACTGGAGTTGATTCCAAGGGAAAGAAGAGTTGGGAAAGCACCTACTTAGGAACTGAGTAAGGATTATCTCTGATCTGAATCTTGCTGTGTGTGTGTGTGTTACTGTTGAGCACATAGTGCGGTTTCAGACGTGGCCAGAGACAAGGAAAAATGATTGTGTCGGGGTAACCACAAGGAAGATGAATGCAAATGTATTCCWGTAACTGGGAGAGTTCCTCGCTCCTGAGCCGGGCTCCGGTACATGGCCTCGGGGAAGCAAATTTGCAACTACCTTCATTAAATTGTTTAGGGGTGATTAATCAGAAGTCGGAGACGTGAAGTTTTTGCACGTTTCACAATGCAGGTTTTAACCCCTGCAGTTCCATAAAGTCTGCAGGGGTGGTTTAACGCTTGGCAAGGGACAGGTACTGACGGGTGACAGATGTTTCCTGCCAGCGCTTATCTCCTCTGCACGCCCGGGCTGGTAAGGCACCGCTGGCTGAATCACGGCCACCTGCATCACCGGGATCCAAGTGGTGCAAGGGACCCGTGTCAGCGAGGCCGTCCCTTCGCAGCGCCCCTGCCCCCGGCCCGGCCCGGCCCCGCCTCGCCAGCGGGCGCGACTCGGCACGGGAGTGCCAGGCCGGGGGCGGGCCGCGAGCCGCCGCTCCGCCCCGCGCTGTGCCCTTCCGCCCTGCGCGGCGCTCCGGTATAAATGGGCCTCCACCGGCCGCCCTCCTCTGGCCCCATGGAGAGGCAGCGGCGAGCCGGCGGCGGCGGCCCGGTGAGCGCGGGGGAGGGGTCGAGGCGGGCGGCTCCGGGGCGGGGGTTCGGCCGGGAGGGGAGCGGGGCCCGGGGCCGCTGCTAACGCCGCTGTCGCCCCGCAGGTCCGGGCGCTGAGCGGAGGCCGCGAGTCGCCCGCCGGGAGCCATGAGCGCAGGCAGCGTCGCCCCGGGCTGGCCTGAGGCGCTGCCGGCCGCGGCCCGGCCCGCAGCGGGGATGAGCGGCAGCGAGAGCCCTGAGGGGCTCGGGGACGGCCCCGAGCTGCAGCTGAAGGTGGATTTCTTCCGCAAGCTCGGCTACTCTTCGGAGGAGGTCCGCGTCGTGCTGCAGAAGCAGGGCCTGGGCGCCGACACCAACACGGTGCTGGGGGAGCTGGTGAAGCTGGTGAAGCACGGCCCGGCCGAGCGGGACGGCCCCGAGGCCCCGCCCGAGCCCGGCGAGGCCCCGCTGGTCCCTCGGGGCGGCGCCGGCAACAGGTCCCCCGCGCCCGGCCCCGAAGAAGCGGAGAGCGACAACCTGAAGCCCATCGTCATCGATGGCAGCAACGTGGCCATGAGGTGCGTCCGGGGTGGGCGCGGGGCTGTCGCTGTGTGACCTTCAGGGTGTGAGCTGTGTCAGGCGCACAGAGCTCGGAGGCGAAAAACTCCGGGTGCTCGCTCAAAGCAGCCACGTCTGGTGCTTGGAAGGGGGCTGGTAATACTTTCCAAGGTGCCTCACCAACACGCACGGCTCTCACGAGGGCGAGCATGACGGTGCGGGCCGGTCTTGCCACTGCCCTGGCCGCCCAGAGCCAGCAGTCACGGGGCAGCGATGAGGACAGCAGTGCTTCCTTCGAAACAGACATTTCCTCCTATGCTCTAGCGCTGAGGGGATAACTGAAGAGACGTTGTCGTCTTTGTGTAAGTTTCCGTAGCAGGAAGTTGCTCAATAAATAATTACAGGGTTAATTAGAGAAGGCTTTGTAATATGGAGCTGCATGGGAGACCTGTCTCCACATTGTGCCTCTTGTATTTTGGTGAATTTCCATACAAGGTGAGATGTCGAAAGCGTCATCAAGGCAGGGCTGTGGTTCATCCTCAGTGTCTTGTGTGTCCTGATGCTTCTGGAGCAGGTCCTGTTGGACACTGTGACCAGGGGCCCCAATATCCATGGAGCATCCAGAATCTCAGGGCTGGATATTTATTGGTGTGATGTCCCAACTTTCACTCTGGCTTTTGCTGCCACGATGTGGAGCATTGCTTTCCCTCTCCCCAACCCTAGCAGCATGTGCTCCCCACCTCTGCACGGCGTGTGTTCTGGGCTCTTGAARTTTAATGCATCGGGTTTTGAATTGGGTTCTGAAAGCTTTTTCTGTGGCAGCTCAGAAGCTGCCTCCTTGGTTGTTTGTTTGTGTATGCAGATTTTATAAAAATTAACCCTGGGTGCAGGCGGAGCTGCCATGTGCATTGCGGTAGATTTGTCTGAGGTGAAAGTGCTGCGTGGAGGTTTGTTTGCAGGTGTGGTTTTCTCCAAGCTCTGGCTGACAGTTCTGAGAACTGAGAAAAAGATGGGGCACAGGCTGCTGTGCCCATGGGTCCTGTGGCAAATGAGGATGGCAGTGGAACAGGGCCGGAGAGTGAAAGCTGTGCCTGGCATCCCTGCAGGAGAACCTGTTCCAGTTCCTACCCTCTCCACAGCTCTGGGAGCACTATGGAAAATGGCCTCTTGTGAGCCCAGGCCGATAAGTGAGTCTGGCAGCAAAGTTTACCTTGGATAAGTGCTTGGGCTTTAACRGCAGGATTGGGTGTGCTTGTTAATGAGGAGCCTCTCATCCTTGAAAGTTACCCCAAAATGCGGAGGGGAAATCACAGCAGCTGTGAGTCAGGGCAGGCGAGAGCCCAGGGTCTGACATGAGAGAAGCAGCCTGTCTTTTTTAAGCAATTTGCTAGAAGGGGAATTCCATTCTGAAACTTCCTGTATTGATGGTGTGATGTTCCCTGCTGATTCATTTGCAGTGTGTGTACCRCAGCCTCCCTCAACAGCTCTTGACAAACTTATGCAAATCATAGTGGAAATTAGCTTTTACTTCCTTCTAAGGGAATTTTTCCTTGGCTGCTGCCAAATCAGATCAGCCCAATTAGCTGCCTTCTGGAGGTTTGAGGTTGGTAGCAGGGACCCAAAAAATAAAAGACAACCAACAACCCAAAACAAAAAAAAAATCCACCAAAAAGCATCTGGTTTTCACATTTATCTCTAAAAGACTATAGTAACCTGTGCGTGCCTATTTATAGCTAAATCCATCTGATGTTGGAGAAAACTTTTAGAGCATCTTCTGATGGTGACTGTCAGCCTTCKGTAATTTAGGATTCTTATTGGAGGTATGTTTGGTGTCTCTTGAGGTGCTAGCTGCGTTGCTGAGTATTTAGTTCTTTTAGAATAAGTACTTTTGTACTGCTCATCAATTTTCTTCGTAGTTTCAAAGAAAGGGTGAGGCTGGGAGGGGAAGTGAAATTTCTCTGTAGTGGTGCTGCAGCAGTACCACTGCAAGAATGGCTCCGGTGAGGGGTCCCCTGGGCTGCCAAAGGGGTGGTGGGAGCTGAAATGTCATTCAGGTGTAGATGGGAAGAGTAAGACTTGGGACAGGTAGTGCCCAGGTGAGGAAAATCTTCCTGAGTTCTGAGAACAGTTCCCTTTGGTTAGTGCATCTTCCCAGGGTGCTGTCACAGAACACAGGCAGTTGGATCCTGAGAGTGACAAATCGGGCTGGAATAGAAATGTTGAAAGTTTGCCAGAACCATTATCAGCAGAAGAGCTGATTGCACTGTAAATACTAGTGCTTGTAAAACAGGAGGGGTAGTTTCCTCCTAGAAGTTCTGGAAACTTAATTGATATGACCTAATGAATGATTAAGAAGCTTTTTGCATCAGTACGTGACTTCTGACAAGTCAAACTTTGTTCTCCAACTGCCATGAGCTGTTCACTCATCCAGCACTGACCACAGATGGTGCCRTTTTGTGCAAATAGTGCATTTGTAGATGAGTTTTTGAGCCATAATGGAATGAATCTTCTTTCCTTGATGTGAGAGTGTATAAAATGTTTTGTTTTCCTGAAGTGATTAGAACAACTTTGCAAGCAAACCCCCAGTGAGGGTACAGTGCATCCTGGCAGGGAACAGCCGCTGGCATTAGCTGGCAGAGCAGCACAAAGGGGTTTAGGATCACTTTGTGCTCGAAGCTAAAAATAGCCATCAGAAGTCCAGGGCTGAGGCAGAGGCTGTTTCAGAGCAGCTGCAACAGTTCAGCTGCTGTCTCCCTCCCTCCTGGTGAGTATTTAGGTCTTTACTATCTTGAGGTGCTGAAGTGAACAGTGATGCTGGGCAGGTCTGAGTGAGGGTGTTGTTATCCAAGAGAAGCATCAAATGCTGCCTGTGCTTCTCGACACTTTACTGAGGCTTGTCTGAGTTGCTGGCTCCCTTTGCTCTATGCATTGCCTGACTAGTCTGTACTGAATAATGAAGGAATTAAATTCTTAATTTTCTCCTTTGATGCAGCCATGGGAATAAAGAAGTGTTCTCCTGCCGAGGTATCCTTCTGGCTGTCCAGTGGTTCTGGGACAGGGGACACAAGGATATTACAGTCTTTGTGCCATCGTGGAGGAAGGAGCAGCCCCGACCAGATGTACTCATAACAGGTATAGAAATATAAAAACCAAAACTAGCTTTTCAGGCTGACTGCTCTGTCACTTACTGAGCTTGCAGAGTTCTGGCTAAGTCAGTAATTAACTTCAGAATGGAAAGTCTGAGTAGTAGGAGATCCAGTGAGCTGAACTGACCAGGGACAATTAGTCATTAACTTCTCCCCTAAGCCAGCTTTTGCCTGAGTCAGTTGGAATAATTCAGAAAACAAGGAATGTTATAGTGCACTGCTTGCTAGCTTCTTGTCTTTTATTTATTGAATTTTTTCCTCTTGCAAGAACACACTTTGTGCTGGGTATTTGAATAATTCTGACTAAATATGCTTCAGTTAGATTGAGGGGAGTTTGCTCTGAACTTGCAAACAGCTGAGATTTCTGAGTAACTCAGAAGAGCAATGAGCAGGGTTGAGTACAGTCTGCATTGTGGAGAGATAGAATGACTTGACATGAATTTCTTATTAATTTATAATGTTACCTTGTCCGTGCGAAGACCTTGGTGTGCTCACAGCTGTGTTTGCTGTAGACCAGTACATCCTGCGTGACCTGGAAAAGAAGAAGATCCTGGTGTTCACCCCGTCGCGGCGGGTCGGGGGCAAGCGCGTGGTGTGCTACGATGATCGCTTCATTGTGAAGCTGGCCCACGAGTCCGACGGCATCGTCGTGTCCAACGACACCTACCGGGACCTGCAGAACGAGCGTCCCGAGTGGAAGAAGTTCATTGAGGAGCGTCTGCTGATGTATTCCTTTGTTAATGACAAGTATGGTYCCATCTTCCTGGGCTTTTAAGAAAGATCCGTGTGAGCGTGCTGGCTTGTTCTAGTGAAGCAGTAGGAAGTGGTGCATGAAAAGAGCGAATTGCTGGTGCAGAAATAAAGCTGTAGGATACAAAGGCAAAAGGAGTTGGTGGGCATCTCAGTAGCTGCTCATAGTTTGGAGCTAGGAGCTCCAAGGAGAGCTCCAGGGCTCAATTTCCTCACGGGACAATTGTTAGCAGGCTCAGCAGCAGGTACTAATTCTGGTCAACGACTGAGCATTAAAATTCTGTGCCTGAAGGGAAGCATTTTCTGCTGGTGTGGACTGGGTGACAGGAGGGTTATCTCTGCAGGAAATGGGAGAGCTTTGTAGGGCTCAGATAGCTTTTGATCTTCAGTGAAATAGGAGGCTTTGAGAAGAAACAAAAYGTCAACTCAAGAAAGTGAACTGCTCCTGACTGAGATTTGTTTTTCTTTAGGTTTATGCCTCCAGATGATCCCTTAGGGCGTCATGGTCCCAGCCTGGATAACTTTCTCAGGAAGAAACCTGTAGTGCCAGAACACAAGAAACAGCAGTGCCCTTATGGTAAGACCTGCCTTCTGTACGTGAAGAACAAGGTGTCTGTGCAAGTGTCGTTCATAATTTAGTCAAATCCAGCTGCTCATTCCATGCTCTGCCTTTCCTTACAGGAAAAAAATGCACTTAYGGAATTAAGTGTAAGTTCTACCATCCTGAAAGGATCAACCAGCCCCAGCGCTCGTTGGCTGACGAACTCCGCGCCAATGCAAGGCTGTCTCCGACCAGAAGTACCAGTGCCAAGGAGGAGAAAAAGGGCAAAAGGGGTTCCCAGGCAGAGCTCTTGTGCTCTGTGCCGGCAGAAAGTGACAAAAGCTCTTTGCAGAAGGTCTCTGCGGAGAGGAAGACCTTGGCCCATAAAGCCAAGGCCAGTGATGTTCCGCTTCAGGCCAAAGGCTGCGTGTCAGGCAACATCTCCCCTGACAGGTACCAGCAGCCTCACATGGACTCTCTGTCYTACATCTCTCAGGAGCATCTTGACTCAGGCATTGGGTCTCTGGAGAACCAGCTGTCTGACATGTGGCCTCACAGATGTTCCAGTCACTGTAACCATTCCCATGCGGAGCAGGTGGCCGTCTGCACCTGCGGTAGGCAGAGATCCGTCTACCCACATTCTCACAGCTTAGAGCAGAACGGTCTGGTCTCTTACAAGCATGGCTCCCATAAATCTTCTTCCTCTGGTGCTAGCTTCTTGCAGTACAGCCCTGAGATGTCTCACTCAGGAGCATCCCACTCTTTCTCAGGCTATGGGGTACCTGTGCACCCAGGTGCTGCGGGGCAGTACAGCCTGCCCAGCGAGTTCAGTGCCGCCCCGCCCCACTCGCGGGAGTTCTGGTCCGAGCCGTACCCCCTGCCTCAGGTGAGGTCCCCCGGCGTGCGCGACCCCCGGGCGGTGCAGAGGGCCCCGGGGCCGGCGTACGGGGACTCGGGGCCCTGGGCTAGCTCGGAGCAGTTCGCCGAGGAGCGAGCCAGCGTGCACGTCAAGCTGTGCGGCATCTTCCACCCGCACCTGGTGGATGCTGTGATGAGCCGCTTCCCGCGGCTGCTGGACCCCCAGAGGCTGGCAGCAGAGATCCTCGCCTACAAGGCCCAGAACCCAGGTATGTGAGGCAGGTGCCAGGGGCAGCTGGGTATGGGCAGAGCTTGAGGRGCTGTTTTTGCCTCTGCCACGAATGCCTTCTGAGAGCTCCTTCTTATTCCTTTGGAAGTACCAGGCTCCAGCTAGAGGCTGGATGCCAGATGTGGTGTGCCCACAGCAAATTATCCTCTAGCCGTGACTGCATGCCCTTGGGAGAGGTGAGAGCACCCCAGGGTCCCATCTTCTCCAGGGGGTGCTAAGCAGGAAGAGAGGCTGCAGCTCTAGAGCAGGACTGTTTCTTTGGGGTTCATGGGAGTCTGGCACACCCTGAATTCCTGCAGTTGTCCACAACAGGATGTGAGAGAAGTGGTTGCTGCCTTTGTAGTGGCCTCAGGCTGGTTTCTGAAGACCCAAATGCATTGTCAATGTTGTTGTTAGGTCCTGACTAAGCCTCTTTACTAAATCCCACCGTTCAGATCTTTGGCCAATGTTGGGTTATTAACGTAATCTGAAGCTGGGTTTATCTGACTGGTTTTACTGGTGCACTGCTTGAATGATGCTTTCCACACTCCTCCCTCCTCAGCTTACCTTCCTGAGGTGAGGTAATTCTCCCATATGGACCACAAGTGCTTAGTGAGCTGCTCAGGTTCTGGGAGCCAGGAGTGCAATCCTTGCTCAGGAGGAGCTGCCAGACACTGCTCCAGAGCTGCATGTGAGCTGTGTGTTGGGCATGTGCAGACAGCTGCAGTGTCAGRGCAGGTGGGTGAGCTGAGCATGCTGTGAGTGCTGCTCTGGAACAGTCACCTTGCTGATCCCTGTCCCAGGCTGGCTCTGTACAGCACTGACAAGCATTTATTATGTGCCTTTTGCCTTCAGACAGCAATAGAACAGCTGCAGTCACATCTGGACTGCTGCCAGGGCCTTTCCTGAGGAGTCTTTAATATTTTGCTCTGTAAAGCTGTTGCTTCATCTTCCTCACCAATATTCCCCTGCCCAATTTGGCTATGCCCAACTAGAGCAGTATCCAGAATTGTAGAGTAAAACTTATTTGGCAAGACTGTTCCTGTTTCACTTCTTCTTACTCTGTAAGATGTTTTCTACTGTAGGTACTGTAAGAGATTTTAAATGTGCAAAAMCAATTGCTGTAGTAATTGGTTCTGGTCCTGGAATTTTGCTGTGCTTGGGATGCAGAGATATTCCTGGCACTTGCAGGCCAGAAGCAGTTGATTTGTTGATACACATTGTATCTGTGTGTATTGTTGTTTTCTAAATACAATACACCCTTCTGTGGTTAAACCAAGGTCGTTGAGTGGCAAATTAGGAAGGGGAGAGTGGAATGCAGCTGGTCCTGACACCCTCCTGGGAACAGTGTTGTCTTCCTGCTCTTCCCTCTGATGTCCGAGGAGTGACCTGCCCAAACTGGCACCGTGTGCCATGAGACCACAGGGACACAGAAACCTGTATACCTGGTTAATAATGATACATTACAAATTAGTAATGTTTCATGTTAGTAAGCAAAATGCTTCTTAATTTTAAGTAACCTGACACTTTGCATATTTGTAAATTACAGAAAAAATGGTTTTTAGTGTTCAGCACCTTGCTGCTTGCAGTTTTAATCAGTGCTGTTCTCGCCTCAGCCRTGTGTTACTTGGCAAGGTGGGTTTGGGTGTCTGGTGGAATGCTGGTATCTACTGCCTCTCTTGCAATGAGAAGATTAACATTTTGTACTCTCCAGCTGGCACTTGCTGAACTTTCTGTATCACTATGCAGTATAGTCATGTACTGGATAGCCATGTGACAGCTATGTCATGGCAAAGGAAGAACTCTGTTATATAAATAAAAACATGTCAATGGCAAAGGAAGAACTCTGTTATATAAATAAAAACTGCTGAGTTGACATATTTGGTCTCTGGTGGCTTTTTGGAGGCGCATTAAACATTTTAGCTGGCTTTCCAGAAAAGTCAGAGAAGTTATCCTTCCTCCCCGGGGTTCCTCTGACACACGACAATCTCCGTGTGCGGTTTGAGGGCTGGTTATTGACAGGCTGTTAATCGATGCAGGGAGACCAAAACATCCATGTGYTGTGGCAGATAAGAGCGTGTGCAGTGTTTGCTGTTTGTTTGGCTTTACTGGGGTTGCTGARTGCCCAGGGCAGGCGCTGGCAGGGAAGGTGGGACAAGCAGCAGTGCTGGCTCTCACTCGGCACCGTGGTTGTCTAGAGGTGCTGGGAATTTTGGAATCGCTGTGGATTGTGTTTGGCTTTAAGGGGCAGTTCCACAGTACAGTCTGAAAATAAATACATATTTTATCCAGTTACAGCACATCTGTGTCAGATGTTGAGTGTGGAATATGTGAATGGTAATGTGTCAAGACTTTGTTCTGAAGGTTTGTGATGGACTGGAAGGGAAGTGCAGCAGGAATATCAGTGCTCACGTTGCTGTTTAGGGATCTTCCCCTCCCACCTGCTCCACTGCAGCACGGCACGTTCTTATCTCTCTGGTTAAATAACTTTATGGTCTGTATTGAAACTTGTGCTCTTCATTTACCACAGGACAGTGACTCTCTCTAGTTAATCAGAAACCAGGGAGGCAGGTGCTGCGTGTCAAAACAAACCTGCAACCTCACAGCCTGAAAGGTCTTCATTGACTGTGGGAGAGGAACCCTCCCAGGAYGTCACTGCAGTGACAGAGCTCACGTGGCTCTGTGGGTGCGTGGTGGGGGGGATGGAGTGATGTGTCATGGATCTGAGCACACCATTAACCAGGTGAGGAGTTTGCTGCTGTCCATAATGGGGTCTGTAGTTGAAAAATGCTGCAGGATTTTAAGGCTGGTGTTCCTGTAAAAGACAATAGGTAATTCTAGTTTTGTGGGATATGTAGAGGGGGTAAATGTTTATTTTTGCTGCTCTCAAAGCTTCACTGAGACAATTAAAGGAATCAGTGCAGAAGTGCAAAGGTTCATTATCACAACGAGGAGAGGAAGAGCTGGAGGTGGCTGACTCTGGTTGTGATGTTTCTATTGCAGTGACAGTCCTCGAGGCACATGGAGTAGTTTGGGAGCGTCAGGCCCTAGCACAAAGTCACTCCCCCAAACTGCTGTGTGCTGCTGGGGCAGCCAGCCCAGCCCAGCCACAAGGCCACTGCTGTTCTCTGAATTCTCTTCTTCATTCGCACAAGGTTCTGTGTCTCTATTTCCCAAGCTCACCATGGTGTCAGAAATTTGGGAAATGGGAATGCTGATTGGAACTGGTGCTGCCGCATGTTTTTTCCCCTACACACTCCACAGTGCTGGGAGCGGTGGAGATGCCTGCCTGCACACCTGGGCAGCCCTGCTGGGGCTCAGTGTRGGGTTTTTAGGACTCATCCTTTCGCTCTGCACTTCCTGGGGCTGGGGGGTAGAGCCTGCCGTGACTGCTGGGTGTTTGCTTTGTGTTCCTGGGCCAGCCAAATCGGATCAGATCTGCGTGTCAGCTCACTGGGCTGTTGGAGGGAAGGAGGTCACACATGGGCCTGTTAGAGGTTTCCTGTGCTCAGGGGCTTCCCAGCCCTCATCCTGTTGGCTGTATGCCACTGCTGCCTTGTGCTGAGCTTCAGGAGAGGCTGGCTCCTCCAAACAGCCCAGTCTGCTCCCCAGGGCTCACTTGCCTCTCCTCAGCACTGCTGCCCTTGCTCGCTGAACTTCCCTCTGAACCCAGCTGGTTCCTCCCATTGGGGGTTTCCAGGATGTGGCCAGCTCGGTTCTAGCATTTTAAGGCATTTCCAGAGGCAGGAATCTGACCCAAGGTTCCTGTGCAGGCCGTGGGAAAGGGGCTGGCGTGTAACAGGAGCACACGTGTGTGTGTGTGTGTGTGTGTGTGTGTGTGTGCCACCACGGGGGCTGCAGTGATGTTTGTGCTATGCATGGGAGCAGGCTCAGCATCAACCTGCTGTGTTCCCCCAGAGCTGAGGCTGCTGGGCTGCTGCTTTCCCCACAAAGAGGAAGAGGTGTCCCGAGCACRGCAGCATCTCTGCACCCTGTAACCCAAACTGCTTCTGCAGCACAGCCTTGCTGTAAGACAGGACTGCAGGAAGTGAGTAACTGCAAAGTAAACATTGCACACAAGAGAACAGAAAGGTGCTGGGGCAGAGCTGGGTGCTGCCCCAGGGCTGTGGTGGGGAGGCTGGTGCTGGGATGGGATGGTTGTAGTGGTGCTACCTGTGCAGATGCTGTCAGCACTCACCCTCCAGCCATGTGCTCTTCAGTTCTATCACCTGCTTTCCGAAGGGCCCTGAGTACCCCATGCTCCCCAAGGCCCGGAGCTGCCCCTGGAAGACAAAGCCCTGGCTGGGGCAGCAGCCACCAGCTCAGTCCTCCTGACAAAGCCGCGGAGGGCCCTGGCCAGGATCTGGGAGCAGTGTTGCACAAGTGTGTTGGAGTAAATACAACTTCGGGTTAAGCAATAGGGCAGTATGGTGTGGTGGCTGGGGRAAGGTTTCCAGGGCCTGGCTGGCTCTTGCCTTGCTGCAGGTGCTGGGGTGAGGGGCTGCTCCGGCAGGGGGGGAGAGCTGGTGGCTGTGGCTAGTGCTGCTCAATGTCACCCTCCACTTCCTGCACCCTGGCCCCTGTGGTGCTGGCTGGGGATTTCCAGCCCAAGGATTGCCACGGGAGAGGTAAATGGTGGCTACAGCAGGGACAGGACCTTGTCCCATCACTGTCTGCTGCTCCCATGGTCTCTCAGCATGGATGCTGCTGTGATTCTTGCAGGGGAGGGAGTAGCCAGCTTGGGGCTGGGATTTCACCGCAGCAGGGCCCCCAGAGGTGCTCATTTGCGGGACCTGGTTTATTTGGGTATTTCTGAGCAGCACGGGGCTGTCCCACCTCCACCACACCGGGGCCAGGTGGGTGCAGGGTGAGTCAGGGCGCTGCTATTCGTGTTGCATCAGTTCCCTGCGTGTGGGAGCTGCACGGGCACGTTGGGAGGAGGATGGATCCCTGCCGATCCTGCCCACTGCCCCAGCCCCTGCCGCGGGTGGGCGCCGGTCCCTGCTCTGCTTCAGCGAGAGCTCGTCCTGTCCCCCTCCCCAAAGAGCTGGGGCCCGGGGGCTGCTGCAGGGCACTGGAGCGGCTGTCCCGGCTCTGCCAGGGAAAGACCAGGCGGACACAACCGATGGAAAGCGGCCAACTGTATTGAGCAGTGGCAGCCCCAGGGAGCCCGGGGCGGGGGCAGGACGCAGCCCCCCCCGTGCTGGGCCAGGCCTGGGCACCGGGCAGGCCCTCAGCCCTGCTCCCGTGGCTCAGCATCCCGGGCTGAGCCGTCCTGGGGAAGGAGGTGCCCTCGGCCGTCCCAGGGGGGCCGGTTGCCCCTGACCGCCGTCGCAAGGAGCCAGCCCAGGGTTGCGACATGTGCGGGAGCAGCTGACGGAGGGGACGCATCCGGCCGATGAGGAAGTCAGTGGGTGAGTTTTGCAATCCACCACCCCAGCGCAAGGTGAATGAAGCCGGTGCTGGCCAGACTCCTCATTCTTGGAACCTCCCAACAAGTTGCAGCAGAACAGGAGGATGCTCCTCGGTGGGCTCCACCAGAGCCAGCCCCCACGGGGCACGGTCAGCCGTGGGGTGGCCCTGGGCAGGGAGGGCTGTGATGTGTCCTGGGGCAGAGCCAGGACCAGCAGCGTGTCCTGGCCTGCCTTCCAGCTGGTTCCTGCTCCTGGGAAATGGCTGCAGTGCTGCAGYTCTGCTGCCAGGCCCAGCCAGCACCAAGGGATGGAGGCACACACAGGGATACAGCTGGGACTGAACTATCCCAGCCTGTGTCCTGCAGGACCTGGGCAGGGACAAACGTGTGGATCCTTGCCGGTTCGCTGAGGCCCTGCTCACACCTTCACTTACATTTTCTGCCTGTCAGGCTGGATGGAGCTGCGTGGTTGCCATGGTGGCTCCATCCACCGGCGTCCTGGAACAGAGCAAAGGAGAGAGAGGGGACGCCACTGGGAGCCTTTCCCAGCACCCCAGCACCCTCCTCCCAAGTACCTGCCCGGGCAGCCCAGTGCCAGCTTGTGCYCAGGTGGGAGCTGGTGGGCTCCCCACACTGCCCACTAGCAGAGGTCAGCACATTGCCCACTCCCAGCTCTGGAGGAGCAGGTTCCCCCCTTGCCAGCTACTGGCTCCCTGTGCCTCCTGCAGTCCCCAGCCCCTACCTTCTGGGCTCTCTCCCTCACTCCCACTGGCACTTTGGTCCTCTGCTTCCCCCAGCAGCTCAGGGCTGTCTCCGCTGTTCCACTGCCATGGCAGCTCCTGCAGCTGGGACAGGGTGTGAGGGTCTGGGGCTTCAGAGGGGACTGTGGGGGTGGGACTCCACAGGGGACTCACCCGTTGGCGCAGGCTTTGCTGTTCCCGCAGCAGCTCCAGGAACCGGCTGCTCCACAGAATCTTCTCGCTCCCCAGCTCGGTGCAGAGGAAGCGGACGTCAGCCTCCAGAGCCTGCAGCCTCTCCAGCACAGCCTCGCTGGCATCACCGTGCCACTGCTGCCCCACCACTGCCCTGGCACCACAGCTCAGCTCCCGCCAGTGCCCCGTGGCACCTGCCAGCCCCGGTGACACCCCTAGCCCAGGGACCCACCTATCTGTCCAGGCTCCAGCACAGAATCTGAGTGCCCATCCTCCTCCTCCTCCTCACTCCCCTCCAGTCTCAGCTGCAGCGCCGTGCCGAGCTGGAAGCCAACACGGACAGTGGGGACGGGCAGGTCCATGGGCAGCCGAGGTCAGATGGCCCATGGCACCAACCCTGTCTGGGGAACCCCCCCGGTGCCACCCAATGGGCCATGTCACTGGGCTGAGCTGTGTCCTGGGGGTTGGTGTGGGAGCACAGTGGGGGGTTACCTCCTCGGTGACCTGGAAGGCGCCATCCCAGCAACTCTTGTAGCAGATCAGCAGGACCTGGGGGATAGGACAGCTCACACCCGCCCTGTGGAGCGCAGAGCCTGGAGCGATGTCCCGGTGTTCCCAGGGCTCTTGGTGGGCAGAACCACACCGTGCCTTGAGCCAAGAACCAGTCCCTGGGATGAGGGTCCCAATCCCGCAGCCGAGCTGCCGGGTGTTGCGGAGACAACACTCCCCCCTACCCCCCAGCTGCAACAAACCCCAGCCCCAGCGGTGCAGAGATTGCACCCCAGCAGCGCCCCTGCCCCTGCCCCGGCTCCGGGCACACGCCGCGTTTGGAGCCGGCACAGTGTGTGAGGGTCCCCGGGGAAAGGGCTCGGCGGTACCGACCCACGTCAGGCTCCAGAGCCCCCGCAGCCCCCGCAGCGCCGTCCCGCAGAGCGACAGGAGCCCCCGGCAGCCGGCGCGCAGGAGCCGCCTCCACCACGGCGCGGGCGGAGCGCGCTGCCGGCCCATGGCACCCTGCGGACCGGGGGACACGGGTGACACGGGTGACACAGGGGACSAGCCTCTGGGCCCCGGAGCTGCTCCGCGCGCGAAAGGAGCGGTGCCAACCCACGCCAGGGTCTGTCCCGGCTCGCCATGAGCCAGGACAACGAGAGGGGACAGGTGCGTTTGMGGGGCCGCATCCCCGCACGCAGGACCCCCCGCTGCCCCCTCCCCTCTGCCCCCTTACCCAGCCATGCACCGGGCGCGGCCCCTCCTGCCCCTCGGCGACCAGATGAACTCGTGCCTAATCCTCTTGGTGACGAGGCTGTGCAGGGATTAGCGTTTCCCTGCTCCACCTTTGGGGTCCGTAAGGACAGTGGCTGCTCTTCTACACTTGTTTTCTTTGCTCAGGATTAATTTTTCACAAGCAAAGGACTCGGGATATATTTCATTTCTAACCACTACTTTTAGCTTTCATTAGCATTCAGGTGAAGCCTGTGCAGCTCCCTCTGACTCCTGTGCCCAGGCACTGGCCATCCCAGGGGTCTTCAGTCACTCAAGCTCTTTAGGAAGGAAAACAAGTCTTCAGAAATCAAATGGAAGTTTTAGGCACAACTGCTGAAGTCAGGACCCAGCTGGGCACAGTCGATCCTTTAACTGAATCAAATATTTGCCATTTTGCTTTCTGCCCCAATCAATGTGCTCCCCCCAGGCTGCTGCCATCAGACATCGACCTGGGCAGAACAGGCTGTTCCTTCCTTTGGTGACAAACACAGCCAGAGGCAGGAACGGCTGAACTTCCCCATTGTCCCTGCAGCACCCCAGTGTGTCACAGGGAACATGGAGCTGACTGACCCTGCCACACAAACTGCCTGGACACAGGGCTCCGAGCTACACCAGCCCTTCGCTGCTTCTCCAAAATGTTCTGCCCAAAAAAGTCTGGCAGCCTTCCTCGAGGTCAGAGGTGCAGCAGAGACTTCAGCCTCTGAAGTCCAGGTGCTCCAGCCATCCCTGCTTGGAGCAGCAGCAGGAGAACTGCTTTTGTACCGAGGCCAGGGAATGAAAACTATCAGCTGAACGCTCTTTTTTCCAGAACTAGGGAGGAGCAAGGCCTTGTAGTTTATGCTGTTTCCTAGATCTTCCACCCCCCTGTATTTAACCTCTGTAACTTAAAACACACAGAAGTAGGCCGGCTTTGCAGCTTGGCCTTTAAGCTCCTCCATCCCGACCCCCCCGTGGAGCAGCAGCCGCCAGCCCCTGAGCAGAGACACAGCTCCCTGCGGGATAAGCCAGCTCTCTCCGGGAACAAACACGGAGCTGCCTTGATCCCCGGGTCAGACACAGCCCGAGGGAGAATTCTGCTCCTGCGCACTCACCTTCGCTCAGGCCCTGCCCTGCGCAGACTGGGGTGCCCGGAGAGAGCTGAGGAAGACCCCAAACCCCAGGGGAGCAGAGGTGCAGCAGAAGACACGAACCCTGGGCTGTTCCAAGGGCTGTGCTCACTCTGGGCTCTCAGTGACACCCCTGTCCCACGGTCCCTTTCCCACGTCTCTCTCCAGCAGCAGAGGTTGCACAAACACATCCCAGCACCGGTAAAGAAGGCAACTCCCCACCCTGGGCGAAGCAAAGCTCAGTTCAACAGCAGCACCGAGATCCTGACCTGGCTGGTGTGAGAAGCACCCGGCCCTCACCCCTCCGTCCTGCTCCAGGGATGATCCAGCCAGCTCATCTCTGATCCACAGGCAATCTGCCAGCACCAGCAGAACCACAGACATCCCAGTCCTGGCTTGCAGTGGGATCAGCCCAACACAGCTGGAGATTAGAGCCTGGCACTCCCTGCAGMACTCAGCTACAGCGACCCAGAGGAGAGAAAGCACCAGGGGAACCTCCCAAGGGCCACAGGACGAGGAGCAGCTGCTGTGCCAAAGGGGAAGAATTCTAGTAAAGTACTCATAAAGCAGGTGGAGAAGAAAAAGCACCAGGAGTCAAAGTTTGCACTGAACAAACCATGAGAAGAGACAAACATGGAACTTTTATTGTTTATGTACAAATGAYAGAAGTTTGTATTAAAAAGAGAATCCACCCAAAGTCAGTGACAGCMAAGAGTGAGTTGGCTCTGAGCTCCGTCCCTTCCTGCACCTAAAGCACTGCAGAATATCAGGAGATGGTGTTTAAAATGAAAGTAAGAGAAAAGGGTTAAACTACCTTCTTCTCTGCTTGAACAGGAATCAAACGAGCTGCTCCACAAAATGAGGAACCTTCCACTACACAGACTAAACAAAGAAACCCAAAGTCAAYTTGTAACTATACACTTCAGCTTTAAAAAAGCACAACAAACCGAACAAAATAAAACAAAAACAAAAAACAAACCTACAAAGCTAAATATCAGCAACAAAAGTAATCTAAGTCTCACAACATGGATGGGACACATTGAATCCTACCCCRGTTCCAGTGGAAAAGGAAATGCCTCTCTGGAGGTCTGCAGGTCACAGGGAGGGCAGCAGTATCAGCCATTTCAGGAAGTTCCCGACCAAGGTGGAAGAACAGAACAGTCAGGAATTCAGGACTACTACAACTACTATACCACCTTCGTCTTCCTGCAACTCAGGTGATTTTTAAATGATGCAAAGTACATGGTCCAGGATTTCCTCCCCCCATCCAAGTCCCTTAGAGTGAGTCACTCCTGCAGCTGCCATCCTGCTTCAGGGCTTCTCAGTGGGGAGTCACAGACCTAAATCCCAGGAGCATCAGCACTGATGGCTCTAGTAGTCCTGCAGAGAAAGGACAGCACAGGCACGTTAACACTTTCCCACCTCCGATTCTGCTCTCGGAGCTGGGGGGTCTCAGTCCTCTCTCATCTTACACACCACTAGCTCCAGGCAAAACAAATTTTGTTCTTGTAGCTGAACATTGAAAAGGACGGACTCTTCCAGCCTTGAGCATCAACTCAAACCAGATGCTTTTGATGCTCCAGATCATGACAAGATGACAGGATGCAAAGCAGCTTTTTCCATCAGAAGCGCACAGGAGTTACCTGTGACTCGGGCTCAGAACAGCCCACCTGGGCTCAGCGGCTGTTACAGCCAGGGAACAATGCTGATCTCACACTGTGACGCTCCTCAAACACGACAATAAGAACTTGACAGCAGCAGAGGGAGGGTTTTTTTAAGCTTGGGAGTCAGCCAGCCCCCCTGGTGAGCAATAAAAACACAGACAGAGCACAGATACTTACGGCTCTTGGCTTTTTGTTTAACTTGAGATCAATCCTGTGGTTGGAAAGACAAGAGAAACGTCCGTGTCAATACCTGACCCAACACCGGAGCTACCGCACAGGGCACAGCTACGACAGAGACTACGGTTAATCCATCCATTCCCAACTGGCTGAGCCAGGGCGCTGTCCCAGGGTTACTGGGCACGAGAGCAGCAGAGGAGAGTGGAGTCATTATTATTTGCCAAAAAGCAGATTCCATCCACTCCCAGACAGCGTTAATCAAGGGGCACAATCAATCACAGGGCACTTAGGCAGGTGAACAAGGGGAACTAGGCATGCTCTATGTTAATTTAATCTGTCAGAGGTGTAACTATGCCACAGATAATTATCCAGACATAGTGTGAGAGTTATTTACTTGGATAGAGAGAGGAGTTAGGATGACAGGGATTATATGAGCCAAAAGTATCAAGTTTAGTACATTTTTACAGAAGGAAATATCCGAATCTGTACTAATCTCCTTAAGCAGCAAAGCCAAAAGAATAAATTTTTAAACTAAGTTTAAAAGTTAAAAAGTTTTATCTATTTAAATATGAAACAGAAAGGTAAAGAAGAGTGAAGTTAATTTATAATTTGCTGAAGTTATTAAATAAAATGTTACCTCCATCACGCTTTTCTGTTTTTAAAAAAAACTTCCCAGCCTAACCTAATATACATACCTACAATTAAACAGATAAACTAGGGGTTAGCGAGGTCTCAAAAGGCACATCGGTGTCTACACACTAACAACACAGCACAAGTACTAATTCAAGTCAAACTTACTCAAAGTCATAATCAAACATGCCAGACGGGCTGAGGGGCAGCATTTGAAAGGAAGAAAGCAATAGAAATTAATATACTAATGAATTAAATCAATTAGTTGATTAGCCACCTTAGCAAGATTGCTAAAAAATAAAATAAAATGAAATAAATAATAAAGCCAGTGTTCAAACACCATCGAGCTCTTCAGATATCTTAACCAGGACTGGGCACAAAAAGCACTCCGGGTTGGCAATCCAGAGTCCCCCTCCCCAGTGGATTTCTGGGAACAAGAGGTGTTAGCAGCGAGGTGGGTTTGGTTTACAGAGGGGATTTTAGGAGCTGAAAGAGGGGCAGCTGCCGGAGAGGGCAGAGCTCAGAGACAGGAGAGGAACCCGAGGGCTTGGAAAACCAACGCGAGGCGTCAGGGAGCAGGGTGGGCTCAGGGAGCTGGGGAGGGGGCTGGGCTGCCAGGGCAAGGCAAAGCCGGTTCAGGCAGAACTCAGTGCCCAACCCTGCACTGGGCTGTTCCCCCCACACCCCCAGTGCTGCTGTCCAGGCAACAGGCGCCCAGGGACATTTGGCCAGAGCTGACCAGTTTGGTGACTGTCCCACCCCCTCACACGGGTGCCACAGCACAGCCTCCAGACACAGCTCTGCCCACAGCTGACACTGGCTGGGAAGGATCGGTCCTGGAATCCCATTCCACCACTGCACTGCTAAGAGGAAACAGCACCGTGTTCCCTCAAATACTCGTTTAGCCATGTAAACAGCCGAGCACACAGAAAATATCCACCCTGGCCTTCCTGTGGTGTCGGAAGGAGTAGAGGGTGACAGCACAGCCTCTGTAACCCCCACCTGAGGCCCTGTGTGCACCTGAAGCCAAAGGTCCCCGTACTGCCCAGTCTGACCCAGTTCCCCACACAGGAACCCCAGTGAGGCCGTGCTCCTGAGGGGACCTTTCCCAGTACCTCCCGGCTCTCCAGGAAGGGAGCAGTGAAACCCAGAGTCGTGCTGGCAAATAGAAGAGCTTCTGAATGAAGAGGAAGGCCAACATTTCTTTTTATTTTTCTCTTTTTCATGCCAGAACCCTCAGGGGACAGGCCCACAGGTCTGGCTGGAGCGCCCGCGGGGCTGCAGGGCCTGTAACGCCCTCGCYGCACACTCAGGGACTGGGACTGGGTTGTTGCTGGGGATTTTTAACCTAAAAATACTTGAAAATTGTTTGGTCTTGTCTGCCAAAATTTAGGGGACAGTCAGTAACAGCAATCACAATTTTAACAGAGCTTTTATTACAGACAAATTTAATTATCTTTTTTAATTATTTATCTGGCCCTGCTAAGCATTACAGTCAGCTCCTGCCTCACTGAGCCCCTCCGAGTGTCTGAAGGGGCCTGGGGACGCAGGAGCTGCCACAGCTGAGCAGAGCAGGGCCCCTCTGTCCAACAGCCTGGCCCGGCAGCAGCAGCCACAGCCGCAGAGGGGAAGATGTGAAGGAACCCAGAGCCACASAACCTGTCAGGGGGCAGCTCCTCCCCAGCTCCTGTCCCTAAAGTCCGGGTTATGGACTGGAGCAAGGGGATTTATGTCAGTTCCAGCACCTGCCCTGCATCCCACCATGTTGCTGGCCATGGTTTGTCCAGGGAAGCGCCTGGGAGAGTATTTTATAATTTGTTTGAAATGACAGTTTCCTTAAGCTGTACTTCAGTTTTACAGGTTGTTTCTCTGGACTTGTTCACGGATGTAGTTTCTTGTGTTATTCCTGAACTTCTTCCAAATATCTACAGGCAAAAAAAGAGATTTGAACTTCTTTGGATTCCCAGCTCGTGAGGAACCAAAGGGACATCGAGTCCTTTCGGACATTTGCCCAATTCAGGCTTGCTGTAGGAAGGAAATTCTGACCTAAGAATTAAAGACACGCTAATGACTCAACACTTAATGATGGCAAAAAGCAGTTAAGCATTTTTCAAGCACTGTACCTACCTCTTGTCCCCACCCAAACTGTCCCCAGCCCCCCTTGTAAACTTTTACCACTTTAAACCCTTTCTCTCTTTAATTGCATGGCAGGTCCCTTGAAGAGGAAAGCCCATCCTTATCCCGAGCCAACAGCTCAGAGCCAGCATAGATGCTCTGGAGTTTTAAAAGCTCCATTACTTCTATTAATCCTGAGGTCCCAGCTTCAGCAATCCTTCCAGGGACGTGCAGCTCTGCAGTGTCTCCTCTCCATGGTTTTCCAGGTTCTCCCCTCTCAGGGCCTGACTCACAGGCACTTTCACTGCCGGCAGCCCGGGCTGAGGGCACAGGGACCAGCTCATCACCCTCATTACACCTGAGAGGCAGAGCTGGACAGGTAAATCCAACCAGAAAGAGTTCAAGGAATCTGTTTCATGTGAATTTCAGGTCAGTTTAATAACAAACACTCTGAGGTGAAGGTGACACAGCAACTCCTCTATGCCAGCACTGAGACTCAGCTGGAATGTGAGAGCTGGAAGGGGCTGCAGTGGAAATCCAGATAGTGGGAGTGCCCACAACCCCCAAAATAYTCCCATTTGCTTTCCACCCTCCTTCAAAGAGAGCACTGACATTCCTGTCCTACTGGGCTCTGCAGAAGTCAAGCAGCAAGCTCAGCAGGCCAGGACCTGCTGGAAGGAAYCAGCTTTATCCTGGAGAGACGGGAGAGCTGGAGAAGCTGCCCAGAAGCACAGCTGTGCCACAGCTGGAGTGAGCACCCTGTGCTGGTTGTTTAACTTTCTCAGCACTTTCCCCTGCTCAAGGGCCAAGGAGTCCTGCCAAAACCAGGAAAACCACCCAAACAACTGACCCCAGCTGTCCATTATTCCAACACATTAGTGGTTCCCTTCAGACAATAAATTCAATCTAGCCCCAGCCACCTGTCCAGGTGTGGCGAGGAGGTTGCTGGTCCCACTGACCTGTGTCTGTTTTTGTTCTTTCGCTTTTTGTGGCTGCTGTGGTGGCTCCCAGAGGAAGTGGAGGAAGCAGCTTTCTGGGGCTTCACACCCTGCACGGAGCCATCCAGCTCTTCAGCATCCTCCTGGTTGGGCTCATTCTCCTGGTTGTGGAAGTCTGGAGAAGTGTCACTCTCTGTGCCACTGCCTGGCTCCCCTAGAGCAGGACAAACCCAGGTGAGCCCCAGGGTGAGCTCCCGGCTGCTCTGGCACAGCCCTGAGTGGGAGAAGCAACCCCAGAACAGCACCTGAGCCCTGCAACACCAGGAGGTGAATCACAGAACCTGGGAAACAACTCTGCAGGATGGACAGGAAGCTGCTCCTCAGCACTGAGGCTCTCTGGAACTGCATGCTATTTGGTGTTGATCACAAAAATGTTTTTAAAATATCCTGGAGATGAGTGGTCCCTCCCTGCATCTCCTGTGAGTGACTGACACATCTACAGTGATCTGGTGCTTCACCTCGTTCAGCCTCTTCCTCCAAAGTGTGCCAAACCAACTTCAATCCCTTTGACACACAACAAACCCCTGCTGAGTGTGGAAGGAACTCRGGAAGTCAACTCCACTTTTTCCATACAGCACCACACTGCTGAGTGGAGCAGCCAGGAGCAGCCTGAGGGCAGCACACAGGGCCCGGGGACAGGAGCCTGAGTCCAGCCCAGATCTGGAGAGCTCAGACAGGGCTGAATGGTGGGGAGAGCAATTCTTCCCGAATTCCCAGAAAAATTACAAAATGACTTACGCTTCTCAATGAGCTGGTCCTGGACCCCAGCTAATGCACTGACAGCCTGGAAAACCAAAAGGGATGTCAAAGCATGCAGGGATTCACTTCCCAATGCTCAAAGCACAGAGCCCAGATCACTCAGAAGTGCCCATGGCCCCACACGGCACCGGGGGCACAGACAAAGCCAGGAGACAGCAGTGACACCGGTGACAGGCGCCCTCCCACCTCCCAGGCACACGGAAAAGGGGCTCTGGAAGACGCTGTGGGGTGGGATGGGGATGCTCAGGTCAAGGAGCCGGGGCAGGTATGGGAGTTCAAACGGGAAAGTCTTTCTGCAACAGCACAGGTGAGCACGGCAGGCCTGGAGCACCAAGGGACAGGGATGGGAATGGGATGGGGATGAAACTGAAGCAGGAATGAGGACAGCAAARGGGATGGGAATGGGGACAGGGATGGAAACAGGGATGGTCATGGGGTCAGCGGCATCTGCTCGTCCCGTCAGCGCTCATCCCGGCACTCACCGCTGCCGAGGTGACCGAGGACTTGCTGAAGAGCCTCTCGGCCTCCTTGAACTTGCGGTTCCTCCGGTCGTTTTTGCTGTTGGAGTTCCTGAAACAGAGACAGGCGCGATGGCGGGGCCGGGCGGGCGGGGGGGGGGGGGGGGGTCAGGCCGGTGTCGGTGTGATGAAGATTGGCGGGCAGGTAGGGCTGTCACTCACGGGGGGGGGGGCGGGCAGGTGGGCAGCGCCTCCGCCACTCACTTCTGGTTGGTGAGATACCGATCCCAGCCGCGGATGATGTTCCCGTACATCTGCGTGTCCTCCAGGTAGCTGCCCTCGAAGGCGTAGATCTGCCGCTCCAGGTTTGCCAGCGTCTCCTGCCGGGAACACCGCCGCGCATGGAGCAGGCCCGGCCGCGCCGCGCCGGCCCCGCCGCTCCCCCCTCGGCCGCTCCGCGGCCACCCGGACCGCACCGAGCCCCTCCCCGGCSCTCACCGCCAGCTCCTGTTTGCGTTTCACCAGCTCGGCGAGCTCCCGGCGGGTGTCCGGGATCTGCGGGGGCCCGCCGGCCTTGGCGTGCAGCGCGGCCATGGCGGCGCGGCCTGCGCGGGGCGGGGCGGGGCGGGGCGGTGCCGGCCGCGGCCGCCGGGGGCAGTGGCGAGGCGGGCGGGGGGTGGCGGTCCCAGCCCTTGCGGCGGCACCGCCGGTGCGGCAGCGGCGGACCACCCCGGTAATTCAGATATTCTGTGATTCTGTGCATTTTAAGGTCCCTCCAGCCCCAACCTTTCTATGATTCTGTTAAATTATGTCACTCTGATGCTCTGCAGTGACGCTCGGGGGGACAGTTTGCCCTTTTGCGGTGCAGCAATGATGTTGTCACTTCGCATTCCTGTGTGAACCGCGTCAGGGGACACAGAACGAACCACCTGGGCCACACTCAGGTGAGAAAGGCCCAGGCACGGGGAGTGATACAAACCTCTTGCGCTCACAGCCTCTCCAGTTTCGAATGCACTTCGTTCCCTCAATACAGAAACAAGTACTGCAACTTCATCTCTTTCAACGAAAAAAAAAGCGAGACTAGAAAAATATTACAACTGAAAGTAATCAGGGCTAAATTTACAAATTGTTTATTTAAAAACCCTTGGAGTAGATATAAAGGAGCTCCTCCTGTTCAAACCCCATCCTACCCGTCTGAAACCCCACAGCAATGCCCTGTATTTACACCACCAATGTGTACAACAAGCACCGTTTGTGTACAGTCTGTACACAGCAGGGACGAACAGGTGAGACCACAAACACCCAGGTGAACCAGTAAGTGTGGGACACACACACTGAACATAAAGCAACGTGGAGTCAACAGCAAAGACTATGGAACTCCCAGTGAGTGGGACCGGTGCCTCTCTCCCTAAACGCTGATTTCTTTACAGGGAGAAGACTGTTAAACACGGGACTTGGGTAAGTTTTTATAAAAAGAGAACTTAAATAGTGCAAACTCTGGTTAAAACATGTCACCCCATCAAAGGTGTTTCTGTGTGACACAAACAAATACTGGGGTGGGGTCAGAAATAACAGCCCCAGCTTTCAACCCAGATACTCCACATCCAGGACAGTTTCAGCATGGTGTGTGGGAACAGGGAACTGGGGGCCCTCAGTCCCCAGTCACAGTCACGTCACCTGAAATCCCAGGAACTGTTTAACTTCTGTTTCACATTCCCTTGTGATTTCCAGGCAGAATTCCAGTGAAATGCCCGTCCCTCAGTCACCATGAGGCAAATTAAATACCCAAAACATACAAACACGAGGGGCTTTGCCACATTTCCACTCTTTTAGCAGTGATCCGGGTAAATTCTCCTGTCAGAACTCCCAACAGGCAGAGGAATTTGGCAAACTACCAAACAGAACAGTACATCGGGTACTCCCTAACTAACATTTCAGTCAGTAGCATTTTCAAAGGGCCGTAACAAAACAAGTCATAAAAATAATTTTCCAGATGCTGTCTATGTTTGACATGGTTTGCTGGAAGAGTCTGGCAACATCTGTGGCAGGTTTCCAGCACCAAAGCTTTCACGTCCAGGTGCTCTTCTGCTTGTTGGGGGAAAAATAAAATAAATGTAAAGCTGTATTTCCTGATATGCAAAACTATCAAAGATGAATAATCAGCAAAGTCCCCCAAAACAAACTATGGGAACAGACCACCAACAGAGAAAGGACTTTAAGGCAACAAGAGGCATCAGTGCTGCGATGCTCTGTGTTCACATCCCAGTCCCATTCAACTGAAAGGGTTTCTCTCCTCTGCCCCTCCCCAACTTCCTCCTCATCTGTTAACTGTCAGACTCTTCCTCCTTCTCCTCATCCTCATCATCGTCCTTTGCATTGGCCTCAGATTTATCTGAGGATTCATGGAGCAGGACATATTCCCTGCTGCTGAACCCAAACTTGAGCACGTCCTTCTCCTTCAGTTCGTAGTAGCGCTGGGGCTCRATGCGCTGGTTGTTGAGGAAGGTGCCATTCCCTGAGCCCAGGTCGATGATGTAGGGCCTCACCCTGCGTCCCACAGTGCCATCAGCTCGGGTGTACTCCACCAGCCTGGAAAACAAAAACACTGACTGAGCCACCACAGAGAGACAGGAAATATGCTCCAAAAGCAGGTGAGACAGAAACTGTGCTCCACAAGCAGGTGGGTTTGTGCAGTGAATGCTCATCTGTCCTGAGATCAGAATGGTCTGATGAGAACAATAAGAAACTGCGTGAGACAGAGCAGGTTCTGAGAAGCTGCATCATTCCCTAAATCTCTGGTGATGTAACATAGCAACTCCTGCATTGGGACAGATGGCTGTTCTCCAAGACAGCAACTGCTGTGCTGTCAGCAGCAGCAACAGCCCCATCTGCATCAGAGAGCAGCCACCACTGCTGTGAGAGAGCAAACCAACCATTTCTCTCCTTGAAATGCTTTTACTGTCAATCACACCTGGTCAGTTGTTCCAACCTGGACTCACACCCCATTCTGTGTCTAACCCCACTACATGATTTCTCTGCTTGTGGCTAAATTAGAGAAATTGCAGGTATTTTTGGTCACTGCTGGGACGATCCACAGCAGTCACACATCAAGTCCATTTCTAATGTGCTGACAGCGAACTCGCCCCTCCCAGCCACGCGTTCCAGGGCGTTTGGTTTGCGTTCTGTCTTCCTTCCGAAGTTCCCAAGCTACTCACCGGTACTGGAAGACGGCGTGCTGCTTGGAGCAGGAGGGGTGGTCGATGGGGATGTCGGCGATGCGGCGGTGCCGGCCCAGCAGGTACGCGCTCTGCCTGTGGATGTACATCACCGGCAGGAACTCGTCGTTCTTGAAGGGGTACAGGCGCCAGCGCGTCTTGGGGATGCGCGCCTCGGGGGGCTCGCTGTACTTGATCACCACCCCCCGGAACGTGTTGGTGTCCTCCAGCAGCGCCCCCGACAGCTCGAAGCTTGGCTTCTCCTTGTTCACAGCAGCTTTTTCTTTGGGTTTGCTCTCGGACTGCCGGAGCTCCGGGTTCTGGTCGCCACTGCCGTCGGCGCCCTGCCGGTGCTCTCGCCTCCTCTCGTTGTAGAACTCCCTCTCCGCCTGCTGCTCCCGCAGGTTCTGCACGTCCCGCTCGTGGCCGCGAGCTCCCGGCCTGTCGTTGGGGTTCTTCCTTCTGTCCGAGTGGTCCCTGTGCCTGTCCCGGTCACCGCTCCTGTCCCGCCGGTGCTCCTGCTCTGACGGGTGTCTCTGCTTCCGCTCCTCGTTCCCCCTGCGACAGTGATCATCTCGCTCCTGGAAGGGACAATCAGGATGAAGGAGCAGCAGATCTACTTCACCTTTTCAGAAAATCCCAATCGTACACATGGAAAGCACATACTGGGACATGTACATGCAGAATTGACACAACATGAGACAAACAGATTTCCCTGCCAAACTACTTGGGTTCCCACAATTTGCACAGAACAAAACACAAAAAACAGGTGGTGTCGCCTGCTCTGGGCACAGGACGAAGCTACCAGGGACGTCTGTGCTCTGGCACGGGCTGGGCTCGCACAGGAGCTCCTGTCACTGGGGGCACAGCCTGACGCGGGCAGCGGGAGCTTCTGACCTATCCAGACCCTGCCTCTGCTAATAGGACGCGATGCAAGGTCCGGAGAACTGAACAGCCACGTGAGGAGGCGCCTTCCGCACCCGGCACGGCCGAGTCTTCGGGTACTGCGGCCGCTGAGGCGCCAGCAGGACCCCGCGGTACCGATAGCACCATTTACCTGCTTCACCCTCACGGCGCCGTGGTGTGGGCTGCGACTGCGGCTCCTCCTGGCTCGCGGGGAGCGGCTCCTCCGCCCGGACCGGCTCCTCCTCCGGGGCGACCTGGGGAACAACGGGAGGGGGTGAGCGGCGGGGCCGGACCGAGCGTGAGGCCGAGCGGCCGGGCCTCCCTACCTGCTGCCGCGGCTGCCCGCGCGCGACCCCGCCGGCCCCCGGCGCTCCTCGCTCGGCGGCGACGGGCTGCGCCGGGGGCTGCGCCGCTCGGCCTTCACCACCGCCGCCTCCCGCCGCCGCCGCTCCCGCCGCCGCTCGCCCGCCGCCGCCTCCATGGCGCCCGTCCCCACGGGAAGTGCCGCCGCTTCCGGCCCGCGAGCGCTTCCGCCCGCCGGCGCTTCCGCCCGGGAGCTGCTGCGCCTGCGCAGAGCAGCGCGCGGCAGCGGCGTCGCGGTCGCCATGGTGACGGGGCCGCGGCCGCCATGGCGGCGCCGCCGGAGTCGCTGCTGCGGTACTGCCAGCCCGTGCTCGTCTCCCGGCGGGGAGAGAGGGGCTCCGCGGGGGTGAGCGGGGCCGGGGGGCACGCAGGGGGCCGGAGGGACACCGCCCTCCGCCGGGGGTGAGCGGACCGAGGGGACCGCGGTCCCCCTCCGCTCCTACGGCGTTGTCCTCTCCTGTTCCCGTAGGGTCACCCGCTGAAGGGGACCGCCCCGGCGACCCCCGCCGACATCCCCTCCACGAAGCAGCCGCAGGAGCTCCTGAACGCCATCCTGCCGCCGCGGTGAGCGGGGCCGGGCCGGGGCCGGCAGCGCCCGGCGGGCCCGGGGGGGCGCCCGGTGCCGCCGGTAACGGCCGGTGCTTCTCTGACAGGCAGTGGGAGGAGGCGCAGAAGCTCTGGGTGCAGGAGGTGTCCACCGCGCCCAGCACTCGCCGGGACGTCGTGCAGCTGCAGGAGCAGCTGGACCGGCAGCTGCAGCAGCGGCAGGCGCGGGAGACCGGGCTGTGCCCCGTGCGCAGGGAGCTCTACACGCAGTGCTTCGGTCAGTGCCCGCCGCGATCCTGCTCCCCGTGCAGCTGACACCCAAAGGACAGGCTAGCAGGAGATGCCGACTCATGAAAACCAGCTTAGAATCCTCTTAGTTGCACTTAACCCAACAGTTCATTTAAAGTAATTTAAAACCCTGTATATCTTACACACACTGATGACACAGCGCTGGTCTCCCAAAGGCAAGGGATGGCCACGGGTTGGAGAGCTGGAGCCTCTGGAGGCTCCCCTGTAGCTGCAACAACTCATTACACATTTTTAAGTGTTTGCTGGTACAGCTTTAGGGAATCAGCATCACTGGCATTAACTGAGGGGCTGTACCATCCCTCTGCTTTTACCTGCTGCACTTAATGCCACAGCTGCAATGAAACAAATCAATTATTACCATCTCTAGTAAATCCCTGGTTTTGCCRTGCGGAGAATGGGTATGGGAGGAGCAGCTGTGGCCCCGTGTGTGTCCAGCACTCCCAGACAAAGGCAGTGCAGCTGCTGTACCTTCTTTGCAGACGAGCTGATCCGCCAAACCACGGTGAGCTGTGCGGAGCGGGGGCTGCTGCTGCTGCGGGTCCGGGACGAGCTCCAGCTGACCCTGACCGCCTACCAGGCGCTCTACGAGAGCAGCGTGGCCTTCGGCGTGCGCAAGGCGCTGCAGGCAGAGCAGGGMAAGGCCCACCTGGAGAAAAGGGTGAGTGGGGCTGTTCGCCCCACGATGGAGCTTTCTGCATGTGATACGCAGCATAATAGCATTTTTATGTCATATCCTTAAATGCGTTGTTTCCATTTCCAYGGGATGGCAGCAAAGACCATCAAAATACTTGGCTCACTGTCCTCACGCTTAGCTGCACTTCCGAAGTCTGTTCAACAGCTTTAAAGACTGTACCACACACAACTTTGTCCCACCTTAACTGAAAATTGACTATTTACCAACAAAACCTCAGACATCTGTACTCTTTTCCAAGATTGCAGAGCTGGAAGAGGAAAAGAAGGAGCTGGAAAGACAAGTGAGTGAGGAGAAAGCTAGATGTGAGGCTATTGAAAGGCAAGAAAGTGAACAGCGAGAGATAGAAGAGAAGAAACACAGCGAGGAGGTTCTGTTCCTCAAACGGACAAACCAGCAGCTGAAGGTCAGTAAAAATCCACAATTACAAATACTAGTGGTAAAATTCTCATTAAAACCATTAAAGTTGCGCCCTTGGTAACACAACACACCATTTTACATTAAATATTACCCAAGAACAACTGTGCAGGGACTGGGTAATTATTTGTGCATGTGGCTTTGGGGAGAACAGGGCATCTGCTCCGTACTTTGTTTTTGAAAGGAAAAAAATCTCACATCTTTTGAGTCAGGGAAGAATGTCACCCTGAACAATGTCAAATGTTTCTGGCTACAGCTAAAAACATTTCCCTTACAGCAAGCTGCTTTTCCTGCAGGTCCTACTTTCTAACCCACATTTTCAGGCTGTCTTGSAATGTTTTAGGACACAAAATGTTAGATCAAGTGTGTGTTGTCCCTGAATCCGTTTCCTCCTTGAAGTACCTGTACTCCACCAGCTGTGAGTGCCACTGCTGTGGGTTATTGTAGTGGCTGCTCCCATCAGTCCCCTAACTGGCATCAAGTTGTCTCAATAATCACAAAACTTGCTGTTCCCAGCTACTCTTGTCCCAGAGTCAGTTTGTGTTCCAAATGCTAGAGAGCCAAATATTTAATTTAGCTCACATAGTACAGCCTGAAATCAGAGAATTCAGACCACTGTTTCAACAGCTTTTATTTAATTTCCCCCCCGATGCTTCACATTCTAAACCGAGTCTCTCATCGTATGGAGCCAAGGCCAGCTCTGTTCTCCTCAGAATGCAACAAGTGTGCATGCCAGGAACGACAAACTAATTTATAAAACATGTAGGAACAGAATGGAATGGCTGGGGAACAAACCTGGCCTGGCTCTCCTGGCAGCAGTGCAGCATCCCTCAGCTCCCCGCTGTGAACATCCAACAGAAAATTTAGCCCTTCACAGCACTGCAGGTTTATTTTTTAGGTTGAATCTAACTTGTCTCACTGTCTCGTTTGTTTTTCAGACCCAACTTGAAAGCATCATTGCAGCAAAGAACTAATTGTTTTGTTGTCCTCAAGGCAGGCTCAGAAGAGCTGTCAAGAGAAAGAAGCTTGCAATTAGTGACAAAGATTTGTCTTCCTAAAACGATCTTGAGTTTTCACTTACCAGTAACAGCAGGCAGTGTAACTGTGTTCTTTCTTTCTCTCTTGAAGAGTTGAAATTCAAGAGCTTCATTAATTACTGCTCCCTCTTTCAGTGCCATCTCAGCAGTCAGCTCTTTGAACAGTGACCYTGTCTGGGACTTGCCTGTTGGTAATGTGCTAATGACCTTCAAAGCAATAATTAACATTTTTAAATGCAAACATCTCCCTGACATTATTAATTTGAAAATGTTGTAGAAGATTCAGAAACCATATAAAAGTGTCTACAAGAAATGTAAGTCACATGCACCAAGAAACAAATGGCAGCTCATTCTTGGACAGGTGACTTGGGGCTATTTCCTTGAGTACCTGCAAGCTGGTGTCAATTGTACATGGAAATCCCTTGTCAGAACCATCAGCAGTAACTGAGGACAGGCGACACCAAAGCTCTGGGTGTGATTGTTTCTAGTGAAACAAAGGGTTACAACAGCATAGATTGACTTCTTAGTGGAAGCAAATGAAATCCCTATTTGAGGTACCTGTAGCTGGCTACACAGCAAGTGAACTATCTCTGTAGTCATGTGAAMAACCCCATAAAGCCAGTTTCCAGAAAAAAACCCACCCAAAAYCCACCACTGAGCAACACTGGAGTAGCTGTTTGGCCAGTGCAGTGTTTGCTGGCCTGGGACGGCGATGTGGAAATACCATCAGCTCCAACTGCTCAAAGAACTTTCARATGATGCAGAAACAAAGAGAGAGATGCTGCTCCTGGGGGCCAGGACAGACTGGTCACACTGGGCTTTGAACAGGAACCGCAAGTTTTATAGTAAAAAAAGCCACCGCATACTAGAGCTGTTTTATGTAAAATTTAATAGAATAAGCAGCTATTGCTTATGTTTGTATTTTTTGTGCTTTGATCTTTGTTCCTCCAAGCCAGTTTTTTTCTTGTTCTTATTCTTATTTTTCACGTTGTGAGTTTCATAATACCGGACTCCGACTTTCTTGGAGCGCTGCTGCCTCTCGGCTCGTCTCCTCTGCAAACACAAAACACATTAGCAAATCCCCAGCACCCAGAGCCTCAATGTCTGCAACTCTCCAATRGTGTTCACATTCCACATGCCTTAAGTAAAATAAATAATTTCAAACAAAATGTTACTGATGTGACTCTATAGGGAACCAACCCATCCCTGCTCTTACAAGAGTAAGCTACACTTCAATTTTTACAGAGGTAGTCAACAAGATACAAGATGCAACTTGGTGTGCATAGTCAGGTAAGAGGGGTGTGACAGAAGTTGTGACCGAACATTCATAACAGAATTCAGTTTTCACTCCCCTTCTGCTCATGCCCAAAGACTCAAAAGCTCTTTAGTGATAACAAGCAATCCAAGGACTGCTCATTTGTACTACAGGAAATCACACTTACTTCTTTGGATGTGAGTTTCTTAGAAGGCTGTTTACCCAACTGGTCATCATCATCATCATCATCTTCCTCTTCTGCTTTCCTTTTTCTTTTCTTCTCTGTGCTGCCTGCTAACAGCAGAGATCACATACTTGGGTATCTTCCAGCACACCCATTTAAGAACTTCAGGCTGGGGTCACGATCCCAACTCCTTGAGCAACACATTCCCTTGACTGTATTTAACAGCTTCTACCCTAACAACATGCATGTTTCTCACCAGAGAATCACCAGCTATTACTGTGAAAACTGCTCCTCTCAAGAAACAGATTGCTTCCAGCCCCGTTCAAGTCCAGAATTCCACAGTCCTGTCAGGACAGGGCTCTCCCACCAGATTGTGCCTTTAATCAAACCAACTATGGCAGCTGAAGATACAGTAAAACCTATAGCCTGAACTAGCTCTGCTTTTATAACATCCCAAACTCCATTCACTCCTTCCTGTGTAAGACCCCAGGGAAGACCTGGGAAGACCCTGCAGCTCCAGCTGCAGCCTGCCAGGAGCCCAGGCTGTTGGAACACAACATTTGCCTTCACTGTACCTTCCCTCACTAAGAGGGACATCTCCCATCACACAGAGCCATGTTATATAGGGAGGCTATACCAGGTCAACAGCAGTCCTGGGATCAGCCAAAGGGAGATTTAAGTAGTTTTAGGAGAAAAGAATTTGCACACAGAATCCAATGGATGCTTCTCTCCCTAACGCCCTTTCTTCTCTGGCTCATAGGATTTCCAAATGTCGATTAAGAACATCTACTAATCTTGTTTTACCTCTGTCTTCAGTTTCTTTGGGTTCTTCAGCCTTCTGAATGGATTTTGCAAACACTTTGTCACTCAGTCCCTTAGGGATTCTACAGAAGATAAAATCAGCAATAAAAGATTGTTGTAACACACACTGTGACCACCTCTGAGAAGCCATCAGTCTCCAGCAGATCCCAGTCCCCCATCAGCACCAAAGCCACAGTCTTTGCACCTAAAAACCATATTGCAGTACTCTTGTCTCTGGAGTTACTGTGCTCGTGCGCTACACAAGAGAGAAAATGTAACACTTAAACCTTGAAATCTCAGTCCCCACGAGGCTGGTGAGTGAGCTTTGCTAAAACTGGGCCTGCTGTAATGGCCAGGATACTCTGCACATGTATGGAGACCCAGCTGGCTTATCCAGGAAGGAGTTAGCCTTGGTATTACCCAACATCAAGGAGAGATCCAAGGATGCAATATTGCTGCCCAGAATACCAAGATAAACTATGGATTAGAATTACCATTAAGAGGCAGCTGTCCAAAAGTGGGAACTTTATTAATTTGCTGGTAAATAGCACTTCTTGGAATAATCTTTCAAAACCAAACTGCTGCTTGGCCGAATTTCCAACCCTTATGGCTAAACCAGATAAGCTGTGGCAACTTGTGTGTGGCAGCTTGACAGGGGAACCTGTCAAGCAAGTCAGGAATTTAGTCAAACTACAGCAGAGCCTCATTAACCCTTTTCCTCCCTGCAAAGTATTGGACAGATTCAGGTACCTTATTGCTGAGAATCTCTTAGCCTTGGCTTTATCCAGAAATTTTTTGTATTTTGCAATCTTGTCCTCCAAAGCCTTAAGAAYTGCTTTAGAGCTCTCCTGGGCACCTGGTGCAGCCACCTGTGACTCCTCCTCTCCTGGATCCTGATGTTGCTCATTCTCCTCTTTCTCCTCCTCCTGCTCCTCCTCTCCAGAGGAACCACTGTCTGTCTCATCAAAGCCTGGCACATCCACAGGAACCAGATCTTCTTCTGAGAACTGAGGTGCCACGTTAATCCTGCCAAAGTTCTGCCGAACGTGGGACATGAGCTCCCTGATTTCAGTGCTTGTGTTGTTCCTCTCTTCTGCTGGCTCCACACCCGATGCCACCAACTCAGAGACTTTCACTTCAGCATTATCTTGGCCAGATGTCACAGCTGCTTCCAACACAGGAGGCTGCAAGGAAGAGTGTAATGGATATATTCTCCACAAAGTCT
Organism: Amblyornis subalaris; assembly: GCA_018881555.1. Taxonomy (NCBI): domain Eukaryota; kingdom Metazoa; phylum Chordata; class Aves; order Passeriformes; family Ptilonorhynchidae; genus Amblyornis; species Amblyornis subalaris. The sequence goes on from JACAXG010000091.1 coordinate 2,541,077, forward strand.
GTCCCACCATCTCCAAGCACAGTTTCCATTTTCCCTCTTTGGAAAAATCCTAAGATGACGATGTGATAATTACTGACATTTCTGGTAGTCAGGAATGGCTCAGACATCTCTGTAAAGAGCACTGCTACCTGGTCCTTACCAAATTCAAGTGTCACCTGAATGTCCATGATTGGGCAGACCCCAGGACAGGCACTGCCCAAGTCTCATGGCACTCTGGGAAAAGCAGCAGTGAGTATCATCAGGAAAATCAAATACATGAGAAGGAGGCATAAGCATCACGTTCTCACCTGGGGAACTGGCTGACCTGGTTCTGCATTCGGTGGCTTCACGAAGAAAGGGATTCTGCCCCTCTGCCAGTCATTGAGAACCATCTTGCTCACAGTCTGCAAGTCAGGCTCACCACCCTGAAAAAAACCAGAAACAATTTATGTCCACGTTTGCAGGGCACAGAGCCTTCCTACGCCGTGTAAGCAACAGAAACACTCCCACTTCCCATGTTCAGTAACAGGCCACAGGGTCTTCCAGCCTGCGAATGCAGGTAGCTGTCCCACCTTTAGCAGTTTTCCAGTCCTAGCAGCAAGCTTCTCAAGGAAGTCTTCTGTATCCGTCCAGGAATCAATTTTGTACGTCTTCCTGATGTACTCTGCTTTGGCTCTTTCCAGCACGGCACTAATATGGTCTTCAGGGCTCTTAATCTTTTCAACTTGAACCTGGAAAAGCACAGTAGAGGATCAACCCTTTGGAAGTATGCATTCCCCTGAGCCCATCACAGTGACAACAGCAAAGCTTTCCAGAATCCAGCGCACATACCACTCCCTTCAGCACAATGTCTGTCTCTGTGTCTCCTGATGGATAAACCACCCCTGGGCAGTCGATGAGAAAAATGCGCCGCATCAAGGTGATGTATTGCCACACCTGGAAGAGATCAGCAGTTCCCTGTTAGCACCTTCCACACACTCCTTGTTTAGTTTCCGAAGACCAGAGTCAGAGAAGCAGCACTAACAGAGCCTGACCCAGCGTTTGGATCGGGAGAGCACAGACAGGGAGCGAGGGCTGCCGAGCGTTCCCATCACAGCACTGCAGTACGGCAGAGCGGGAACTTGGGAATGCTGCCAGAGCAGTGCCTCAGAGCAGGGACCCTCCATCAGCCCCTCCTCAGGGTCACATAGCCTGTGCAGTTCAATGCAGAACTTGACAAGGTCACTGGGCTGATTTTACATGAGTTCTGCCCTCGACCACATTTGTATCTTTTACACAGGGATGTTCTCACCTTTGTTTCCCCTGCAATGGGGGCCACGTTGCAGACCTTCTTGGACCGTAGGGTGTTGATCACTGAGCTCTTGCCAACGTTGGGGTAACCAATGAATCCCACACTGATCTGCTTCTTGTCAGAGTGTAACTGGTGAGAAATAACACATCCTTTTACATCTCGGAGTGAGGGACAGAATTACCATTGCAGTCCTGAACCCCAAATACTAACAAAGCAAAAGACCACACACTAAACCCCCTCTAACAACCACAGATCCCCAAAATTGTTCTGTACCTTTCCAAACTGCCTTAGAAGCTGTATGAAAGCACCTTTGCCAAAAGGGTTTGTGAGGCTGGCGTGGAAAGCGAGTGTTGGATACTCCTGGGAGAGGACGGCAACCCAGCGCTTCTGGAGAGGCAAAGGGGACTGGGTTAGAGACCCTGGGCTGAAGAAAGTGATACCATGTGCTAAGAGAGGAGGACACAGCATCTGCACTGGGCTCACAACTGCAACTGGCCATGAACATTCCTAGGGAAGAACCTTTGAAGCACTTCCCCAACCCAACAGCTAAAAGCACTGAGTATTGTTTGTATAAAAGACAAACAATTTCCCAAAAACGCCTTCACTGCTAGCTAAAACTCATTAGTTTAACGACATAAAGCAAACCAGCTGGGGTGGATATGGATCCCAGGCAGACTAACATTTAGCATACTCTGGAGACAACAGCTGAACTGTTAAATCCAGACAGAGGAAGCAGGGAATTTGTGGCTGGTGAGTGTTGCTCAACTCGGCCAAACTTGGACAGATTTACACGGTAATTGTTACTTTTACTGCAGGCAAGCAGAGAGCTCCCAGTGCCCCAGTTGCAGTACGCCCTTCCAGACCAGCATGGGGACTGGCACGGAGCTACAGCAGAGCTGCAACAGGAACAAAGAAGGTCCAAGGAATAACAGGCAGAACTGTGCTTACCGTGGCCCAGGTGGGAACAAGATCACATTTGTTCAGGACAAAAATGAGATGTTTCCAGTGCTTCTCCTTTTTAAGGTAAGATTCCACATGAGGGGAGCGAGTGCCCATGGGATCCCTGGCATCAAGAACTTGAACAACAACATCTGATGAGTCAATCACCTGAAAAATAAAAAATTCACACAGAAGTAAAGGATTTTACAGAAAGCAAGATATCTGTACCTCCCAAATGAAAACTAGTCATATTTGAAACTACATCATTAATTTTAAAACCTTGTATCCTTCACAAACAACTGCTACTTCCCCATAGACTAGTGAAGTTCAGACTAACATCCACCGATGTTCCACTCTCTACTCTCTTAAATCYCCTCCAAATTCAGCCTGAACAGCTGAATAACTTTTACCCGTTCCTATGCACCAGGGAAAGAAACCACTACACCCAAATGGGAAAACTAAACTGCTGCAGCACACAAACCCCCAGTGTTTGTCATCCATTCAGCAGCAACTCCCTTCTGCCATTTCATAATGGATCAGGGTATAAAGGATGTTTTCTGGATCAATATGAAACACACAACCAAGCAGGAACCTGCTGTTAGTCCACTAAGCAACTACAGCAGGGAGCTGTCATTTTATGACTTGCTTCAAGCCAAGTGAATTTGTTTCACAGCTTTTTCCTGCAGTTTTGGCAGCCTCTTACTGAAATCTGTTTTGCTCAATCATTCCCAGTGCTTTTAGATCCAAATGAAAAGGTTTTAAGCTACATTCAGAAATTCAGAGCAAAAAGTCAAGCAATTTCACACCTAAGAGTCACTGAGAGTACACAAACTGCTTATACCACCCCAATTCACTCAGTCTCCATTTCTCTGGCAGCCACGGTGGCTCATGAGGAATTGAGGGTCAGAGCTCTCCCAAGACAACCCCATCAACATGCCAGATGTTTTTAGCCTAAAGAAACTTAAGGGAACATGACTTGTTTACTCGTGGTGAAGACCCAAGAATCCAAGAGAAACTTATACCTTCACTCTGCCAGTCCTCTTCTAGATCCTGCATTTTAAGAATGCTTGTTCCAGTAGGACAAGAGCTCAAGAACCAAGCTCAGTCAACCAGAGATTTGGAAATGAAAATCTGCTCTCCTCTAGAGTTTTTCTCATTGTTGCTGTACAGGATTTCAGTGCTGTGCTGAAGCCCCTAACTGAGTAAAGGCTGACAGATGTGACTACTGCAAATTCCAAGTGCCATTTACCTTGTAGAGCTCACCCCAGATTCTTTTGGACTGTCCTTTCTTAAAGATTTCCTCTTGTGCTTCATCCCTAGAAGACATCACCAGAAACATCAGCAACCACGGTCRTCTTCTCTTCTCTAAAGCCATTTACAAACAAAAGAGGGGACAAGGCCCAAGTAACAGTTGGTATTTAGCCAAAATCCCCAGTTCAGCTGATCTCACTTCCCTTACTCCTCACACAGTAACGGCGTTGAGCAAGGTACCAGATACTTCTTCAAAAACAAGGCTGGCTTTTCATACATGTAAACAATGAATCATTTTTCCTTTTCAGTCACCTTACACCAGTGTCCTCTGTCACCAGGTCTCGGTCCTTGCCCTGGTCATAAGACTCTGAGGAGGCCTCAGCATTCTCCACCAGAGACTGCACGTCACTTGCAGACAGAGTTGGTCTCTTCCTTTGTGATTTGGGGCCAAACGTTGTTTCAAATGTCTCTGTGTCAAGAATGTGAACTCTGGAGGTCTGAGGAAAAACAGGTTGGTAAAAAAAAAAATCCCCAAGCACCGTTTTTTCCATCTCTTGTGACACACAGCGAAGGAGCCCCGAGTACAACACAGCCCTGGAGCCTGTAACAAGTGACAGGCACTTCCCTAACAATGTTTGAGTTTTCCAGCTTAAGCTTTGAGAAACACATGAGTGGATATTTAATAAGCAACAAAACATTCTGCACTTGCCAATGAACTATGCTTCAGTTCTTCCACCATAAATGGTGTCAAATGCAATTACAACCACCATGATGAAAATTCAGCTGCTATCTTTGATCATTTCTTATTTTTCTAACAAGAACACAAATCTCGCCAAATTCTCAGATTTTTGTCAGGGACAATTACAATCAAAATTGTAGATTTCAAGCTTGCAACGAAAGCCAACTTTTCTTGGAACAGCAAACATTCCATCGCTGCAAGCAGCAATTTGTTTTTGTAAAGCACATTTTAACACAACTTTTTCCTTAATTTAAATAACGTTCTTATGACACAAACTTAGAAAGTTTCCATATGACAAAATAGTTACCAAGAGTCCAAAATAATAGTTCAGACACCATGAAAAAAACTGGCAATAACTAAAACTTGATGTACTAGAAATGAAGGCTGAATGAACAAGAATTTGTGATACAGGATAAAACACACGTATTTGAGTTCAAATTCATCAAACAAGTGTCTGCAGTGTGAAGCAGCCTCAGAAAAGGCCCAGGAGCTGTTAGAGGCATTAAAACATCAGCTGGCACACTAACCTATCAGAGAATAGATCATAATATGACAGTTTCATAACCTATCATAGAATCACAGAGTGCTTTGGGCTGGAAGGCACCTTAAAGCCCACCTCATTCCAACCCCCTGCTATGGGCAGTGACACCTTCCAATAGACCAGGTTGCTCCAAGCCCCATCCAGCCTGGCCTTGGACACTTCCAGGGACGGGGCAGCCCCAGCTTCTCTGGGCAACCTGTGCCAGGGCCTCCACACCCTCACAGGAAAGAATTTTAGGGGTAATTTCCTATTGGAAAATGAGAATTTTTATTAAATAATGTATCTTCTCACTTCTTCTTTGCCTCCACACTTGATGCCCACAGTAACAGGGAATCAGAACCATCSTCCCTCAAGGAATCTACTACAGCCGCCCCTCCCAAGGCTTCCAGAACCCAACATTTCCCCAGACTGAGCAGAGCMAGCACAACTGTTCACAGGTAGATCACCCTGCTGGCAGCCCTGTGCACACACCTGCACAGTGAGTGATACCCACGTGTGGTTTGATCCGATCGTAGAACAGGGACATGGGCAGCTTCTTCTGCTTCATAACCACCCTGTAAGGATCCTTCATCACAGTCTCCATCTCTTCCTGGAATTTCTGTAGGGATGATTGCTTGATCACACGAGTATTTCCTGCATGTAAAAACACACGTTGCACCTGGCCATCCCTCATCTTAGCTGCTCCAAAGACCCTGGGGACACTAATAAACCAYGAACTCTCCATCCAGAATCAAAAATACCTGTCACAAAATCAGAGGATTTTACTTGAGACCAACCCCAAACAGCACAAATAGGCCAATCCTTTTCTTTCCCACTATTTAAAAGAAATTTTAAAAGTATCTCTAAGACAGTTAACATCCATGCCCATGGGCTAACCCCAGGGAATGGCCACAGAATAACCACCTTAGGGGAGTGTGTGGAAATCAAGCCCCCAGAGCAAAGGTACAGGCAAGGAGTGACAACAGTATGAGTCCCTCACCTTCCCTTTCAGCACCTGTCCCACACAGCTCTCAGGCCACCATTCCTCCAATACACAAAGTTCAACAGTTTTCAAGCTTGCTGAGTCTGAAAGTTGGGCAAAACTCACCAAACCATTTGATATTTGGTTCCACTCTTGCAACTGTGCCCGGTGCCACCGTTGACTGAAACTGCAGAGGCTTGATCACTTTGCCATGTTTGTTTCTAAGGGACAAAGGAGGACATGTAAGTGCACAAGGGCGGCACTCACCCCTCCAGCTCTTGTGTGCACCAGGCCAGAAGCACAGCCACGAAATGCAGAGACTCTTCACCTACAGCYGCTGCTCCTGTGCATTCCTGGTGCCASCACAGCCCTTGAGGGTGAATTAATCCAACCCTGAGCAGCAGCAATGGCAGTCACAGCCCTCAGTCTCACTCCAGCCTRACCAGACCCTCCCYGCAGSTGGTTGTGTCAGCACAGGAAGGGTTCATGGGGCTGCAAAAGGCATCAAGTACCATTTTCTAGCAAATTCCATTGTGTTCTCTCATGGAGCCTTTTAACCAGTTCTGCAGGACTCATCAGCACAGTATTCCCAAGCTGAGACCTGCTTTAAATTCAGCAATACTTCAAAATCCCTCTTCCCTGTCTGCTCTCCCAAACACTGGGAAATTGGGCAGAACAAACCAAAACTGCTGATGTGAACCAGGACTCTCAGAACCCCCATGGCACAGACACGGCCGGTGCCGCTCCCCCGCCAGTGATCCCTGAGTGGGGCCCAGAAGGTCCCGCAGGGGGTCTCTCCTTGGGGCACAGAGGAGAGGAGCTTCTGTRCAGAAGCTGAGGGAAGTCAGGCTCTTCAGGCATTTTGGAAGGAGCTTTCGAGCTATGCTGCTATGGAAAATTCGGGAATTCTGTTGTTCTGGGTCTCATGACATTCCAGGGAGATGCATCAGGTGTCTCCCAGCTGTATCCCTGGTACATCGCTGGGCTGCTGGGAGCTCGGCATCAGGCTCGGGATCAGGTTCCCCAGCTCACGGGGTTACAGAGCACACGACGGAGCGACACCGTGCCAATAACGAGGCGTTGTGTCGCCTGTYCCCAGCGCGGCCCTGCCTGGCCGGTTTCGGGGGTGCGGTCCGGCCGGGACTCGCCGCCCCCCGCGGGCCGGGCCGCGCTCACCTGCGCTCCTTCTGCCGGTACATGTTGAGGCGCCGGATGGTCGCTCGGTCCCGCATGTTGTTCCCTCCCTCGCCCCCGACGCGATCTGCGGAGACAAGCGAATGTCAGCCTCAGCTCAGCTCGGCTCGGCCCGGCCCGGCCCGACCCGCCTGGCGGCCCKCACGTACCGGGGTTGGTGCTGGCGCGGGAGGGGTTGATGGAGCAGCGGCCCTTGTACCGCGGCTTCACCATCGTGGCGGTGCCGGTGGCGGGACGGGACGAGACGGGCCGCGAGCGCTCCGGACGGGCCGGGGACACGCGCACGGCACTTCCGGCGCGCGGCAGYGTTTGACGCACTTCCGGGAGCAGCCGCGCGGCGGCGCAGGCGCGGCGAGATGTCGGGGCACCCACGTGCGGCCCCGGTTGCCGTGGCAACGCGTGCCCCCCCCCCCCGGCCCCCCGGTCGGCCCCGAGGACCCCGAGAGCCCGCGTGTCCCCTTTTCCCGCCGTGTTCCCCACAGCCCCCTGTGTCCCCCGTCCCCATGTGCCCCTGTGCTCCGTGTCTCCGGGAGGGCTCCGGCCCGGCGTGGGGCGGGACGCGGCGGTGCCCGCCCCGGAGCGCTGCGGTCTGGCCGGGTCCCGCCCGGGGCCGCGGGGTGGTGCGAAGGCCCAGCGGGGGCGCTGGCACGGGAGCCCCCATTGTTTGGGAAATGGTGTTTGTTCACAGACACATAATGGGAATCGTTCGGGAGAGCGGCGGTAACGCTCCCTTGCCACTCGCTGATGAATGGGGGCTGCTGGTGGGGCACTGGGGCAGCTTCTGGGGCACTTGAGCAGCTGCTGGCGTACTGGCGCAACTGGAGAGGCGCTGGGGCAACTGGTGGGACACTGGGGCAACTGGTGGGACACTGGGGCAGCTGGAGGGGCACTGGAACTGCTGGAGGGACACTGGAACAGCAGAGGCTCGTGCACAAGGCAGTGTTGATGGGTGTTTACAGGCACACGGGGCTGTTCTTTCTGGGTTACTGGCAAAGAATTTTAAAAATTAGCAGTAACAACACTGGTGTTTTTATGTGCGTGTAAAGAATTGCATGGACAGTGCACTAACAAATCAAATCTAGGCKAGTTCTGTGTCCAAAGCCTAAGCCTACATTCATGTTACTGCCAGATTTTAATAGCAATTTGAAAGCTCCTCACCTAGGGGAAATGAACAAAGCTGCACTGAAACAGTGTTAATTGACACCAGATCTTGGGCTGAGGCCAAGCTCAGCACCTTGGGGAATACTTCCCCAAAACACAGCTCTGGCCCATCCTTCCTAAACACTTATTAGCAGCAGAGCGTTCCCAGCCAGTGCAATGTCCTGATGCTGCTAATGCTCCTTTAAACCCAGAACAATAACAGAGCTGCTGGGATTTTGTTCTTTTAATGATTTTCAGCGTTTTGCTGTGAGGTGTAGAGTCCCTGCTGTACAAGGGAGCCCTGATGAGTCAGGCCTTGGGACATGTTTTGTAAGACGGAGTCTGGAGTTTGGAGGCTGTTTGGCTTAAGCTTACACATTCTGGTTTTTCTCTTAATAGAATTATCTGTGCCTTGGGCATTGAAAAAAGTACACATTGATGTGGGCATAAAAAATCAATTCCAAATTGTAGATAATTGTTTAAGCTATCAGACTCGAGGCTCATCTAGAAGAGTTTTCCCGGGACAAGTGTGTTTTCTATTAGAGTTGATATCAATCTGTCAGAAGATCCTTTTGATTTTCAAAATTTTAGACTAAATAGTTGAGTAATGCTTGCTCTGCTCTCCCCCACTCTTTCTTCCTTTCCCTTAAGAAAACTCCCTCTTTATTGTTAGCAAGAGATCTTGGGGCGCAGCCAGAAAGTCGCCGTCTCTTTCTGTGAGAGAACAGACCCAGCCAGCTTTGGGCAGGAGGTTGTAGCAKGGAGAACTTGTCTTGGGGATGCCCCAGACTTGGGTGCTGAATTCCCAGACTGGAAACGTCGGTGGGAGTGTTCAGGCCCTGTCCCCAGCCGTGCTCACGGCATGCCCCAGAGCCCTGTTGGCGTGGGCTACAAGCCAGGATTTTCTGTCATAAGAAAAGGTCCTACTGATAATGTGTGGGACCTGCATTCAGACTGGCACCAACTCATCCTTYCTGCTGTGCTTTCCTCCCTTTCACATATTCCCCGACCCAAATTCCATCACTGGGGCCAACAGTTGGTGTTTAACTCGCAGCATCCCCGAGGCTGTGGCTGTTTATTGTGTATCTGATAACGTGYGAGTCGGATATTTTCCTCCACTAAACCGATGTTTTGTTTCTCTGTGACTCACAGCTTTTCCTTTGCTATTGATGCATCCCCCCATTTCAATCTTTAGCTTGTTCTTCTCTGTTTCCAKTGGCTGCAGCAGGACACTGTCTGTGCCACAACCAGCCAGGACARCGGGGTCACAGATCGTTGTCTGTCAGCTCTGCTGCGTGGCCTCAGCTCCTCGGCACCACTGCCCTGACCAGGGCTGAAATGAAATAATTTTGAGTTTTATGTGGCCTCATCCTTGTCAAATCCCAGTGAATGCRGTTACGTGATGCCATCGGAATGACTCATTCCCATAATTACATATGTTCTGAGGGGTTATTCCCATTGTGTTATTAAAAACTAGTGATGCTGGATTTTTGGCAGGGACCGTCTTCCTTGTATGATCTACAGATTTTGTCAATTAAATGAAGGAAAAGTAGATTTCCAAGAGTTCTGAACAAGACTGGACTTGCACTCGGAGCCCTTTTTCGGTGTGGTATTGAGCTCCTCTGTTTTATTTAACAGGATAAAGCAGCATCAGCCATCTCACTCTATTGCAGCAGTTCCCTGCAGAGCACATGGACRAAAGTGGATTTTGTAGCTCATCTTCAAAATCACAACAGAAGACACTGTAGGTGGTTTATCACCACAGTAGGTTTCCCAGCTCAGTTCCTCAGGCATGGCTTTCCAGGACACAGCTGACAGGAGCAGGAGGCAGTGTTCCTTGGCAAAAGGCTCCAGGTGTGACTGCTCTTGAACAGAAAATACAAAGTGATCCCAGATTGTTGCCTTGGATCTAGAGTTCCCAAAATGGTGACTGAAACCAACAGGGGAAGTCAGAATGGAGGAGAAASCTGAAGTCAAGAAAAAAGGCAAAAAGGTGTAAGAGGACTTTGAGAGCCCAGCCTGAGCTGCGGCAGCAGGATCGAGCCCTCGGAGCGCACGGCGGGCTCGGAGCTGTGCGAGCTGCAGAGCCTTCGGCTTCGCTCCGGGAACATCCGCCAGCGCCGCGGATCTGGCGTTCGCCAGCGCTCTGGAAGCTAAAGCAGTTAAATATGAATGTTTTCCTGTGGTTTGATTTGAACAGTCATGAAAAGTAACTTCTGCCCTGGTGGGCCAGGCTCCCGCGTTGCGCAGGAGGGGCCACGGCCTTGCGCAGCTCTGTCAGTGCCTCTAAYCCGGCGCTTTACCTCAGGCTGTGAGTAACAATACACCACCTACCTGCTTGCCTCTTTTTTTCCCCCACTAAGATCCTGCTGCTCTTCAAAAATCATAGAGATTCCAGCAAGCAGCTCCATCCAAACTACGGTTTGGCATTCAGTTGGGTGTGATGTATTACTGAGCCCATAAATGCCATCAGGGTGATTTATTTATGGTGACTGGTTAAATACACTGGTATTTCTGTAATTTTAATAGAGATTTTTTTATACGTGATGCCTAACAACTCCCTCTGTGAAGGCTATTGACTTCATAAAATCTGTAAATATATATCTGAACTATTCCTTTTAGTGTTCTCAGACAATGTAATCCAAACAATAGTTTTGAAGATAACCTGTTTCACTATCCTACTCTGTTTCCTTTAATCAAAGCAAAGTTTTCTTCTGAGTGAGAAATCATTTTAACGTAAACATGGGCTAAGCAGTATATACATTGCCTCCACCTCCCTGGGGGTGGAAAGCCAGTGAATTACTGTGTGAGGAGTGTGTGCACACAGTTCATTGACTGTAGATGATGAAAATTACAGATTTCTATTACTCAGAGAGGGTTAAGAATGTGGTAGAACCAACCTGTGTTTGGTGACATTCGTCTCCTTTAGCTTCTAAATCTCAGCAAATGAGACAGAAATTACACAGTTCCAAACTCATGACTGCAAGCTGTTCACTATTCCTGGCCCTTTGTTCCCCCATGGCATGGGATGGATTGTCCAAAAGCTGAGGAAACTGCCTAGAAACCATCTTGCAGATTCTGAGTTAGTGGAATTCTGTCCAGTGAATAACACCAGGTTGTTCAGCACAGAAAAGATGTTTTCTGTGCAGTAGAGTTCCTGACAAAGGATCTYTCTGTCTGTCTGTCCATCCAGCAGCTGCTTCTCCAGTTCAGCATCAAGCTGGTCAAAGTGCAGGGCTGGAATACGTGCAGGAGTCGGAGCAGCAACGTTCCCATCCATGATCTGTGTCGGTTCCTTTGGCTCCTGTATATACACAGACGGCTCTCAGGAGAGGCTCGCTCTGTCTGTGGACGTTTTTGATTAGCTGGAATTAGACTCCAGTTTTGGTGAATAAACAAATGAAGCTGGTTCAGCAAACCCATTTATTGATTTATTTGTTTAAAGACGTGTATTTTACAGTGATGCCACGGAGAGAACACCACAACAGCATTATTTGGTGGGTGGAAAGAGACCGTTCACATGTGTGCGAGTTGAGGTGACATCACCCAGCTAAGGACACCTCGGCTTGGATTGGGGAGCTCAGCATGCAGTTCACGCTGGTCAAAGGCAAAATGTTCCTAAATTCGTAACTGAACCAGCTCTCTGGGAGTGGGAATAAACACAATTCTCGAGCTGACTCAAAAAAAAAAAGAAATTGGATTTWTTTTTTTATATTTTTTCTCCTAATTGTTCTAAAAAAATTTAATTTTAAAATCACCCCTACTGGAAAATCTTGGATATTCTTAATATGCATCTTAAACTTCCTGTTGCCTTTGTCCCTTTTCCTTCCCATTTTGCTATGGAAAAAAAKAAAGTAGGGAAAAGGCTACAACAGAAAGAAGTTTGTCAGTTTTTCTAATAATCTCTAGAGTTCTCTAAAATAGGTTCTGTTGATTTATTATATGCAGTTTAGTTTTGAAATACTTGCGCTAATAGTGCCAGGAGTTACTGTAAGTCATTAATAGCCTCATGCAGAAAACCTTCCTAATGCACTCTCTTTTCCTTAATCCTCGCTGAGAACTGGATGGGGATACAGCAGCAAGAGGGAGGCACAGTGAGTKAACAAGCTGAGGTTCCCCAACAGGTGGCTGGTGGGTGCTGCTAAAGGTGAAAGGGACAATRGTTCTGCTTACATGCAACACCTTGGCACAAACAAACTGCTTCTCTCACAGGCTAGAAAATAGAGTAAGATTGGATCATTCAGCTGGGAAGCTTTCAGGAGTCATCTGAACATGATCCRTAAACAACTCAAAGGATGACTTTTAAGAACCTCTTTCTCCCTCTGCTTGGTATGCTGGTCATTTATCATTGTGCTGAAATGGAATCTCCTTTCAAAGATGTAACAGCTTCTTGTTTACTTAAACACAGAGTGGACTACGGGCTGAAAGGTTTTCTGCCAGCAGAGCAGTCACAGAGAGCTTGGTACAGCTCCGGAGCCAAAACAACTTTGCAGCCCCCACATCCTGCACCGAGCCAAGCCAGCCCTGGAGCGGCTGGGTGAAGGGATGGGGTGTCCTGTACTGGAGCCRAGTCCTCGGTGGGCACCGTGAGCCACAGGAGAGATCCAGGGCTGCGGGTGTGGGCAGGTGACCCCTCGGGGGGACAGGAAGCTCTCTTGCAGGCAACCCCGCACCCCCACTGGCTCACTCTGCCCTCCAAAACCACAGAGCAGAGGGTGGTATGGAAGCGAGTACAGCGGAGATCGGATTCACCAGGGTTAGTTTGGGGTGAGCTTTCCCCTGCCCTTTGCCTTACCAGAGGAGCTGGAGCTCCAGCAGCAYGTCCCTGATCCACCCTGGGCACATCTCTGGGAGCCCAGCACCATCCCTTGGGACCAGAGGACTTTCGCTGGACTCTCGAGAAATTAAATGTGTCTCCACATATTTATACAGAGAAAGCACATTTTAAAATACCAGGGCAGTGAGTGGTGAGACACCTTGTGACACTGCTGAAGGTAGAACTCCCTGAGCAGAGCAGGCAGCGTTCCCRTGCATCCCATGCAGGGCTCGCTAGGTCTGTCCTGCACAGTCCTTGTCCTGGTTCCTCTGCCCAGGTGTCAGCTCTTGCAGAGCAGGAGAATCCAGGGAATTCCAGCCGGTGGCATGCAAGCAAGTAGTTTCTACCCAACTTAAAAATTTTTTCCTCTTCTGCAGGACCTGAGCTGTGCCTCCCCTCTCCTGCCTGCCTTCCTCCTGCTACACACCAGGGTGGTGTCCAGCAGCCGGACCGGCTGTCCCCAGCCCGGGATGGTCCCACAGCTGCGACTGAGCAGAGTCACAATGTTTCAGCAACCTGCGGTTTGTTGTAACCTCTCATTTTCTCAATCTGCTGTGTGTTGACTGGATCCTTCAGTGGGGAATTCCTCGGGGCTCCGCGGGGTGCAGCCGGGGTGCGGCGCGCAGGACGGCTGATTTGTGGCTGCAGTGCAGCTGGCAGCATTTTCTCGGGTTTTCTTAAAGCTTTGGTGAGTTCCCCTTCCACAAGTGAGTCTCTGTCCTGTGGGACACCAGCCTCCATAGGGGCCAAGGTATGAACCACGCACTCAGGAAGCTGGTTGTCATTTTGATTTTGTTTTGTTTTGTTTTTTTTTAATTTGAAATAATTCTTTGAAGCAGATTCAGGGCAAATACCACTGACCTCTTACCACAAACTTTTAACATGTATTCGCAATGATAAAGTCATACAGCTTAAAACACAACATAAGGGGTAGGGAAAGAGAAAGAGGCCCCTGCTGTGTGTGTCTGGGCCCCAGATCAGGGAGGGTGGTCCTGTGGGTTCAGTCTTATCCCCTGGCTGAGTGGAGCTGTGCTGGGGCCACATGGGGCCACGTGCTTGGGCTCCAGTTGAGGCCTTTGATGATGAAATCAATCCCATGTCTGGGTCCTTCGCTGGCTCATGCTTCACCTCTCCTCCCAGCAGCGTCCCACAGAGCCCTGAGGCTTTGCCTCCGTGTGCACTCCCACTCCTTGGCAGCGTCCTTCTGCAGTCCTGGGCGGGATATGTGTGCAGCCTCCTTAAGTATTGTGTGTGTGGCCTCTGTCGGTCCGTGGGTCAGTCTGGAGTATGTGTCTGTCTCTGGACATGTGTACGTGGTGTAGCAGTGCTCTGTTCAATAAAGCTTTCATATACATAGCAGCAATGGAATCTTGCCATCAGGTGACGCACAGGGCCAGCTACTGGGCAGGGCTAGCGGGCGTCGCGGGCACCGTGGCTCCTCTCTGTTTGTTCTTCCTCTTCTTGGTGCCAGACTTAGTGTCTTTGGTGTCTTTCCGATTTCTATTCCCATTATCTTGCTTTCCTTGCTCTTCCTTCTTCTTCCTTTTCCCTGCAGTAAAGCAAAGGGGCAGCGTGAGGTGCAGCGAGGCATCAGAGAACGGATCGGCTGTGTCCACCTCCCCCTGCCCTGCTGGTTGATTCCTGTGTGGTTAGTCACTGCTCAGAACTGTTTTCCCTCAGAACACTCAAGCCAGCTGCAATCCTTGTCCATTCTTTAACAGGATAAGCAAACCACCATTCATCCTGAAGACCCTCTGATTCCTGGGAAAAACAGACCTAAGCATTTTGGTAGAGAGGACAGCTCCCATCACAGCAGCATGCAGGCATGCACCCTCGGCTGCTCTCTGGCCGGGGAAGAAGCTAAAATAGCTGAAAGCCTGTGGCACACATGGCAAGCTGTGCCAAGAACCCCTCCCCTGGGGGGCTGTGCCCCTTCCACCTGGGGCTCTTCCAACTACCATCACATTGTATCCCCTGCACCTCAGAGGGGTCAGGAGCTGGACAGCACATTTGCAACACTGGGCAATTGGCTGACTACTTGTGCCTGACCAATACAGGGTGTGGAGAGAGATGGTGAGACGCTCCACCTCTGCTCACCTTCGGGGCACTGGTTCTTCTGCACAGTGCATCGCCGCACCTCTGTGGTTGCAGGACAAAGGGACACGTCTCCAGAGGGAGCCTGCAGAATCCGCCGTGTTCGGTCTTCATTGCCCTTCTTGAAGCCACAGAGCTTCCTCTTCTTGGAGCAGGGCCCCCATGGCCCCCACTCGCTCATTTCACATTGTGCTGCCAGACAACAAGAGAGCCCAGCAGTAACTCCTGTTCCTGGGTTGCTGACTCAGGCCATCCCAGAGCCCACCTTTGCATCTCTCCCCCACCTTAGGCTGGAAGGGAGTGTGTGTTTCCCCAGCAGCTTCCTAAGTCCCCACGCACCCCCTTCCTTGCCACAGCACACCAACTCTGSGTCACACTTCACAAACACCGGGGGCTGCTCCCCGTCCGGGCTGGTTCCCAGAGGGCTCTGCCCCACGAAGGGCTGGGTCTGGCTGTGCTGTCACCCCCTTGACACGGGTACGATGAGGGGTTTGGTTCATCATCTCAAGCCCCCTGCAGCACTGCCCACAACCAGACATGCCAGGTGCAGGGCCAGGCCGAGCCGAGGCCGCTTACCAGGACTGCTGCACTCCATGGTGCCGTTGGCAGCAGCGTAGCCTTCGGGGCATGTGACGTAACATCTCCCTTTGTGCAAATACAAACCTTCCTTACATTTTGTGCAAAAGTTTCGACTGAAACAGGACTCACAGTTCTCAATTTTGCATTCTGGGGGGAAAAAAACAAACACCAAAGCCATCATGTAGTCTTGATGTGAACAAAAGACTCAAGAAGCTCCGCACTGCCAACCAGAGCCCAGTTCTGGCTCCCAGGGGTTTTCCAGCAGCCAGGGCACATCTCAGTGTCCTGCCAGGCCTGGCTGTGCCACTCAGAAATTGGTTTTCTTTGCACCGTTCTCTGTTCAGGGCAGCTGTGTGCTGCAGCTCTCACAGCCAGCAGCAGCCGCTGCCAGGACAGAATCAGGCAGGGTGGGAAAGTTTTGGGCTGGTGTTCAGCTGAACATCATTCAGCCAAAGGGAACACGGCAAAGGATACAGTCCCAGCTCCAGCTGCAGCTACAGGACAGACTGCATGGAAAGGGAGTTAGATGGAAACCTGGCTGTGAGGGTGCTGTGCACAGAACTGCCAGGGGAGTGATCGCATGTTTCCACGTCCAGCTCTTTCTGGTGCTCTGGCTACAGGATGCAAGCCAACGATTTCACTCAGAGCTGCCTGACTCTGGTGAGCAGTACAGCAGAAAAAGAGGCACTAAATGTCTGAAAAGATCTCCCTCCTCCCAAAGGAAGCGGGTGCCAGTTTGGCAGCCCACGTAACAAAACTGCCCAGACGTCCTGCAAGGCATGCCCATTTGGTGCTGAGCAGGCTTCTTGCCAGGCAGATGGCTGCCCTGCTCAGCCCTGCCTCTCCCCTTCCATACAGCCACAGCACCTCCCGCACCTGAGTGGAGGCACACRCTGCCCTGCAGAGAGCTGCCACCCGCCCGCGCCCACTCCCTCCCGCCCTCACACTCACTGATGCACTTGTTCATGTCCGTGTTGCGAAGGCCAAAGTATCCCAGCGGACAAGAAGGCAGGCAAATCCCAATTTGTCGGATATCGTTTCTCTCCAGAAGGATGAAGAGTTTGGGGGAGCACCTCAGGCACCCATTGAACTCGGAGCACAGGTCGCAACCTCTGGCACAGCCCTGACTCAGCTCGGTGCTGACTGGAAGAGCAGGAGAGAGGCAGTAGTTAGTGCCGGGCTCTGCAGGCACCAGCTGTGACCCCAGACCACCGGCACCGCTGGCAGGAAGGGCAGGAACCGGGGCAGAGTGAGGGTGGGGGCCCTGCAGCACTGACACACTCGAGCACTGCTCTGTCTGGGCACCATGGCCCCATCCTCGATGCCCACAGGCGCCATGGCTATGCCGAGCACAGGCGTGAGAGTCGCGACAGTGGCAGTGGCGAGGAGCGGAACCCAGAAGCAGCCACCAACTGTGCCCAGAGCCCCAGCACTGTCCCCCCCAGCCCACTGCCTCCCAGCCCTGCCCATCAGCCCTGGCACCCGCACAGGGCAGACACTCACGATGGGCATGTGCCCAGGGGTCCAGCACCTCCTGCTGCCTCCCTGCTCAAAGCTGGCAGTGCCTCCACGCCAAGGACCAGCAGGGACCAGAGCACATGGGCCTGGAGCAAAATCGTTCGACTAATTCCATCCATACTGCGTCCCAGGCTGGATCTCACTCTGACCCTGCCTGTGCTAAACTCCCTCTGGCAGTCGGGAGGTGTCACTGCCCCCAAAATAGAGATGTGTTCTCAGCTCCTGCGTGCAGTCCAAGAAAAATACTCAATCCCATGTCTTGAGAGTTTTCTGCTTTTAATTATCATATAAAATGCTGCTTGTTTTGAAACCAATCGCATTCTTTGCAGGCTAGAATGCAGGTTATTTTTATTAGTTTATTATGCAAGTCATGTCCTTGTTTATAGAAAAGCTGTGTATTTAAAAGATGTATTCTTTTAAATACCGTGTTTACTACACTTCAAAAGCAAGAGCGGAGCAGCGCAGTGTTCGTGTGCCAGGATGAGAGGTAAGAGAGCTGCCCTGTCCCCCTGCCGTGACCTGAGAGCCCAGCAGTCCCCACTGCCCACCCCAGCCCTGTTGCTGGGCCTGGGGGTGTGGGGGCTGCTGCAGCCTCAGGAGGAGACACAGAAGGCATGTGGGTCCTCAGCCACCAGCTGCCAGGAGGGTTCACTGGTCTGAAGTGGGACCCCCTTGGCACTGTGGGCCCTGGCCCCTGTACGCAGGGACCCCCAGGGATCTGGCCCCATCCCTCCTGCAGCGTTGGGCCCTGGTGCCAAGCTCTGCATCCATGGCAAAGGGATAAACTGGGCCCTTGCTAGAAATTGCCCTTTATAGCATTAGCCATGACATCAGGTTTTCCTTGTTCTCCCAGGGCTCAGCACTCCCAGTTTTAATATAAAATCAATTTTATATAATTTAATTTAAAACAGTTTTAATGTAAAACAGTTCTAACATGAGCTTGCATAAAGGAGGGCAAATGCCTGTGGCTGTTCTTGTGCCAATTCCACCTGGCTGCCCTGCGTGAGCCCCGGCCAGGGACCCTCTGGGCTGGGGGGATAACTGACCCCTCTGTGACCTCAGGACACACTGCAACTCGGGGCTGTGGCAGGTCAGAGGACAAGGCAGAGTGTGTCTGCCCAGGAGTGGGACTGGGGGAGCTCTGCAGGCCCTTGGGGCACYGCAGGTCCTGCCCAGCTTCCTGTGTTGTAAACACATTCACACYAGCATGACCCCCATGGCATCACGAGAGAAAGTAGGGAAGAAAAGCGTTTCATACATACTTCGTCTTTGCCTCTTGCCCTTCACCACTTTGCTGCTGCCTGTTAGATCCATCGAGCTTAGAAAAACCACCACCACAAGCAGTCCAAGCTGCATAGTAACTCTCCAGCGCTGCAGCCCCTCCGTCGCGGGGTGGTCGGGGGAGCCTGCTCCACAGCTGGGGTCTCTGCTGCCGCTAAATCGTCTCAGGTGAGATCAGAGCTGAGAGTCTGTGCACAGAGCCTGGTCTGGGACCATATCCACAAACTACATCAGCACCGGCGAGCTTAGGTAGCAGGTAACATGGCTCTACCTTCATCCCCGTCAGGAGTGCAGGAGCTTGGCCTTAGTCCCATCAGCGGGCGTTAGCTGCTCACAGTTACCAGGTGCGCCGGCAGGAACTGCAAAAGAAGAAGAGAACAGGTTAGCTCGACAGACAGCATCGCTCCCACAATGGCTGGGGGCAAGCACGGGGGCTGTGGGGTGAGCTGGGGGTGCTGGCAGACAGTGGCACCCGGAGCGGCATGGGGAGAACTGTGCTCCAGCCTCATCCRTAAGTCCCTGCTGCTAGAAGTGAGMACCCGTCGAAATGCTCAGCACAGCCTTGCCATCTGCCAGTGCTGCAAACATTTATAGCTGGAACTTGTTTAAAATAGAGCCAGACCCCTGGGCCGCCCTCCCCAAGCGGCAGATGGCCGCTGCGGGTGCCAGGCACACAAGATGTTTCCCATCAAGTGGGCACCTCTGGGGCTGGTAGTWGAGCYGAGCAGAGAGTGAGCCTGCAGTCCCCAGCTGGGGCTGGGGCTGTCTGGGGACAGGGTGGGATCCTCCGTGAGCTGCCCAAAATGCTGTGTTTCTGCTCTGAGGGGAATTTCCAAACCTCCCATCTCCCATTCCCCGAAGCACAGGGCAGGGTCAGCACCGCCTGCGCGGGGCCAGGCACAGGAGCTGCTCTGCCCAGGCTCGCTGGCTCCCTGGCTCTGCCGGCAGAGGCAGCCCRGCGCTGGGCAGCAAGCGCGGCTGCGAGTGCCACGCTGCCCTCGCCAAGCCACGGCGCCAAGTGGCCCAACACGCGTGGCAGGACAGAGTGACGTGATGGCAACACCAGCAGGACAGGCTGGCCAGCAAACTGATGGCTCTGCTTGAACTTCTGGAGAGAGAARGAGAGAGAAGGGAAGCCCAGTTGCCTGATGGCCAGCCAGCACCCAGGACTCCACATGTCCCATCCTTTCCTGACAGTGCCCAAGCCCTTGCTCCAGCTGGCTGSTGACAGGGCATTTTCCCTGTAGTTTTCAAGTGGTTTTCCCTGTGCCCGCTGTGAAGGAAGGGCAAGCTCCGCGCTGCACCAAGAGCTCCGGCACTGCCAGGCAGGGCCCCGCTCCTCTCCGCAGCTGGCAGAGCAAAGCCCTGCCAACGGCRGACATTGTGTGGGAATAAAGGCGACAACATTTGCTCTGTGAAGTCAAATGAAACAGAAAATTGTTTTAATCCCTTTATAACAACTGCGCAATCGCCGATGCCCCAAACGACTGGTGGGGACGGTGCTGGAAGGGAGCCCGGACGCAGCCTGGGATGGACACCAGCCCCAGGGCTCGGTCCCCTCCCTTACCCACCCTGGGTGTGGGACCTGCTGAGGGGCCACTGGCCGAGAAATCCCCTGCTCCAGTCCGCCTGAGGATGGTGATGGCTACACAGCAGAACACCTGGAGGGAGGGGCTGCCCCAGCAGCAGGTGTGGGCTGGCAGCTCTGCAGGGAGGTGTGACCCGGGTACCRCGGGGCCTTGTGGCAGCACACGCCACGACACCGAGCTGTGCCCGCTGCGGGCACTCCTGGCAGCGCTGGCTCACCTGTGCCTGTGGGGCTGGTGGCCGTCGGGTGCTGTGGGGCCACAGCCCTGTCCCCCCGCCCCAGTGGCTCTGAACTTTTCACCATGTCCCTGCTGCGGCTGCCAGGGCAGGAGCCCAGCGCTCCCCATGTGCTTGTCGTTACAGCCCACGGCTCGTCCACAGGATTTTCAAATAAATAATTAGTCACTTGTGTAAACACCAACTTGTTCTGCACTTCCAAGCCTGTTTGCTGCAAGCTGCTTTATAAACACTGTCAAGTGCTTAAGCCGGGCTGTGGGGGTGTTTACGGGGCAGGGAGCCGTGCAGGGCAGGGATCCCCGCAGCCCCTCCACACCTTGTGCGGGGACCCGGGCACGGCGCGGGGCTCCCCTGCGAGTGGGGGCAGCCGGTCAGCAGGGACCCTCCAGACAGGTGGCGTKGAAATGTCCGGCGATGCCTGGCACAGCCAGAGGACCCTGGGGACGCGAGCGGGTGTGAGCAGGCGTGTCAGTGCAGCACAACCCAAACTGTCCCCAAATGAGTGGCGAGTGCCAGCGGCTCCGGAGGGACCGCGGTGCTGCCGCCTTCTCCGGCGGCCCCTGGTTTTTAATTACGGCGGCTTTGCGGGTGAAGCGCGCTCACAGGAAGCACACGCCGTGTTTACACAACACTCACAGTTTGGGCACAGTCCCCCAGCGTGGGGACAGCAGCAGGGATGGATGTCCGGAGGGAGCAAACACAGCCCCGCTGTGCCAAGAGCCAGCGTGAAGCCTGTGCCACCGCCACGTACCCCATCTCTGAGGGCTAGGGCRGGGAAGTGCCATGGGGAACCTTGAGACCGCAGCACAAATGAAGCAAGCACACGCTTTTCGCTCCTTGCTTTCTAGCTCAAAGAGAGCCTGGGCTTGGCCACAGCTACCCCCTCAGCACAGAAAGGCCACTGGCATTCTAGRTGCTGCAGAGTCAGTGCCTTGGCAGGTCACACACGATCCACAGGTCTCCAAATCCCACCCATGAGCACCTGGGGTCTGCGGTGAGCCGTCTGGCCAGGCTGCCAGCCCTTCCCACTCTCACTGCAGGACACGAATTATGATTCTTTTTGTTATTGCAGCCATCAGTCAAGCTCAGGTTGCTACAAACAATTTCCAGTCTAAACACTAGCAGGATTTATGCCATTATCCCATCTACAGGAAGAATTTGGGGTAACCTGAATTGCTCTGAATTCATTTATGGAGAGACCCGGCCCCTGAATCTGAGATGGCACTAAGCCTTGTTTGCAATTCAATCAGGATAAATTGGTCCTTGGGAGCTCCAATACAAACCAGAAAATGTAAACCATCCAGATAATTTGCCATTAGTCCTCCTACACACAAGGTGAGAAAGACCAACATTATATCCCTGGGATATTAGAGACCTAATCCACAATAACTAAATTGCTGATATATTGCCTCTTGCTGAATGTAGCAGGGATCCGTAATGTAAACGGGCTCTCCAAAGGTTTACTGAGCCTGGGAGAGAAGGACCAGATGCTGGAGGCAGGACAAGCCTGGTTACAGCTGCAGTAGGAATAAACCCCTGGGAACTGCCAGGTTGCTGCCAACAGCCGGCTGGGCACCAGCTGTGGGGTGGGCAATTTGGGTTTCCAGGTCCTGGAGCTGGATAGGGAGTTTGAATTTCCCCTTGGCAGTCAGTGAGGGGTGTGAATACGCAGAAACAGTTTTCCTGCAGGAGGAGTTCGCGGGGTCTCACTTGGGTTAGTTTGGTCCCAGATCTCCCAGCCCCGCACAGTGGACAGCACCTGGGACAGACCACYCCGAGCCCTCCCAGCTCCAGGGCTGGGCCCGGCTCTGGAAGGTTGTGGGTGGCAGCTGCAGCTCCACGCTGCCAGCTCATTCCCCAGCCTGCCTTTGTAGAGCTTTCCACAGGCCCCTCCAATACYGATGATGGCACCCAGGTATCAGAGGCAGCACCATTATCCCTGTTCCACAGGCACACAGGGATGTGCCCACGGTGTTGGTGCTCCCTGAGCCCGGTGTCTGCTCTTCCTGTGCCMTACTGCCTGCGCTGGTGAGCCCACAGCAGAGCTCCCTGCCTGCTCCACCAGCTCTGCCGTGGGAGGGAAGCAGCCAGGGCTACAGGGAGTGGGTTTGGGCCCTTATTCTCTTTGGGAAAGTCCCTGTCTCCTGCTGTGTTCCCGAGGGCTTTTTTCGTGTCGGCAGAGCTAATGCTCCAGGAGCAGGGCTGTGAAACCCGCCGTGGACGAAGGTCTCACCGTGCTTGGCTCGGCCATCACGGCTGCCACAGGGTGTCTCATGTGCCTCCGGCAAACATCGCTGCACATGCACAGGCAGAGCCACTTTGTTCTGCTTAATCCTTGAAGCAATAAAAGACGGCTGCATTAAGTCAAATTTCCGAACCAGAAGGTCTTCATTTGATATTAGATCCCAGTGCCAAGTTCTGCAAAATCCCCAACCCATAAACTTCACTAAAAAAATAAAATAATAAAGCCCAATCTGGCAGCAGAGCTATCCGCAGCATTGTTGAGGTCTGACTTCTTCCACCAGCTCCTGCGCTGCATTCCCCGGATCTGCGGAGCCATGCTGTGACCCGCGGATGGGGAATATGCTGAGGAGAGCGCTGCTCGTGGCCATCCCTCTGCCCTGGCCTGGTGGTGGGAGCTGCTTTGGGGGTCAGCAGCACCTCAGCCCCTGCAGCTCCAGCCCCGAGCTCCAGCCCCGGCTCCGCTAGGCGCCGGCTGCTCGCCCGCCTTGCACAGTGCCCAGCACAGTAGCTGCTCCAAGCAATGCTGTGATCCATAGTGCCACAGGCCTCCCTCCAGGAGTGCTTGCGCTTCAGCGCTGCAAAACATCAGGAAATGTTTTATGGGGGATTTCCACGGCCCTCATGCCAGCGCAGAGGCGGCACGCTGCTCTGCAGGAGGAGGAGGCAGAGCCCTGGGGCAGGCTGCAGGATCCATGCCTGCCGCTTCTCCACAGAACCAAGGCAGCATCTGGAACTGCACTGGAGTCATCCCGGCAGGCACAGCTCTGTGCTGCGACCGGGACGCTGCCTGGGGATCTGGCTGCAGTCACGGGAGAAGCAAACCTGTGTCTGTCAGGTAMAACTCAGGTGGGTTTGAGCCTCCTACAGATCAATAAGTCTCCAGAACAGCAGAAACAAAGCAAATTTCAGACCAGGAAATACAGAACAGACCCATTCGGGGTAGCGCAGACCAGGGCACTGAAAAACTTGCTCTTTCCCCAAAAGGGCTCCCTAAAGGCCCATTGCTGAGCAGGTGCCCCAGGAGGTGTGGGGTGGACACACACCATGTCGGGTACAGCCCTGGGTGTGGGGAGCAGGGGGTCTGGCGCAAACCAGGAAGCACAGCCAGGGGTGCTGGGGCTCGTCCTAAAAGTGCACACTTTCAGCTCGATACACAATTCCCCTCTTACTTCTTTGTAAATGTGTCCAAACAAGAGCTTACAGCTCATTTCACCACAGACCCTGAATGCCAGCTTTGTAAACACAAATTTCCAGGCTCACAGGAGCCCGGTGAGCCATGAGCCACTGTGCTGATCTGCTTCTCCACGCAAAGGCAGAGCCAAAGCCTGAAGCCCAGGGCAAAACCCTGAGTAGCACCTGGGGCTTTCTGCTTAGCCATCTGCACGGGAACCATCTGCCAAGCGGATCTTCCTGCAGGGATTCCCAGTGCTCTGGCTCTCCCACCGAGACGTCACTGCCTGGGAAACCTGAGCCCTGCGGAGCCAGGATTAGCACCAACTCCAGCAGCAGAGGAAAACAAACTGGGAAAAATAACCCACAGCCTCAGCTCTGGGCCTGTGGCAGGATGGAGCACCCGTTCAGCAGGAGGGAGCGAGCAGGCAGCCAGGGTGTCCTCCAGACCAGTCGTGGCTGCCAGCCTGGACCGAGCACATCCAAATTCTGCCTTTTTGTGGGATGACAGCACCCTGCACCACCAGGACAGGGGGACCAAGCTCTGAGCTCTGCAGGCCCGGCTGTGCTCAGGGTGCTTTGCGATGAAGGGCATCCTGCAGCCAGCCCACGCCGCCCTGCTGCCCGTGAGCATGTAGGAAAGCTGCAATTCCAGAGGATCTTCCTGGAGGCAGGTTGGTGGTGGGTATGACTGGAAGCCTGTCAGTGTTTGCTGGGTCTTAGGCAAAGACAGGCATTTCTCAGGAGAAGGGTCTCTGCTGCCTGTGCCACCTCTCTCAGCTACACGGTCCCCTCTGTCCCACTGTGGGGCTGTCCCCATAGGCCAGGAGTGTTGACCTGGCCCCGGCTCCGTTGCTCACCGCAGTCTCAGCCTCACAGCGCAGGAAGAGTTCTGCCAGCTCACATCTAGCTCGGCTGATGGAAATGTGGAGTTCATGCTCGGACTCAGCTGCTGCCTGCACACACTGGCCTGGCCRGCTCGTTTCAGCTGTGCCCAGGGGGTCACTGCCCCTGCGCCTCCAGAGCGGGTGCTCTGCACCCCRGCTCCTCCCTGCCGCGTCCCTCAGGGTGGTGCTGCTGCTCTCGCAGCAGCTGTGCAGGGGCCAGGGAGCTGATCCAGCTGAAACGAGCCCTTTTTCCAGGGTGGTTTCCAGGCATGTTGCAGCACTGGCATTCCCAGGCCAGCAGTGCTGCTGCCATCCTCCCACCCAGCCTCCACAGCCCTGGCCCCACAGCAGGGATGAGAGGATGGAGTCAGGAGTTCACCTGCTCCAGGGTCACCGATGGACTTGGGACAAAATCATTCTAACTGGAGAACTCTCCAGCCAGATGTTTCACTGCAAGTGCCCAGTCCCTACGGGATCTCAGCACAGACTTGGCCACCTCAAACAGCATTGTAAGCATTCCACCAAGTTCACGGAGCTTCAGGTGACAGGATTCTTTTGCATGGGTACCTGCTGACCCCGGTGCAGGAGAGTGAAGGCTCCACGTGTGCCTTGTCGTGCAGCATTTTCTTTTGCCAGTATTACCCTATTTTAACACTTTTTACTGTAAGACGCCTCTTCAAACCCAAACAACATCACCTGAACACCCCTCCTGCATCCCCAGGGCCGCTCAAGGAAACACACATACCTGAGCCTAGAAAACACTCCAGCAGCCCAAGGGTGACCATTCCCCCGTCACCCACACCCACATCTTGCAGCACCTCGGCTCCGTCGGCACAGAGGACGTCACCTTGACCCGCGCCCTCGCTGGGGAGCTGCGTCCCAGCCTGGCTGCGGCAGCCCTCGCTGACCCACGGCAGCCAGCGCTGGATCCAGCAGCACTTCCCCTGCACATCAGCACCAGCTGCTCACACCACAGCTAATTATTGCTATAATCCCTATTAACCATTTCTCCACCGATCCCCCATTCGAAACGCCAGAGAGCTCGTACTTACCCCGCGTCCTCCCAGCGCCTGCTGTGCCCCCATGGGTGCGTGGCAGGAGGCTGGCTTAGTTGCAGCCGCAGCAGTACTGAGACAGCAGCAGCTTAACTGTCCCGTCCTCCCATTGCCCCGTCTCTGGGATCAGCATGAGGGCAGCAGGGCACGGCCACCCGCTGCACCGCAGCCGGCGGGACCCCGCGGCTGGTCCAGGATCAGCAATGAGCTCCAGCGAGCCGATCAATATCCCGACCAGCTCTCCGTGTCCCCTTCCCCGCATGGGAAGGTAACACGGTGGCAGGGGACGCACGCAGCAGCCCAGCTTCCCCGCAAGCCCCACGCACCTCGGGGGGGCAGGGGGAGGAACGGGGATCCCACAGATCGAGCTGTGATTTCGCACAGCTCTCATTGTCTGAACTCATTATCCACGTTGCACAAGGCAAACCCGCAGTCAGATGCTGACACGGCTCGCGTTCCTCATTAGCAGCCCACATTGCAAAAGCTCCATCGACACAAACATGCATGCTTGAAGCCCTTACCTCTGACTTGTCACTCCCTCATCACTGCGGAAAAGACTCTACTGGGTTCTCAGATTTAAAATTCTATAAGACCAACTACAAAAATCCTCAGTTCCTCCAGAGAAAGTTACACACACATTTCTGTCAAAAAAAATGAAAAATACTTTCATGGCGAGTTCATGGAGAAGTCTGGTGCATTTGSATATTTTGGTCACTCGTTTTTTAAAGCAGGTTTCTAACAGGGTCCCAGGTTTTGTGCGGAGAAACAAACCCTTCTGCGATGTGCAGGATCTCAGCTCGTAAAGATCGCTCAGGCTAGTTGCTACTCCATCAGCCCACGCTGCTCCCTGCGTATGCAAAGCAGAAAGTATGTGATCATATCAGAGCAATTTGCACATTAATAAATCCTGGTCTCAATCCGTAGACTCCGTCCCCATCCACTGGGTAGGGGCTTTTTATTACTATTATTACCAGAGTATCCAGCTTTGTAAAGGCATCCAGTGCAAACTCCTGCATGAGGGAATTCCACCCCACTAGTACCACCTCCTAAGACAATATCCAGCCAAAATATTGTGACTGTTGCAAAACCCGGACTGGAGCTCTACAAAGGACCTTCCAGCCTCGCATCCAGAGCCAACGGGGTCTCAGTAAATTACTGCACAGTGACACACCATCGAGTTGTCTTTGTAGTCTTTTTTATTTATGACAGTTAATTCCGAGTTATTACTAACATTTTAGTGGTAAGTGGCATATGAAGTCATCAGCTGTCACAACTGCATCTGTTAATAAACATGTCAGATATTAAAAGCAGCTTATTATCCTCTGGAGGGGGGAAGGCATGAAGGCGAAGAGCTCAGAGCCYGGTTGTTTTTCCACTGCTGGCTGTGCAGCAGGAGGAAACACTCCTGCTCAGGAAAACAGCATGGCTGCAGTTGGACTGCCTCGGACACCTGCCCTCCAGCACATCTGAGCAGCCCAGGAGCTCTCCTCCCTGTGCTGTCAGCTCCCTTTGCCTCTTCTGCCTGAACTGGGGCATCCAGGATGGGCGTGGGACAGACCCCGCTTCATGCAGGTGCCCAGGGGACATCAGGGCTCAGGCACCTTCACTGAGACCCACAGTGCCTGGTGGGATGAGCAGACCCTGCACTGGGGCTCAGGCAGGAGCTGGCACTCGCAGAAGCCRTGCTGGACTCTGCCCCAGTGTCCCTGAACAAGCCATACGCAGCAATTGGTGTCCACCTGCCCCCCAGGGGCCAGCAGCGCCACGCAGCCAGTGACAGCGGGTGCCCAGCCATGACCGACCCTTGTCCCCAGTTCTCACAGGGCTAGTGTGATGCCCAGGCCACAGGGCTCTGCCGAGAGCCCTGGTGCCCCGGTGAGTTGTGCCAGGGCTGTGTGACAAGCTGTCAGCCAGCCCCGCAGCATGACGTGCCCATGAGCCCTGGCACGCTCCTGGGAGAGACTCCCCAAGCTCACAGGGCTCTGAGCTGGAAGCCRTTGGGCACAGGCTCCTTCAAAGGATGTGATGAGCCCTATGGTGGCTCCTGAATCCCTCCTGGATCCCTCGCTGGGGCCAGGGCAGTTCCCCCTCACACTCTGCTGCCCACGAGCCCCCACTGAAGATGGGTCCCTGAGCATCCCTGACAGCAGCTGGCACAAGCCCTGGAGTGCTCAGTGGGACTCGGTATGGACCCGGCAGCCCCGAGGAAGACGAGGGCAAGGGTATGGACAGAGAACATGGCATCAAGCAGCCCCAACACACACAGGTTTGGAGACCCTCATGAACTCCTCACACACCTGCCATCCTCTCTGCTGTACACAGTGCTTTTGTGGGGGCAGCTGTGAACACAAAGGTGCAAAATAACCCAAAACAGGCAAGAGGGAAAACTCACCCTTTCTGCAGCTTTTCCTTTGTGCTGTGTGTGTGTTAATGCTCATGTACATGGAAGTTTTATTCATCCTGAATTTTCTTTGACACCTCGTTAAATGTCCCTCGTTTCCTATTTGTAAATGATATCACTGAGATCCTTGCTATCTCACAAGAGCTTTGTGAATGTGTTCTGCTTGTTGGCAGATGCTGAGCAGTCACTGCTGCAAGTCTCCATATTGAAGACCTTTTTCTATTTACATTTGGAGCTGTTTTACTTTCTAGTCTAGGAAATTCTCMAGTACCATCAAATGTTGTCAGGGACAACATCACTCCGTTGACTGTAAGAGTAAAAAATCTGATGAACCCAAGATCTGTGTTTCGTGCACGTTGAACAGCCAAACCTTCTTTCTGATACTGGAGTGCTGCAGCCCCAGTTGACAGCTGTAGATCAAGTTTCAGTCTGGAGCAAAGATTTCTAAGTGAGCAATAAACCTTGAAGTCAGAGCCCTGTACTGGCAATGCTGACAGAGYCCGGTGCAGCAGCAGGGCTACCAGCACAGTGGTAATTAGCCAACAGAGCAGCGGGTCTGGCTGGAGGCAAAGGGAYGTGCTCGTAGCTCCCTGGTGCCAGAGGTGTCATTGCAGAGGATGGCAAATCGCACTAAGTCCTGCCTTAACACCCTGCACAATAAATCCAGCATCAAGTCCTGCATTTCTTCCCCCTCTGGCAGGAGCTCRTTTACAGGCTTGGTTTTCTTTAGCTAGTGGCTGCTGAGGCTGGTCCTAAATTAATCCCAAACAGGTTGTTTCTCTCCTGTACAAAGGGACATGAAATTTCACGTTTTAGCACATCTTAGCCAAGAGGCTCCAGATTGAAAGCAGAGGTCTGACCGGAGGGTTCCTTGACGTCTGGGGGTGTRCCCAGGTCTGCACCCAGCAGATCCAGCACTGAGCGCCGCAGCTTCTGTCAGACCCACATTAACCCCACCAGTGCCTACAAATTCCYAGCTGGCACACAGGGTGCATTACTCATCCCTGGTGCCTCATCAGCCTTTGATAATATCTCAGCATAAGCAAAAAGCAGAAAAGACACTCGCAGAGAAAGCAGAAGGAAAGCGAGTACGTCCTGAAGTGTCTGTGACGCTCCCAGCCTTGACACGAGGTCTACTCTGCTGTTCCAAGGGTTCTCTGCTGCAGGATGGCTGATAGCCCGGGCAATTATTTGTAATAACACCTGAACGTCTGCAGCCCCAGTCCCGGGAACACGGTTCTCCCAGTGCCCGCTCACGGCAGCGACACTTGCTCTGGCTGCAAGACAACGACTGCGTTGCTGGCAGGGGCTGGACAGCCTGCGCTGGGGGTCAGGCACAGGGGCGCCGGGATCACGCCTTCCGTGGGAGATGTGAGAGCCGGAGGATGTGGAGCTGACTTCCTGATAGGATCACCCGGGCATGCCTCTGCTTCCCAAGCAAGCCCGGGCTTTCATCCAGTCAGTGCTGCTCGCTGGCTGCGCTTGGAGGCGGCGGCGCTGGCAGCCTGGCAGCAGCCCGTGCGGGAAGCGTCTCCRTCTGGGATTGTCCCTGGATCGTCATCCCGGTTTGGTGCTGAGAGCCACAAGCTGCGGAGCCATAAGAATTACTTCAGTGTAAAACTCTCTGTAGGTGACAGGAGAGCCAGGTTCTCTCTCTCCCAGAGATGGGTGGGATGAGATGCCCCATCCCGCCCCAGACGTGGTGCAGGCAGCAGCTGGGTGCCTGCCCGCACCCCTGCTCCCCCTGGGCAGGTCAGGAGTGGTCCAGCAGGACTGACCTGCTCTGGGCTTGCCATGCCCAGGGCAGGGGGTAGTTCCTATGTGCCCCACCAGCTGTCTGGCTATTCAGACCCCTTTCTTGTGCCCGCCAGGTTTTCTGACACCTCATCCGTGCAGTCTGGACATTTCCCCTCTCCCCAAGGAGCAACGTTATGTGCATGTTGGGAAACGCTCTTTTCCCATTTGTTCCGAAGGCCCTTTTCCCCTGTTGTTTGAGGAATGCTGTTTGAATTAGCTCCACGGATTGCAAACAGACCCCGTTGTTTTCCTTTCCCAATGCAGGGAGGCTTCTGTTCTCTCTGGCCTGCTGGATTAACCAGGGGCCTTACACACTGACCTCTCTGCAGCTCAGGGAAGCTAATTTAATCCCAATATTGTTACAGATCACAGCAGGACGGATCTCACAGATTCCTTGAGGCAAACCAGCATGGAGTGCTGGCAGGGACAGCAGCACACTGTGTTTGTAGAGGCAGGAGTTGCTGCAATTTTTCTGTTAAATTCCCTCTACAAAACTCATGCAGCTGGGGAGGACAGCAGTGCTGGGGAACAGGGGGACACCCCGAGCACAGGTCCAACTGAGGAGATACTCTGCCTGCATCCCTAGCGTCCCCTGTCATTCCAGAGGGTGGAGGGCGGCTCTGGATCCTGGCAGAAGAGAAAGAAATGCAGACTTGAATCTCGTCGCTATTTCTTTTTCCTCATTATTCTTTTTCCCTTGGTACCTGCTCCTGGAAGTGGTCTGTGATGTGATGCTGAGGCTGGAAAAGGCATCAGCACCCTCACGGCAGGGCAATCAATACACACCTCACTTGTATTTTCAGGGGGAAGATCTGCCTTCTCATCCTGTGTGCAGTGTCACAGCTCTGCCTCCCCTGGCTCCACAGCCCCACCTGAAAGCAGCGCTCTCCCCGGCACAGCCAAGGAGGGTGTCCAGCCCCGTGAGCAGGGCAGGGGAGTGCAGGAGTCACCAGGGCTTGGGGGGAAGCCCTGCCTCTCCCAGCGTTGCTCTGGGGGCTTTGATGTTTGGGAAAAATAAATTACTTTGGGACGCTATTAAAGAGAAGTTTGAATGATGACACACCACAGGGTTGGGACTTCCAGCGTTTCTTGTAAACTCCGTCCAGAGCTGGAAGTGGAAGAGGCCACTGGCACAGCAGAGAGGACACAAAACCAAGAGCCTCTGCAGCAGGAGCGGCTTTGTGAGCAGCTTGTCCCTCTCCAGGCTTCTGCTCCCTCCCTCCTGCCTCTGCTGCTGCTGCTGCAGACATCCCCCAGGACCAGGGCAGAGTTTGGGGAGCAGGGGTGGGGCACCCAAGGGAGCCAGTCCCAGGAGACTGGCGGCAGGGATGGGAGCTGGACATGCAGCCCCTGCTTGAGCCCATCCTTCTCGGCCATGATCAGCTCTTGGGAACATTCCTGCTGGGTGACATTTCCCAAGGCATTGAGAGGAAAAAAAAAAAAAAAGGCACTTTTTTCCCAATATAAATTCTTGCAACATTAAAACCCYCACACAATAGTTGTAAGCCCTGAAACGTCTGGGGGTAAAAAAGCTACAGTTTGACATGGAAATAGCACTGCCATCTCCAACTGGTGAGTCCCAGATGTAGGACATCATGTGTGACAAAACCCCACGGGCAGGACATGCAGGAAGCCTGTAATTGTTGTGGGTTCCCATCACTGCGTGGGGACAGGCTGGTGACCTTGGGAGTCTCGAGTGTCCCGTGGGTCACCTGCCACAGCGAGGACAGAGCCCTTGATCCTGGGCTGGCACTGGGAGTGACACAGCTTTTTGTTGGCCCAGCTGGGCTCACGGAGAACAGGCTGCAGCAGGAGGGACTTGCAGCAGTTTTGGGACCCTGGGATAGCTTGGGAATGCCCTAGGCATGAGCTGGAGGTTCCTGCTGACCCACACCACTGACACTGGTGCTCTGGGTTGTACCGACACAACACTGAAGGGTGGGCAGTGCCAGTCCGTGTGTCCTCACTCACAGCAGACATGTCCCCTAGACAGGGACCCGTTCAGGTCGGTCTGGGAGTATCACTGCACTGAAACCAGCTGAACAGATCAGCAGAAAACACATGGAGGGGATCCTTGTGCAGCGAAAGCTGTAGCGATGTGCTCGCTCTGCTGTGTTCTGAGCCATTTGCAGAACACCTGTAATTACTTTAATTACAGCTCAGGATTCTCCCGTGCCCGTGCCGAGGGCGCGCGCCTTGGCCCATGCCCAGCCACCTTCTGCCGCGTGGCAGCTCTGCAGAGGTTTCCAGCAGAGCCAAGAGCTTTGCTGGTGTGGATGGGAAATGTCTACATATTGTGTCTTAAACTATATAATTAATTGGATGCAGCGCTGAGCGAGGAGCTAATTCTGCTCGGGGGTTTTGGTCGTTGTACAGACACAGAGAAAAGTGAGGCCCGGCCCAGCGCCGCAGGATGAGGCCGGGATGGAGGAGGCTGGGCAGGGAACCAGGGTCAGGCTCCCGGGGCTGGGGAAAGGGGAGGCTGAGATGGGGAGGCCCAGGAGTGGAAGGCGGAATGGCTGCCGTGCCTGCCTCGGTGGTAGGGACCGGCAGTACCACCACGGCAGCTCTGCCCTCTCTCTTCCTGCCTTTTCCCCCCTTTCTTTCAGTTTTCGGACGCGTTCATCATGCAGGACCTCGAGGTGAGGCTGGCCCAGCCTGCACCCCGCATCATCACCCGGAACCACCTCATGTCACCCCACATCACCCTGCATCACTGCCCCCCATTACCCCCCGTCATCCCCATCCCCCTGCACCACCACCATCAATAACCCCGCACTGCCGCCCTTACTGCGCACATCAGCCRCTTTAGAAACCCCTGCCTGCGTTTGTGTGTATTTTAGATGTCTACAGGACAATGGCATGAGGAAAAGACAGGTCAAGCCTGGCTTTTTYAAAAGGCACACCAATCCCAGCACCGGGCAGGACGAGCGAGACCGCGGCCAGAGCAGCGGCAGGGCAGTAGAGCAGGAGGTGGGGCAGCCTCTCATGGTGCCTCTGCCCTGGGAGCTTTGGGGTTTCATTTTCAATTAAGTTTTTCATATGGTAACATTCAGAATTTTGATGGGAGATGAGGCTACTTTTGCCTAAGAGAGAACATACTTTCACTGCTGCGCCTGGCCCAGGAATGAGTTCTCCACTATTAAAATGTAATTTAATTTATCTCCAAGGGTTTTGTGATGACTGGGATTTGTTTTAAGGAGACCTTTAAAGGAGAACTTTTGCATTATTGAATGTATGTGCTAGGAAGTTGAGTTCTGGCATCCTCTGATAACCAAATTTCTTTTCTATCCTCCACTATATCAATCATGATAAAAGCCCCTGCCAAAGCCCTAACTCAAGCCATGCTTCTGGCATATTGTGAAACAAATCAGCAGGGGAAAAAAGAGAAACCCACAAGATGCTCTAGTCCAGTATTTTTTAATGTAAGTTTCAAGGATATTGATGGTTTACCTCATCAGGTAAATATTTGTAGCACAGTTGCTTTCCCAGGGTTAAACCAGGACCAAGTGGCTGCTGAAACTGCAACTCATTTGCTCTGACAGACCCCAAGTAGCTTCAAAATGAGTTTTCCTGAAATCTGAGGCCTTGTACGTGTCAAGCAATGGCACTGGTACCTTCCCACTGAGGGCTGCAGGGTGATCCCATTTTCCAGCGACTAGTCCGATGGCCACCCAGCTTCCTCAGTTCCCAGGGCCCCCCCAAACACAGGAGACCCCGCTGTGCTGTGGGCGAGCTCTGTGCATGGGGTGATGGGCAAGGAACCCTCGGCCCTTTGCCCCTTTGTTAGATTTCCTGCATGCAAAGAGGAAGGTGTCTTTTTTAGAGTCTGATTTTATCGCTTCCCCGACGCATCAGCTTGCGGAGCGGAGCAACAGCAAACCACGCTGTGAAAAGAGCGCCCTTCCCTGAGAGCATCTCCAGGGCATAGAAACAGCTGAGGCCAGCAGAGAGCCAAGATGATTTCAGCACCGAGGCTGGCATCACCCCCAGGACCCGCGTGGCACGCACACCTCGCTGGCACGGCCGGCATTGCCGCCCGGCGGTCACCGCGCTGGCGGAGGACGAGGTGCCTGTGCGGTCCCGGCTGCTGGCTGGGAAAGCTGCTGTTCTGCTTTGCGTATAAGTCAAAACCTGTGAGCTACTGGTTACAGACACTCACTGCTTTAGCAGGCTGAAGTGGGAGAAGGGAGGGAGCTGCCAGATCCAGCTGGTCTCTTCTCCAGGAGCTGATGGAGGATTAGCCCAGCAGCACGTCTTTACAAATTGTCGGTTCCCAGAGTACACAAAACAAAGCTCTGAGGATTGAGTGTCTCGGCACAGAGGCAAAAGCAAAGACTTTGGGAACCTGATAGCACTTTCCACCCAGACACGCAGACATGTGGACCCTGGCTTCCTGCGGCCCCCGCAGAGCCCTGCCTGTCCCACGGCAGCTCAGCCTTGGCGAATGCAGCATTGGGGCTGGTGGCTCGGAGCAGGCTCCTGCCTACAGCCCCGCTGAGCCTCTGCCTCTSTAGGCTGGTGCCCCACAGACCAGAGAGGCTTTATAAAGCAACTACAGGTCCCTCCTGGGATGTCCTGGCGCACAGAAACCCATTGCCTGCTCCCCGGTGCCCGCTGCCACTCTCCTGCACAAGGCTGGGGCCTCCCCGCCAGCCGCCCTGTCACGCACGGTGGCGGAGCTGGAAGCTCTCGCTACTTGTTTCACGGGAACTTCCAACATTTCAAAAATTGTTTTCATTCTGGCTTGGAATGAAGACAAATATTTCAGAAATTTCCTGGATAACATAAAGTTTAAAGTTTAAAATATCCTCCAAACTAAAATAGAAGCGTTGGGCTATCTCAGCTCTTGCATTATGTCATATCATGCCAGCTCACGGTACACTATGCAGAGTCACAGATGACTTCTCACGAGGAGATGTAAACAAAAATACAAATAATGTCAGCAAGGGAGGAGAAATGAAATGCTGAAATGACAAATTCTCTAAAACTATTTTTTTTCGCCTTGTGCAAATTAGTTCTCCATGGGAAATCGCTTGGATTTTTTAAAAGAGCACGGTCTGGCCAAAGCAGCTCTGCTGTTCTCCGGAGCAGGAGGAACACGCTGCCGGCGCTCCCCTCCAGCCCGTCCAGCCGCAGTCCAGCAGCGCTGCGGCCGCAGCCGGGCTGCTCCGGGATGTCCCGGTGCCCCTGCCTCCGGCTCCCTGGCCACGCTTGACCCCTTATCGTGCTTCTCGCAAACCAAGGGCGGGCGAGCTCTGCGCTCGCCGCGCACCGGGGCCCGGCTGTCTCCAGCGCAGATAACGCCAGGATGGATCACGGCGGGCGCCGGGTCAGCGGCGCGAGGCAGCGTCCCCGGGGGAGCGCAGGAGGAGGTTCCGCGGTCCCGCTCTGCCCGGTGCCGTGGGACGGCGCTTACCTGGCTCAGCTCTGCTCGGCCGGGGCTGGCTCCTGCCCTCCCTGCGCCCCGCGCATCGCCCGCCCAGGCGGCCGCTCAGCGCCGCGGCGGCTGCCCCGCGCCGGGGCTCCGCGCCGGGCAGACCTCCGGGCGCCGGCTGGCACCCATCCCCCTGCCTGCCCCGTGCCTCTCCAGAAAGGCACTGCTGGGAAGGAGTGCCGGGGCTCATGTCTCCGGTGCTGTATCCACCCCTTCCCACCCTCTTGGGGTTCGGTCCTGCCAGTTCCACTTGTGGGCTGTCCTCACCACTTTGGGCCTTTCTACCGCTCCCCTTCTTGTGGCTCTGGATGTCACCACAGACACGCTTTTATGAGAGTGGGCTTGTGCAAGGCTTGTATAAAGTGTTCTCAGAAATACGAGGTCCTGTCATTTGTAAAACTAATAAAAATGTCCAATAATTTTTACAAGGGAAAAATGAGTCATTGGATGGCACATTTCTCATTACTGGCATTTTACAATTAAAATGAGCATCTATTGAATCAATCCAAAGCTCTTATTGTTAGCAGACACTAATAACTTCCTGAGCTATTGAAGATACTTTTTTTCTGAAGAAACATGACCCCTCGCCACGGCATTTCTCGTCGAGAGTGGTATCCAGCTGAGACCAGCTCTGCTCAGCTCCTGCTGGAGGGTTTTCAAACACATCCTGATGAGACTGGTGGCTATAACTGGGTGGGAAATTGTTTTTAAGCCCTCAAAAATGTTCAAGATTTCAAAATTTTTCCCGCTCCACATGGGGATGAAACCAGAATTGTTCAACATTTTTACCAAAAAAAAAAAAAGCCCTCATGGAAACCATCTCCGGAATAGCCAATAGCCATGGGTCACGCTGAGCCAGTGAAGTGGAGACTGCGGTGGCTCGGACCGCCGTGATGGTGGCTGCGCTGGCATCAGCCAACTTCTGCTCCCAGGGTGGGACACCCATCCCGGACCTCATGACCTTTTCTGGTGAAAAATGAATCCAGTGAAACTTTCCCGATTTCACCGCAGCCACTGTGTGTGCGTGGATGCGATCTGCCCCATGCAGAATGAGCCAGGCCAGCGAAGTGGGGCCATCACCACCTCCTGCCTCCGGAAGATGGAGAATTTTGCAGCTGCTCGTGTTTTCAAAACCAGGATCTTAAGGATCTTAAGGATCTGAGGTCAGAGCCTAATTTTCAACAGGCATTAAGCCCATCTGCTGCTTTCTCCTGAAGATCAGCCTCCCTCCAGATGTCTCTCGATGGATCCTGGTCACCACAGTCACCACCTGCTTTTTGGAAATGGACACCCTGATGGAACAGGAGGGGTGGTCTGAGGAGGGTTCAATGAGAAGAAGCCCCACAGAGGTACAGGGAGACTCTGAGTGCCCTGAACAGTCCTCCCCTGTCCATGGGGGCTCATTTCAGCCTCAGAAGATGAGACCAAGAAGAGCCAGCCTGACTGCAGGACTTGTTTCTCAAAGTTACTCCAGATGAAGCAAAAGAGATCAAAATGCTAAGCCCATTTGTTGCCTTCAGCAGAGGTGTCCAGGGAAAGCTCCCGCTGCAGGATTTAGCAGAGAAACTCTGGGATGCTATCTGGTTTTAGGAGTGCTCTTTTTCCATGTGTGATCACCTGTACGTCACCCTTCCCCTGCCATGACGCCAGCCAAATTGTCCCCATGTGCCCAGTGAATACAAAGAGTTTCTGAATGTGAATGGACATCTTTCCTCTCAAGCCCCAGCGAGCCCTGGGCAGCCAGGCTGCTGTCACTTGTGGGAAGATTCAGTTCCTATTTGTACTATCAAACACGTGAAAAGCTTATGAAAAACTGCYGTGAAATCCCACTGCACAGCAGTAACAATGGGCAAGTAGTGGCTTCCAAACACTGAGTGCCCTGCCAAAGATCCTGCTGGGTTGGGGCACCCAGACGCGACTTCTGCCATGACAGATCCTCTTGATGCAGGTCTGAGGGAGATCAGCCCCAGCCCAGCCTCCCCATGACCCTGCTCCAACCCTTTTCCAGAAATGAACACCTGCAGGACTCAGAGACATTCATAATGGACACTTCACTCTGTCTTGGCTGGAAGAGTCCTTATCTGCATGGGGCAGAGGGCTGGAGCAGGCGCTTGGTGTTTGCTGGTTGAGCAGCCCAAACTGGGCACAACGGAAGCATGCCAGGCTCCACTCCCTGAGCACCACACTCTGGGCTCTCCTCTCCCTAGCCTTCCCATGGCTCCCTACAGGGGATGGTTCTGTCTCTTGGGAAAGTGCCGTGGGAGTGGGGATGCTGATGCGGGGCCCAGATGCTGGGGAGAAGCAGATGAGGTTGTTTTCCATTCTCTGTTGTTGTGCAATGGTCCCAGCGCTGGAGACTCTTCCCACTCCTTTTCCTTTGCTACTGAGCATGGGGGTTGGGATGACAATATGTATTGTCATTTATAAGCTCTGTAGGACCCTCCTGGGACCTATGTGCATAAATCTTGGGTTTGCTTTAGCATTCCTTTTTCCTCTTGCATCCTTGCAACACAGCTTCTGCCTGTCCTGCCTGTCTGCAAGCCTGAACTCTGCAGAATCTGAAATCCTATTCCCAAGAGCATCAGTCTGTGCTGCTGCCATGCTCATCTGCTGTTGCTCCAAAGGGAGGGCTTTGGGAATGAGCTGCTAATCCAGCTTGGCCTGGCCACAGTCCYGCTGTGGCTGCCAGGTGCCTGAGCACAGCGCACACAGCGGGCACTGCCGACAGCTGACAAAAAATGCCAGGAACTTCCCTTTATGGCTCTGTATTTCCTGTTAAATTTTTATGGGATTTCCTCAGCACCCAAGAGCCCAGTCACTGGCAAAGCTGAGCGGGAAGACCTTCTGCCCGGAGGGGACAGGGCTGGGGACTGCCTGGCTGCCTGGTGCCCGGGGCGGGGGCTGCCCGTGCTGGGAGGGCAGCCCCGAGCACGGGTGTCACCAGCCCAGCCAGGTTCCCGGCCACCCAGCCGCCGCAGGGACAGCTCCCGGGCGCCACGGCAGGCGGTCGGCCCGCGGCTCCCCGGGGGCTGCCGTGTGCCCGGCCGCCAGTGAATTTGGCGTCCCCGCCGCAGGGACTCATCGGCTGATGTCGCAGGATTTCCTMCCCCCGCCGGGAGCGCACAATAGCGGGGACAGGCTGCTCCGCAGACACCCTAATCCCTTGGCGATTGTGCCGCGTTTCGGGGGGTGACAATGGCTCAATGAAGGTTTGCAAGGTTAGCAGGAACGTTAATCCTTACAGAAGAAAAATGTGACAATTACTTAATGCCGTGGCTGGGAGCTTTTGTGCAGCCCTTCTGGGCAGTGTCTCATCGACAGGCGCTGCCGAGGACAGGCGCTGCCCGGGTACCTGGGGACAAGGGGGACGGGCGCCTGCTTCCGCGGGCTGCAGCCGGTGCTGCCAGACATCTGCCCAGCCTGGCTCCGCTCCTGCTCGTCCCTTGGAATTCCCATTCGAGCGAAGGAGTTTCTACCATCACCCAATGAAAGCACAAACACGTCCGTGACCAGAGCACACACAGGCGGCTCTGGGGAGCAGCAGAGCTTTTTGTTGTCTGAATTTAATTTCCAGAAAATTGGGTGTCTCTTACAATTCAGAAATGCTGCAGAAGAAATGCAGCTGAGGAGCTGCTGCGAGGAGAGCACGGAGGGCACACGCCTGCCAAGCTGCGCAGGGGCACGGTGGGGAACATGCCCCGAGCGGGGCCCGGAGACCTGCAGAGGAGGGGGC
This sequence comes from Amblyornis subalaris, assembly GCA_018881555.1. NCBI lineage: Eukaryota > Metazoa > Chordata > Aves > Passeriformes > Ptilonorhynchidae > Amblyornis > Amblyornis subalaris. The sequence continues at coordinate 2,579,948 of JACAXG010000091.1, forward strand.
AGGTGGCGGKGGGCTAKGGGGGGGCGGGCAGGAAGAGGGGAACAGCAGACCCTTGGTCACCGGACAGTGATCCCAAGGGCTTGTGATGACACCACCCAGGAGGAGGGCAGGGAGGTCGTCTCTTCCCTGCAGAGCAGACCTGCCCCGTGGTCCCGGCGCCCCGGAGTGGGGTCTCAGCGGGATAGGGAGAACCCTCAGTTGGGAGCCTGCGACAGCTGCCGGGGACTGGAAGAGATGTGCGAGYGCAATTGTGTCAGTGCAGAGCCTGGGCTGCTTCCCGCAGGACRGCTCTTCTGGCACTAGGGAGTCGCTGGGAGGTGGAGGAATGAAACGCCCTMGGCGCTGCCAGCCAGCTTGTGTGCGGAGAGCTGTGACAGCCATCCGRGGATTTCTCTGGCTGCAGGGACTGAGGGAAGGGAAGGAAGGGATAAAGCACTGAGATCACAGGCGAGATCCCGCCTGCTCGCTCAGAGGCAGGCGCAGCACCACAGCACGCCCCGCCAACCTGCTCCCGGCGGCGCTGGCGAAAGTGCCGCCGTGCTGTCCCCGCCTGACCCCGCGCCCGTCCCCACGGAACACGGATCAGGGGCCGCCGAGGGCAGCAGGGACAGCCAGGCACGGCCGGCGCGATCGGGGACCCCGCGGTGGTGCCTGGTGCTCCAGGCAGGCTGGGACAGCATCTCAGCCCGGACAGAGGCGAACACCTCTCCAGGTGTCCCCTGCGTGAGGCCGGCAGCCTGCAGCCCGTCCCGGCCCTCCTTGGCTGCCGGCGTGCCTGGGATATCATCAAACCAGCCCCTCGGAGAGACAGGAGCTGCCAGAAGGCAGCCCCGGATCCCCGTCGGGCTCCCGAGGAGCTCGGGGCAGCCTTCCCTCACCTGTCTCTTCCCTTCCTGCAGTACCTGGCTACCACCGTCCCCCGGACACATCGGGCAGGGCAAGAGGCCACGACCGTGRGGCAGCAGGGCAGGTTGTCACCGCTGCTGGCCGTGAGCACCCTCCTCGGTGGGCGAGCAGCCGCCCAGGTTACCCCACAGCCCCGATCGCATGGCAACGCGCCTGTGTGCGCTCGCGTGTGTGTCGGAGCCATCGCGGCGCGGTGGATTTCAGGCACTGCAGGCAGAGAGCACAAATCTGCCTCTGATTAAACTGGCCCTTTGTAATATAACCTATATGAGCCTGCACTTAACACCCATCATCCTGAGGAAAGCCCAGGCTCTCTTCCAGCCGGTTGGGCTGCGTGCCTCCGGGGCAGATCTCCCAGGGACATGAAACTGCCGGGGCAGGAACTTGGATGCATTTCTGTGCGGATTCTTCCCCCTTCTAGAGAGGCACAATGGGGCTTTGCATGAGTGATACAAACATGCCAGTTGTACTTAAGGTTGACAAATAATGTAAACCACACAATCTGGTTTGAGGGAAACGACTTCACCACAATTTATTTTAGTGCTTTAAACATCACGCCAAACTCTGTAGTGAATTGCTAAATTAATGCCGGGCTGCCATCTAAATAGACATCTTCAGATCACAAGCATGTTATAGGGGGAATGGTTTCCTTTGAAATGGTTCCCACAGCTTAAAGGCTGCGCAGAGAAAAAATGTGCCCAGGATTCAATTGCTGCCAACATGTGGTGGCCACATTTCTCCACTGCTATTGGCCAAGATGCGCAGTAAAGCTGAGGAAGCATCATCTGAGGTGGATAGATAAACTGGTGATTGCGGAGAGACAGGGAACGCCAAGAGCAGCTCACTCTGAGGAAAGGGGTAAAGCAAAATAGCCTCAGTTCCTTTTAGCCTGGAAAAACATGCCCTGGCCAGGAAGGCATCTGGCTGTCCCCATCACACATTTTCTCAGCTGCTTGGGATGCAGCAGAGCCCAGCAAAAGCACAGTGGATGTGTCCCCCACTCTTGGTTTTACATCAAGGTCTTGGCTGATGTTCTCAGCACTGCTGCACTCTGCTCTCTGGGTTGCTGGCACCGATGGCAACTTCCACCTGCTTACAGCCATGTCCTGGACCTCCTGAGACAAAAGCCCATCAGATCCCCTTGGCATGGGGAGCTGGAATTCTGGAGCCAGTGCTCCCCACAGGTGTCAGGGAAGGGGACAAACAAGACCATGACATCTTCCCTCCAGCTGAAGGAGCTGGGGAGGTTCATGGTGGGCATTCAAACCACGTGTGGGCTTCACATCTGCACTTCAAAGTGGAGATACCCTGGCGCCYGTTGACCAAGCGTAGACAAAGGATGAGGAGACAAAGGAAGGGAGCTGTCATTTGGCCACTGTTCCCACCCTGACAAGTTGGGGTTTATTTCCCCATCACCAGCCTGAAGTCCATCTTCCATGCTTTCGTGGCTCAGTCGCTCTTTCCCCTTATGGTTTCCTTCAGCTGAGCTGGAGGAAGAATARAGAAATGTCTCTCTGGGCCCCAGCCTCTTACAGGGCTCATAAATATGTCTCTGCTTAAAAACTCAAGGATTAATTAACTCATGAGTATCTCCTAACCAAAGTTCTGGGAAAGAGCACCCTCCTGTGTGGGAGGCAGCACATCTGTGGGAGGTTTCCCTGGGGCCTCTCCCCTGCCCACAGACGCCTGACCGGTATGGACTCGGAGCTGGGCAGTGCCCACCAAGTGGGATCCTGGCCTGGCACCGCCACTGCACGCCAGCCACGCTGTGCTGGGACCTCAGCGCCACGAGGCACCTGGGTGGCCATCAGCATCGGCTCTCAGGCCATGTTGCCGTGTTGCCTTTACAGTGTTTTCAATTAGGTGCTTGACAATGCCCAGGCTTGGTGGTCCCTCATAAATTTTGAGCGCTGACGGTGCCACGGGAAAGTTTGGACCAAGGGGGTTGGTGCCTCGGGGTGCATCACAGGGCCGGGCTCTCCGGACACACCAGCCCCGGCCCCGCCACAGCCCAGCCCCTTGCCAGAGCAGCTGYCCCTGCTGCTAGTGGGACGGGTGGGCCCTGACAACGGCTCCCACCTCATCCACATGCCCTGTCCTGCCTGGGGTTGTGCCCCCTGCATGGGTGGGTGTCCCTTCTCCCCAGAGGTGCTGGACAGGCACCCTCTTTGTCCCTGCCCCGTGCCTGCTCTGGAGGCAACAGGCACGGGGAATAACAGCCCAAGGGTGGTGCTGGAGGGTGGGCAGGAGCTTACGCCCCACTGACAGCCCCTCTGCCTCGTCATTTGCCCGTGCTCTGCCTGGCTCCGGGTCTGCATCCCAGCGGCCCCTGGGAGCCCCTGTGGTCACAGGCACCCTGGCCAGGGAGCTGTCCTGCTCTGAGGCCCGGCCGTGCCCGGCACAGCCCCTGGGGAAGGAGGGTGTCTCCAGCAGCCGTCTGGTCCTTGGCACAGCGTGTCAGCCCAGCAATCGCTGGTCTCCRAAGAGCTGAGCTGCCAGGAGCCACTCCTTCTGCAGCGGCTCTGTGCAGAGCTGGTACGAAACAAACAACTTTTGCAACATGTTTTGTTTTCCACCATTACATTTAAAAAGTAAATAAATTAAATCCATTTTGCTGCCACTTTACTATGTCAAGTGTAACCTGAGCGCTGCTGGCAGGGGAGGGAGCGCATGGTGCGAGGCCTCCCCAGCTCGTGGCAAGGCTGCCTGGCTGTGCTGGAGCCTGAGAGCTGTGCGGGAATGGACTCAGGGGAGCTGTGTTGAATCTGTGCCAGTGACCCGTTCCGCCCTGCTCAGTCCCAGGAGGGATGGCCCCGTACCACATGGCAAACTGGGCTCAAAGAATTAGTGCTGCAGCAGAAAGGGGTTCAGGGAGCTGAGATAGCCAGRCTGAGCAGGGACCATCCCTGATACGCAACTGCAGCTGAGGACGGTGGTATCTGCCAGGCTGTCCCCAGGCCTCTCTTCACTCTGCTCCTGTATCACTTCACACCTTCTTGACAAGGTCTGCGGGCACAGCGCTGCTGTCTCAGTGTGGAAGGAGCAGGGTGCACACATCCATCTTGGGCTGCTGTGCGTCGTATGGGCTGCACTCACAGAGTGTCACCCCACAGGGCACCGACACCGGCAGGAGCTGTCCCAAAGGGCTGTTACTGCAGTGAAATTATCTCCCTCAGGGATGGTCCTGTCTTGTCATTGATCTGGGTGGATGAGAGGCCCTGGGGACAGCTCTCTGCCAGTCCATGACCAGCCCCAGGGCTGAAAGCAAYTCCCATGGCCACACTCACCCTCTCCCACGGGCAAAGGCACGCTCAGTTCTCCACCACCCCACAAGGCAGCCCCCCTTGTCTTCCCCAGCCCCTTGGGGCTGCCAGCTGTGGCCAGCAGCAGGAGAGGCAGSGGGAGCCCAGTCCCCAACTGGCTCCTCGTTGCTGGGGCTCTCTGGGGCTGCACAGGCCTGGTGAGCCCTGCTCTCCCGGTGACAGCCTGGGGACAGGCCTGCCTGCACTGTGGCTCAGGGCAATGCACTCCAAATCCCTGACAAACACGGAGTAGGGAGGAAACTTCACTCTGGGAGCACCATCCAGAGGCCTGGGTTTTCTCCTCTCTGTGAAGGCAGCTGTGTGCACCCGGGACAGACCTTGGTTACTTTGGCATCGCAGTCAAAGCACCCACTGAGGTCATGTGAAATGGAACTTGGCCCTGGGTGCGAGAGGACTCAGGCTGCTTCCAGCTGGCCTCCTCGCTGCTTCTCGCACTGTCTTTGGGACATAATTAATTTTCTCTGTTGGAGGGGTAGTTTCCAGCTAAGCAGGGATCCTCTGGGTTTAAAAGTCAGTGAAAGTGATTTCCAAAGCACAGGACACCCTTTCCTCTCAAGAACCGGCTTGGAGAGGCAGTGGCAGCACTTCTAGGTTCCTGCCTGTCACAGTGCCATGCTGCTTCAGTTTTGGACAAGCCTAACTGTTTGGCTTTATCAAACACCTCTAGATAGAACCTGATTCTCTGCAGCACCATGGCACACAGCTCTGCAGCACGGCTCTGCCCACGGGGGCAGATGTGCCGGCCATGAGGGGCTGAGCTGCCGGGCAGATGGCCCAGCCCTGCARCCCCCCAAGCAGTGCCAGTGGCTGCAGACTGACCCAGCCATGTGGCCTTCTCCTCCTTCCACAGAACTTCTTCCCTTTGCCTCTGCACTGCCTGCAGCAAGCCTACAACATGCTGGAAACCCAGAGAGTTCCTGCCCTCCTTCAGCGTCAGCCCCAGCTCCAGGAGATGGCAGGTTGGGCACCCAGGGTCACCCAGGCCTGACAGCATCATGGAGCYCAGGACACTGTCCCCACCTCCACCCTGGTCACTTGCAGAGGTTTTTGATGAGACAACTACCTCCATCCTGTCCCATGCACACAGTCAGGCCCCATGTGTGCTCCCATCGGGTTCTGCTCGGAGCAGGAGGAGAAGAGGAAACATTGCAGCAAACTGTTTTACCAGAAAACACGCAAGTGACTTTTTTAATAATAACATCCAAATGAAAACAACGTGGGCTTCAAAGTCTGTCCTCAGGATGCTTTGTGGTTCACGGGCTTTCTGACAGCAATTCTCCTTTCCATCCCAGGGAATGCACCCAGGAACACCAGCCCCTTCCCGAGGTGCCTGAGGTGCCTCTCACCACTCAGGCACCCTGTGGGGCCACGACCTGGGAGTGGCTGCTGGCAAAGCCTTGCTGGGACACCAGGGATTCTGCCACTGCCCAAATTGGCCGTTCAGCACCTTCCTCGCTCCTGCCCTTTGCCAGCAATGTTGGCAAGGATCAGCATGGCCACGGCTGTGGTTGCTCCGAAGGCCGTCTCCCGTTACCGAAACGCAAATGTTGATGTTTGAGGAGGGGAGATGCTGATGGAAATGGAGCTGGCTCTGTTTGTTTGTCAAAGCAGCTATTTTAAACAAGTTCTGTTCACACAGCTTGCAGATCGGAAGGAAGTTTTCCCAGCCATAATATCCTAGCTCAGCGCTGGGCAGACAATGGTTCAGCAGTTGCCCGGGATTAGCTGGTGAAATCACCGTGCGCAGCCTGGGAAGGGCGTCTGGGAAAGGGCAGCATTGGATTTTGTGCTGGGGAGGCCGTGGGGGGGGGCAGGAGCTGCCCGGGGAGCCGGGCATGGCGTGGCGGGGGCAGCCGGGCTCGGACCAGGTCACCGCACGGCCGCTCTGGCAGGTCCCAGACGAGGGCTTCAGGACAGTCCTCCCGGGGCTCTCACCATCCTTGTGTCCTGCTTTTTTCCCCAAGGAAAATGGTTGAATGCAAAATATGTTTCTGTTAAGATACTTCCCAAAGCAGCAAGCCTGAAAACAGGACACCGTGTCACTCGCAGTGTGACGGGGAGAGGTGGACACCGTGTCACCCGCAGTGTGACAGGGAGAGGTGCCCTGCTCCCCGAGCCGRGGGAGCAGGAGATCCCTACAGAGCCACCTCTGCCTGTGTCCCGAGCCTCGCACCCCGAGCCCTGTGTCCCCATCCCGGTGCCACGGCTGCCCGGGCAGCGAGGGCCTGGCGTCACGGCCGCTGCTCCCTGGCGCGTTCCCTTCAGGAAGGCAGACAGGGCTCCTGGAGGGCGRCGGAGGCGGCAGTGCCAACTCCTTTATTCATTACAGCCTCATATACAAATAAAAGCTTTACAAGCTTGCTTTGAGCCTTTAAAAATGCCGTTTAGGATGTGTCATTTGTATTGTCTGACTTGGGCTGCTCCGCACCACGGCTGAGCTCAGCGGCAGTAAAAAACACTTCCACSTAAAACCCAAATGAGTTTATTTTATTTGCAGGGCAAGGCAAGGGAAGCACTTGCCAGCTGTGACACCCCACTGCCCAGGACAGGGTCACTCTGCCCACTGCGGACATCGCACCCCAAGTTCCCTTGCGAGCGCCCTGGGGGYCTCATGGGATGGGGGCACGGAGCCCCCGTGGATGCTGCTCTCACCAACAGAGCCTCCTGCTACCTCTTGTGTTTCCACTTGGGACGTCCCAGGGAGTGGCTGTGGCAATGTCTGCGATGCCACAAACATCAGGGGAAGATGCAGAAGATTAAAGCAAATTAATCTCTGCCAATCCCTTGATTGCTCTGCAAATGCCAAGGCGTGAAAGCTCTGACTCTGGAGGTGCACATGGAAACTCTACACCGAGGGGAATTAATTGCAGGAGCACTGGCCTGTAGTGTGAAGATTTTTTCATTAAGGGCTCAGATGAAGCTTTCTGTTTCTTCCTCCTCTTGGTGAATCTTATTGTGATTAAATTAAAGGAATTCTTGTTAAAATGTTAGTGTCCTACTAAGACCATTTGTTGTTTTTCTCTGCTGCCTCTTGTCTCTTTGGAGCCTTTGCTGCCTTTTCCTAACATTTTCCAGCTCTTCCTCCCCCTCCATGCTGCCCTCCCCCCTGTTTCTGAGGCAAACTGGAAAGTTACAGTTGTGGTTGAGCCGTGGCTGCGGGCGGTGAGTCACGGCGAGGATCCCCACTCACAGCTCGTAAACAGGAGGGAGAAACACGCGTTGCTGCCCGGGGCTGTGCCCGGGGGCCTCGCGGTGGGGTGGGATGGGGATGGTGCAGGGATGGGAATGGAGACATAGGGATGGGGATGGGGATAGGGATGGGAACAGGGACAGAGATGGGGATGGACTGCTGCCCATATCTCTCCCTGGTATGCAGCGCAAAACCAAGGCACAGCCTCTTTCCTGGTGGCCATAGCCAAGCCGGGGTCAGAGGAAAGCCTGGCCCCTGCCAGTGCCCCTGGTCCACGCTGCTCCTGTTGCTGTGCACATGCCCATTCCCAACCTCTGTCCCAACCTCCTGTGCCCCCGGGCCAGCAGCATGGGATGACTGCACACAGACCTTCCAGTGACGTGGCAGCAGTGCCTAAAAGCCTGCTAAAATGTTACGGAAAAGTAGAGGAGCGATAGGTTTTTTTTCCACAGCTAAGGAAAAAATGCTCATTTGTGGGCATTTTCCATTCAGGAGCATCCTGTGCAAATGCATTGTTCCTCTTTGAATTCCTCAGCATATGGCATTCTGTGCTGTGAGAGTTTAATATTCTTTTCATTACCGATATCTAATACAGACAAGTCTTGAGGGTTACACAAAACATATGCGAGCCTAATTTGTTTTTACTGTGCCACATGGTTTTACTCCCTGCATCATTCAGTTAGCTTTTTTTTCCTGAATCATGTGATCAGCAAAAACTTAATGCTATTTTTAAGCATGGTAAGAAAGTGAAAAACACATTTACTGTGACTGCAGAGGAAGAGGAGTGTACATACCCCTCTGCAAAAGTAGCTGTTACAGTGTGATAGCAAAATGACACTGCTGCTGCAAAAATGGCATCGCTTTGGCAGTGCAGTTTGTCAAAGCAGTTCCCAGCTAGTAAGGAGAATTCCTGAGAATTCTGGGTTTGGAGTGATTTATCGGACCGAGACAGATGAGAATGGGCTTCACAAATATGCAGATCTGTGGCGATAAGCCACCTTCCTGTGGGGGAGCTCACGTTCTTCCTGCCCTTCATCCTTCTCCACCTTTTCCTCATCTGACACCTCTCTGGAGAGGTGGACATTAATTTATTGCAGAAATTATCTCTAATGCTCCTTTTCACCCTCAAGTCATCAGGTGTTCACATGGCACCCATACTCCTACGGGGGATACAGAAGGATGAGTCGCCGCTGGTTGTGGTCCCCACGCCAGCAGCGAGGAATCGGTGCTCGGTTCTGCAGGTGTGTCCCCACTCGGCCGTGCAGGTTGGGGTTGAGCTCATTTGGGAATTTTGGAGCCTGGGAGCGAGGGCAGCAGGGAAGAGGAGAGGTTGGGTTGCTGTGTGCAGAGCAGCTCTCTTCTGCTGGAGCAGAAAGGCTGCGAAGATGTCAGTTGCATGGGCAGGGTCCGGAGACGCTCATTGCCACACAGGCAGGTCCCTGGACACAGGGTTCTGTAATGAAATAACCGATAYCAGATCACAACCAGCCTTAGGTGTAGGTGGATCTTTAGCCCAAATCTGAGCCTTCTGAGCCTTAGTGATGGAAATCATCAGAAAAAGGGAGGACCTGTGTCAACCCACTGGTGGGCAGAGGGAGAGAGGCATTGCCCACCCATGTGCTTCCCTTTCAGAGGCCCATGGCTGCACAAGGCTCCTCCATGCCAGGACTGGTGCCCATTGCCCCATCCTTGGGTTGGCACTGGCCTGGTGTGGCAGCACCGTCCTGCTGCCAGCCCAGTGCCTTGTGCCCAGAGCCTGCTGCAGCAGGTCAGGGAAACCTGAGCCCTGGCATCTCGTCCAGCCAGAGAGCTTCAGTCAACCMCAAACACAGGAAATCCTGGTGCTGCCACACGCCGCATCCTCTGTTCCCACACATGTGCCTTGTTAGCAGTGTCAGGAGCCTCCAGCTCATGGGTGACTGCTAACCACAACCACCAGCATTAACCTCCTGCTTGGAGGTCATTTGCAACAACCCACAGAAATGCCTCAGAACTGGGCTATATTGAAAGAAGCTGGTGCATTCCTGAAATAAATTTTAAAAAAAGAGCTTTATTATTTATGTATTTGGCCCTTTGAGAATTCTGGACTAGAGTAATAAAACTGCTGTGGACATCTGGAGCCTTCCAGGGCAGGAACACCAGAGTGGTCGTGGTGTAGGACAGCTCCTTTCATGGGCTGAGGTCATGGTCTCTAGCCTCTGCCGCTTCTCTGCTGCTCAGTCATAGCAGTTGCATGTATCCAGATGATCCTCTGAGGACCAAAGAATCCAGTGTGAAAACCATGTCACCATACCAGGAGGAGCCTGGCCTGAAAGGTGTAGCCTGGAGCAGCATATATAAGCCAAGGAGGCGTTAAATCATACAAAACGTAGCGTGGGTGGAAGGGCAGAACAGGATGCCCCAGCAGCTCTCCTGGTGCAAATCTATCTGTTCCTTCCAGCTGGAAAACTCTAGAACCTGCAATCAGGTGTCACTGTGGGACCCCCAGCTTGCACAGCAGAGGCTGGATGCTATGGGGRACTGCCCCATGTCTGTGTCAGACACGCCCAGCGTAAATAACCCACCCTGCTGTGGAGCCTGGGCCAGACATGCTGTTAGGTGCTGCTGCAGGTCATCAGGCATTGGGTCAAGAAGCTGTATATGTGTCATGGAGCACATCAAACCACAGCCTTTGGTTGCACACAGGGCCTGGCCTTCAATGGGTTAAGGGTAATTTGAATGATTCCTTTTGTTTAGATTCATTTCAGGTTTCGTGATTTCTGTTATTGCTGCATAAAATCACTTGCAGGCGCTCGAGGTGGGGTGGGCGCAGGGAGAGCAGGAGCAGATGTGAGCTAATTGGAAGCACAACAGCAGTGATAGCAAGTGCTGCCCGGCTCTTCGAGGCCCAGGGTGCCTCGAAGGCTTCAGCACACGCTGTTTGGAAATGGCACTGGCCATGGAGGGAGCCTGGGAATGGGAGGGTATGGCAGGCTGGGATGCAGGATGCTGAACAGCAGGTCTCTGCCCTTCAGTGGGCACTGAAGCTCTGCTCATCCAGAGCAGTGCCCCACTGCTACTTGGCTTTGAAGTTGGATTGTTCTGATTTTCATTCAGTTCACAAAAATTTGGAAAATACGGGAATCACTGCAGAAAGGTGAATTCTGTCTGCCAGGAATTTGGGGGAGGAACAGACCCAGAGGCCTCCTCATCAGTGCTTCAGCAGATGGGCTGTGTGCTGCTGGACAGGGACAGCCCCAGCATGGCCATCCTGGGATGGGATGGGATGGGATGGGATGGGATGGGATGGGATGGG